>BSBK01001277.1:1390000-1820000 GCA_027943335.1 Chamaecyparis obtusa | reverse complement strand
AGATTTTTAGGATTGTTGCAAATACAATAGCACTACCTGTATGTATGTGTTTTCCAAATGTAACAATCTCTTGCATTTATATTGAGAATCAACCAAGAAGAGACATGTCCCTTCATGGGACATGTCTATTCATTATTATGTAATTAATATAATGACAATTATGATTATATATATATATAATATCTCTTGAGTATTATCTTAATTTCTCTAATATTTACATTATATATATATATAAGTATATATATACATCTCATATATACTAAATATATATATATATACATATCTTCACTAGTATTGACTCATAGTGTTTATCCGACTGAAGCTACAAAACATCAATACTCTCTCTTAGCCAAGGAAGATAAAACACATGATTAGGATCAGAATATATCATATACCATGATATTAGAGATATGGTTTGACAAGGAATATCAAGTTGTGTGATATTCACCATAACTCATAGATTCATAAGAATATCATCTCATGATATTGAGAGCATTGGCCACATAATATCAAGTTGCATGATATTCACCAAGTACTCAAAAATTTATAAAGATATCATCTCATGATATCCAGAGCATTGGCCATAGAATATCAAGTCACGTGATACTCACCAAGTACTCAAAAATGTCCATAGGTAATGTGCACATGTATCCTCAACAATACTTACCATAGAGACATTCATCATCTATCATGATCTATTTCAACCATCATAAGATGTCTATCACAATAGAAGGTCATGGTCTATTTAAGGAACTTAATCCACCATGCAAGATATCATCTATCATGATTTGTTTCAGCCATCATAAGATTTCTATCACAATAGAAGGCCATGGTCTATTTAAGGAACTTAATCCACCATACAAGCTATCATCTATCATGATCTTCTTAGACATCATAATATGCCCATCACAATATAAGGCCATGGTCTATTTAAGGAACTTAATACACTATGAAAGTTATCATCTATCATGATTTTCTTAGACATCATAGGATGCCCATCATAATAGAAGATTAAGTTATTATAAGATCGTCACCTTTCAATAACTTCTACAAATACAAGTGATAATCATATGGAAGTTATCACTTCCTCATGATGTACACAAGAGATCAGCCCATTAAAAAAACATGGAGTCACACACATGACATCCATCATGCCTCAACACAGACGGTGGAAACAAGGGATTTCACCTTGAACTTCTCTCACAGAGAACTCATTGAGAAGATATCAATATGTTGATCTTTTCATCCAAGATTTATTAAGATGAACTATCAAACTCCCTTTGAGTCTGATATCAATCTTTTGATATCCTCATCTTAAGCTACCTTGAAAGAGTTAGACTCCCTCTGAATCTAATATCTATCTTCTTTTTCCTGCAAGAGAATCCCTGGAAAAGATCATTGAAAATATCTCTTATAGTACATACATAAATACAAATAAGACAGAGATTACAATGAGTAGATAAAGTAATACTCAAGGATAATAAATACTTATTTGTGCATCAACATCCTTGATACAAGTTGCTTCAATGAAGGTCCATATACATCAAATCAGAAAACACCTTCTCAGATTATTTGAAAGACATCTCCCCTTTGAATCATATCCCCACTAAAGATGGTTCAACTAGGAATGTAACATTGGTTATTATTCACCCCTAAGGGTAGACAAAGGAAAATTGATGACATCCTGGGTTGTAATATTGGGACTCTCCCTTCTACCTACTTGGGGCTCCCTATGGGGGATAGGCCTCCTGATCTCTTTTGGGACAAACTCATCGACAGGTTTAATAAAAAGCTAGCTAGGTGGCTAGAAGGGCATCATTCTGAGTCAGGCTGGTAAGGTTCTCTTGATAAAATCTACTTTACAGAACTTGCCCACTTATGCCATCAGTCTATTCTCTATCCCCTCCAAAGTGGTTGATACTTTGGAGTCTATTCAGAAGAAGTTTCTATGGGCAAGTCTAGAAGGCAATAAGAAGTACCCGCTTGTTGCTTGGGAGAATATTTGCAGACCCAAAAAGCAGGGAGGCTTAGGGATTAGGAACTTGAAGTAGTTCAATAAAGCATTGCAAGCTAAATAGATATGGAGGATCTTCAACACCAAGGGGGAATGGAGGGATATCCTGCAAGATAAGTACATGGCCAAAATCAACTTTAAGCAGTTTATTAGCAGGGATGATGACCCTAAAGGTTCCAATATTTGGAACAGAATTATAAAGACTAAAGGGCTGGCTATTGAGAAGTTGAAATGGAAACTAGGCAATGGGGAAGATATCAATTTTTGGCTTGATGACTAGCTTAGTGTGGGACCTTTATGGACCATTGAACAGTACAACAGATGGGCGATGTTTTGCATGGAAAGATTTGGCTATAGGGTGAGAGACTACATGATGAATGAGGAGTGGGTGAACTTGACTGAGATTTTTCTAGAGCTCAAGATGACGATGGACATGCTCACACTCATTCCCTTGTCTAATAGCAAGGATACTATTGTTTTGGGGCCGACTATGGATGGAAACTACACTATGGCTTCGGGCTATGAAACCATGCAGAAAAATGCTCCTATTCCTATCTGTGCTAATGCTTGGTATCCTGGTCTCATCCCAAAAATCAACATTTTCTTCTGGATAATGCTCCAAAACCATATATTGACAGTGGAAAATATTATCAAGAGAGGGCACTAGATGCCAAACCGATGCATACTATGTAAAAATCATATGGAAAGTGTTGATCATCTATTTATTTACTGCCATTTCACCAAGAGCATGTGGTGTTCTTTCCTGGCTTTCTTCAAACAGTCCTGGGTTTTTCCCAATACTGTCATAGAGCTCTTTCAACAATGGCATAGAGGGGTGGCTAGTGAGATGTGTCAAGGATTATGGTGTTGGACTCTACCTCATCTCTGTTGTGGAGTGTGGAAGGAGCGGAACAATTGAATTTTTAGGGAAAAAGAAGCCAACCCTAAGGTGGTTTTTCACAAAAGCCTAAATGCCTTGGTGGAAAACTATAATATTTATAAGAGCCACAACCCTCTTCTCATTAATAAGGAGGATGACAGGAGTAGGAGGGAGGACTGTAGTGGGACTCTTCCACCGAAAGGCTGGTGCAAAGCCAATTTTGACAGGGCGGCGAAGGGAAACCCTGGCTAGGCTGGGATTGGAGGAATCATTAGAAATGACCATGGAAAAGGCATTGCTACCATCATGGTTCCTCTAGGGATGCAAACAAATCATTTTGCGGAGGTTTCTATGGCCCATCAAACAATTAAGCTTTCTAAGGAGATAGGAGTTAGAAACATGTAGCTGGAAGGAGACTCGAAGAACATAATTGACTGTCTCAATGAGAAAAACTTGCCTACCTAGATGATAGCTAATATTATCAATGAGAGCATCCTCTATCTCAAGAACTTTGATAGAGTATACATGGCTCATGAATACAAGGAGGCTAACCAAGTGGCTGACAGGCTGGCCAATTGGGCTGTCAGAAAGGATGAGGTGAATAGATGGAAGGAAAAACATCTTATACTACTTGAAATTAAGGATTTAATTGAAAGTGAGAGAATCTTGGGAGATTTGGAAACATTAAAGTTTAATCATGACAGTTTATGTGTTAGGGGAAATGTGCCATCTTTTGTGGTGTAACTACACGAGCCAAAGTATGAATCACCTAGGAAACTGCCATCATTACACTTTGAGGCCCATTTTTGGGTTTGTTTTTCATAATTCATTTGGAAGGATCGAGAACGTCTCTCATTTGAATTGCTAGTGTCAAAATACATGAAGCTTTGTTAGCAAAGTTTTTTCTCATAGAGAGAAGGGTAAAATGGTGGGGGAAAGACACAGGAGGGAGCCTGAGGATGAAGCGGAAAAGTGGCAAAGGCATTCAAAGGTCTGGGAGATTTTGAGAAAAGGTAAGGTGACATCTTTCATCGAAAGATTACATGGATGGAAACCCTCTGTTACCAAAACCATGGTGAAGAACTAGAATGAGGGGAGTGTTAGAATTGATGGGGTTGAGTTCACGGTGACAAAGGAGGTCATTTCTGCTATTACGGGCATCCCCATTGTTGGGAAGAAGTTTTACAGAGACAGGCAAATTTTAGGTCAAGCGATGACATAATTCACTAAAGGGAAGGAGGAAAAGAAGGCTCTGGTGAAGAAGGGAACTTACTACCTGCTGAAGTCCATTAAACTACTATGGAGGTTTGTGCTAAGGATGATAATCAAATTTATTTCCTTGGACATGATGTTCGACCACATTTACTACTACCATTTCATGCTTCTCAACCACTTTAGGTCTGGTGCCAAAATCTCTATTCCTTTTTACCTTTACTTGTCAATCGATGAGAATATCAATGATTACAGGGAGAAGCCTATAGGAAACCCTACTTTCCATGAGGGCTTGTTATTGTTGAGTTGATATATGAATTTTTTAAAGCTATAACAATTGGGAAAGAAATTAAGCAGGGAAGAGGGGGGAAGGATGTTTTAGAGGAGGATCTTGACTCAGGAAAAGAAGAGTACATTCCTTTTGATACTGAGGAGAGCCAAGATATGCATTCAAATAGGGATGTAGAAATTCCCCCTTGCACTAAAATGGGGAAAAAGAAGGTTAAAAAGGAAAAGAGGGAGAAACAGGAGAAACCAGACCCAAAACAAAGCATTGAAATCTCTTCTGACAGAGATTATGATGAGGAAGTGGAGGGCATGGAAACAGAGGGAGGAAGTGACGAAGAGGAGGATGATAGGCTAGGGGAGGAGGAGGATAATAAGAAGAATAAGAAGGGAAGGAGGAAAATAATAATTAAAATGCCTGTTAACAAAGATGGGGACAATGATGTGAATTCAGCTAGGGAATAGAGGAACTAGAAGAAGTTTGAAGAAGGCAATAAGGAGGAAAGGAAAGAGGAGGGGAAGGAAAGAGAAGAGGAAGAGGACAATCAAGGGAGGGAGGAAGATCAGGATCAAGAGTGTGAGGAGCAAGGGACTAACCAGTACACCTGTAAGATCTTTGATAAAGAGAAAATGTGGTCTGGAGAGACTTTCAAAATGTCTCAGTCAGGATGGGATTAAAGAGGGAGATGATGAAGACTTTGGTTAAGGAGAACAAGGTTGGTAAAATTCAAATGGAGGATCTCATCAACCCTGCTTTGGTTATTCTGAGTGACATCACTAAAGAAAAGCCGCAAATGGATGTCCTCAACAATGCCAAAAATAGTGTCATAGATAGCTACAAAACCACTAAGTGGACCTACCATGAGATACAGGAGCTAAAATCTAGGGTGGGCAGGTTGGAGAGGGAGGATAACAGTAGTAAGATCAGGCTTACCGAGGAGAAGAAAGAAATGGAGAACAAGATGGAGGATGTGAAAAAAAGAATTCAGAGTGTGGAGGGTACTCTGCAAAAAATCATTGAATAGAGCTATAGCATCCTCAAAGCCTCAAATGACAACATTAAAGTTCTGATCATTAAAATAGAGGAACAGAAGGGCAGTAAGGAGGAGTCTCCCAATAGTAGTAAAGACATCTCACCGGAGGAGGGTCTGAGGAAGAGAACTCACTCCAGCACTTTGAAGAAGGATACTCAGGATCGGGATAAGGACCTGGCTAATCTAAAGGAGGTGCAGATAAGGCTTCAGAGCTAGAGAAATGTGTGGCCAAGATCCTTAGAGAGCTTGCCTAAGTAGCTCTCTTGGCTTTTTTTGACTTGGTTTTTGTTCTTTGCCCCTGGTTCTATTTTCTGGGCTTTTTGTTTGTTTGCTGGCAGACTGTGTCTAGCCTTCCTTTCTTGCTTTGGCTATCTTGACTATGTGCACTTTTATCATATATCTTTGAGATACTCTATGTTGTAAAGGTTTCAAGGCCCCTTTAAAACCTAGTTTCCTTAATAAAAAACATTGGTTATTATTCCCCCCACAATGTAAATTTACCTCTCTTATATCATTGAAAAATACTTATGTCTTCTTGTGAAATGACTTGATTACTCCAAGAGAGATGACACTCTATAATTAATGCTTGCTTTCTAGAAAGAGACAACCTTCTTTGAATACATGCTTCTTTGTTAATGTGTGACCACGATCATAACAAATTAATATGTCTCTTTAATGAAAGCCGCTACAAGGTCTAACTAATCATTATGGAAATCATTGTGTATACTTTACAAAATCATCATCCTCAACCTCTTACTAAACAACATTTTTTTAATCAAGTCACTTTATTCAAAATATCAATGCGTAAATAATGTCTTTAATGAATCGCCGCATTCATGAATGACATAGTTGCCAATATATAATCAATGATGTTTGATTCTTAACAAATATGCTACAATTCACTTGACCTTATTCTTTGCACTTGGTGTGGATGAAAATATACAATACAACTTCACTCACCAAATTTCACATATACCCATACCCAGTTAATCAAAACATTTGAACCCGACACTTTCTCACTAATCGCTCCAATGAGAATCTTCAAAATTTATTTGTCACCAACATATCCAAAATGCAGCAAAATCCAACAGTGTATTTGTGAGATATGGTCCTCATACTGAGACTATATTTTTTGAGACAATCACACATTCACCATCAACAAACTACTCTCTTACATTTGCAGCCTATCTTTGATACCATGTTAAGGTTTTTAGGATCGTTGCAAATGTAATAGAATTGCATGTATGTATGTGTTTTCCAAATGCAACAATCTCTTGCATTTATAGTGAGAAAGCCAAGAAGAGACATGTCCCTTCATGGGACATGCCTATTCATTATTATGTAATTAATATAATGATAATTATGATTTTATATATATATATATATATATATATATATATATATGTATGTATGTATGTATGTATGTATGTATCTATGTATCTATGTATGTATATATGTATGTATGTATGTATGTACATACATACATACATACATATATATATATATATATATATATATATATATATATATATATATATATATATATATATATATATATATATATATATATATATATATATATACACATACATGGATATATATACACATACATACATATATATATATATATATATATATAATATCTCTTGAGTATTATATTAATTTCTCTAATATTTACATTATATATATAAGTATATGTATACATCTTATATATACTAAATATATCTTCACTAGTATTAACTCATAGTGTTTATCCGACTGAAGCTAAAAAACATCAACAATATTCTTATATCTAGAAAATATTTCATTTGTATTTCAAGGCTAATTACTAAACGGAGATTTGACTTAGGCAAACCCCTTTCTATACACCGGTTTTCCTATTTTTTGTGTGCAAGTATATGTGATAGATGCATCGGAAAAGTTATAGAGAGATCAAGTTAGGAACTATAGTATGCAACTCATCAAAATTGAAAATGTTAGGAATAGGCCAACCAAGGTGCCCCCATCCTAGGAGAAAGTCACCCAGGGCACCATAGTCCCTCCATTTCAGTCAGATTGTTGGTTGGTTACAATCCATTATTGTCAAATATTTACTAGAATTTGTTTGTATGTTCTTAGACTCCCTGTACACATAGAAAATACCCAATTCATTTCATTTGATCCATGATCATCTTCCATCCACAATTGCAAAGTCAGTCCACACCGTGAAGGATCAATGCATCCACTTAGTACTTGAGCCTTCTTAAGCATAATGGATCATCTTCCATCCAATATAAGAGGAAATATACTAGTTTGTCCATTATAGCTAGTGAAATCTATCTCCCACCTTACATTTCAGTGAACCCAACACTTCTTTCACACTTCTGACACTACTACATTTGGGGCCAAATTTCGACAGAAGCTTCCGACGGGTAATTTTTTATTACAAATTTGGTATTTTTTTTGTAATAGGCCCTGATGGTGTCGGTATTCCGATGGGTGTTTAATTGACCATCAAAATTTTGATAGATTCAGGGTATAGATGAAAAAGAAAAGTGAAACGACCTCATCATTTTTATTTTTATTGGATAGAGAAGGAGCGAGAAGAGGAGCAAAAGCTGTATGCGGGAGAAGGTATGTGATTTCTTCATCTTTCAAGTCTCGGGCATCATATTTGAATGCATTGCATTTTATTTGATCATGAATGCTCTCTAAAATGACTGCATTCTACTGGTGTCATGCCCTAGCCCATGCTTTAACTCCATTATTTGATGTTATTGGTGCTTATGCTCAAGGATATCCATTTTTTGAAATGTTGACTGTGGTTATCAAATGGACAGCCCATGAGCTTCTAGCTAGGTGCCATTTGTATATTTGATAGCTTAGGGCATCAAATGTATTTTATCATTAATATTTGAGACTTTGTTAAAAGGAAATAGGACAAAGAATGATTTTGATTTAGTCTCTCTATTTTGATCCCTAAGTGGCTTACAACCCTAGAGAAGTATATGCAGATTTAAAAATGCAGTTGCAGGATACATAGCAGCCGATAATTCACAAGAAATCCATACATCCAATTTGAATAGAAATTAATACAAAGAAATAGGGTCCTCCACTGGCCCAATCATCTAGACATTGACTGTCCCCTCAACCAGTGACCCTCAAACCATGTTATCATGCAATCAGTGAGTGATCTTTCATTCTCTTGATCTTCCCTGCATCCAAACATATTGGAAATACACAATACAATGATAAAAAGTCTTTCACAATCCCCCTTCCCTCAAGGAACACTATCAACCATCCCTTCCACATAGCATTTCACTGTTTTATGAGTGGATTGTGCGGGAAAAGTTAACATTAAACAAGGAGAAATATCCTCAACACATCTTGGAAACCATTGAATTCAATAATAAATGAAACCTAACACCAACACTATTTCTTTTGTAGTTGCAGGATACATAGCAGTCGATAATTCATAAGAAATCCATGCATCAAATTTTTATAAGGATATCCTACTAATCAATAGGAATTTTCTTGAGATGACCAATGATTATGCATTTTGATGGCAGTGTGCTAGTTCAAAAGGATAATATAAATCTGAAACAATTTTTTTTTATTTTCTCAAACTATAAATGTGGTTAAAGGGAAAATATTATGTGGAAAACCCACAAACCAAGCTAGAAAATGATTGTACATCAAATTATTCCTATAATCATTCAAGTATTGCTATGCTTCAGCTACCTGACCTTTGAGCTTCATCTAGAGGAATGTGTAGCTTTAAGATAGAGTTACTTCTTGGGCCTTACAATAGGGTGGAATATGATCAAGATTTGTTTAGGATGTATCTTTGTTAGTCCCATTGTTAGGTTCTTATAGTTCATGGTTTGAATCTATTATGGTTGTGTAAGTGATTTGTAGATGCTTTTCTAACATAATTATTGGACATCATGATTGGAAGAACTAGTTGTTGGCTATTGTACACATGAATCATAACTGTCAATGGTTCTTTGTGTTCAAGAATTCGTTGATCAATCTTTGAGATTTATTGTCCCATCTTTAAAAGAGTGATAAAAGATATAGTGAGTGCTATCTTTTCCAAGTGTTTTTTGGGTCCCATTATCTTCTAGGAGTAATTGTTGGCACCAAATTATGTTCTTTTCCTCTAGTAAATATTGTAGACACAATCATCTTCTTGGTGAAGGGTTGCATCCATCCACATGAGGCACTATTTCATGGTTTCCATTCCCTTGTAGTATAGTGAACCTAATTTAATACAAGTGTGCACTATTTTGGGATCCATAATTTATGGCCCCTACATTGTGGTTGTTAGCCTAAGATAGGCCTACCCTTGCATATAATAAGAGGCCAACATGAAACAAACATCGAAAGGTTAGGGGTTTGTTCCCTGTCCATGATTCATTATTTAAGTGTAAGTGATGATGGGTATATCGTGTAATTCATACCTAGTGTGTATCTTTATTTCTCTCCACATTTCACATTAGGAGTATATGCTATAAAATACTAATGAAATCAACTATTGGTCAAATCTAATCAAAATTGCAATATAAAGATTAAAATAGATCTTGAAGAAATATGGGAACCATTTTTGATAGATATTGTACAAACAAAGAGAATACTCTTAAGAGGAAATGCTTCAATGTGGAACAATTGAAGGACAATATTTTACTTTTATATGCACATCTGCAATGTTTTTGATATATTTCTCAGATAACAAAACCATAGAAAGAATAGTGTATAGAAGAAAGTATTTAGAATAATGATCATACTTTGAGATATTGTGGAAACTTAAAGGAAAGAATGCTTGGTGGGGTTATCATGCAATCAGTGAGTGATCCTTCATTCCCCTCTTCCAGTGACCCTTCAAAACTAGGTTATCATGCAATCAATGAGTGATCCTTCATTCTCCTGGTCTGCCCTACATCCAAACATATTGGAAATACACAATAAAATGATAACAAGTCTTTCAAAATCCCCCTTCCCTCAAGGAACATTGTCAACCATCCCTTCCACATAGCATTTCATTGTTGTATGAGTGAATTGTGTAGGAACAGTTAACATTAAACAAGGAGCAAACTCCTCAATACATCTTGGAAACCATTGAATTCAATAATAAATGAAACCTAACACCAACACTATTCCTTCCATTCACTTTTACCAAGAATAAAGCATTTAATCCATTCAACATTACATATAATCATTAGACAGTTACATTTCCTGACTGTGTAGAGGAACAGTCACGACCAAAATGATCAAAACTACTTTCACCCTTGCACAAACTATTCCAAACTTCAAGTAAAATGAGAAATATGCTATATCAAATCATTCATATTCATAGTAACCATTCAAAGGATCATTTTTTCAATGAACCCTCCGACTGTACCCCTACGGCAGAGAAAGGAAACCTCAAAATAGAGAAAGGAAACTTAGTAAAACCAGTCTATGTTGTTGTTTGTGAGGGAAACTTAGTCATGACATAAAGTATCATCTCATCATGGTCTATTCACCATGTTTCAACACCCCATTCACTCTGATCTATTCAACTTACACCATTCTTCTTCTCCAGGACTCAAATGCTTGAAACAGTATATGTGGTAAAAATTCATGAAATACTAAAGAAGACCTACTATTTGTCAAACAAATCTTCATTGTCCCCCACAAAAAACTAAGTAGTAACTACTCTACCCTTAATTTGTTTAACAATGCACCATATTAGATGAAGTAGGTTCTATCACACATGGCACAAACTCTCTTCAAACTCACAATGTGTTGCATGCATAGTACAAAACTCATGAGATTCTAAAGAAGGCCTCACTCTTAATGAGTTATAAACATGCCATAGTTTCAGTTTTGCTTGTGAGTTATGATAATTTTTGTAAACATGCCATTGGTTCAGTTTAGTGTATTCATTTTTGTCAGACAAATCTTCATTGTCTTCTGATTGTCTTCTTTATATAGTAGCATGTATTAATTGGTTGAAAAATAAAGAAGCATTTAGATAATCAAAATACAATGAAGATAATTTTAAATGCATCTAACACAATTTTTTTTACAAAACTGAACCAATGGCATGTTTACAACAAAGAAATAGAGTGATAATAATATGCTGAAAATTATATTCTGTTTAATACACACCAAAGGACCAGTCCCAACAATTCTTAAACATACTTTATCTAATATGATGAATTCTTAAACAATTAAGGTTGGAGTAGACATAGTTATCACACAGTTTTTTTGTGTGGTACAAGGAAGATTTGGTTGATTAAGAGTGAGGCCTTCTTTAGAATCTCATATAAATTTGGCTGATTAAGATGAGAAGAAAAACACAATTAATTAGTTAAATTTTTCAATTTCATGTATTTTTTCTCCTATTTATTAGGTGCATGAGTTGAAGGTTGAATGTAAGAGTCTTATAATGTTGTGTTACCTTTGGAACTCAAGTTTATGATACTCCTATGATGATCTTTCTCAACAAGTATTTTATTCTATTGTTGTTTTTTGAATAACATATGAATAGTGGTAAAAATGAATCACCTCTATTTAGGATGTTGTTATTGTAATGTGTGATATGTAGGGGAACTATGAGATCCACTCCTAAATCCAAATTCCCAAAGGAGAGATCCAATTTGATCAACCAAACGGTTAATGCATAATCAAATCAATCCCTATACTTCCCTATAGTTGGATTAAGCTTGAAATCTGAAATAATTGAAATGCAAATACTAACCTCAAATTAGGGCAGATCTAGAAAATGTCAAATTTTTATGTGTATGTATACTTTTGGGCAATTCTGCAACCTATTCCGGACTAGAAATGCAGAGACAAAGAAAACCCAGAAATCTTTTCCAATTCTAAGGGAGGTCAAGTTTGACCCTCGTAAAAGGTCAAATACTAAATTTTTATTCTGAAGCCTGATTCTGATTCTGTTCACAGATCCTGAAAGTTCACCAAAAAGGATATCCAAATCTACTCTTAGATCTAAAATTCCGCACTTGTACCTACAAGAAAAAGAGGATTTTTTTTTAATTTTTTTTTTTTGTTGGGGGGTGGGTTTGCCTTGGTCAAACCCCAGTTTGGAATCAACCTTAATATTGAAATTGAAATGGAGAATGCTAGCAAGTAGTAGAACTAGATCTAATAATGAAGCTATGACATTCAATAGATATGCAATTGTATTTGAAATGTAATCAAGTATGTTGAAATGAAAGCTTGAACATAACATCAATAAATGTAAATCAAACCTCCATGATTGTATGCTTGGAATCCACCTTGAGCTAAGAATGAAATGGATCTTGAAGATGAACAAAGGATCTTGAAGGAAGATCACACCATCATGATGGCTAGATCTAGGGTTTGAATGATGAATCTTAAATGCTTGAACCAAATCCCTTCAATGGCTTGAATGCTTGAATCCTTGATCTTCAATGGAGAACTTGGATGGAGAAGAGGACTTGAATGCTTGAATGGATGATTTCTTGATCACATTGAGAGCTTGAGGTAGGAGATTTCAAAATTGATGCCTTGATCATGAGATTGCTTGGAAACTTGATGGAGAAAATGAGAGAGGAAGGCCTCTTTTTATAGTGAACTGGGACACAATCCTCTAGAGGGGCCACCTTGGAGAATTAAATCCCAATTAGGTCCTAACATTTAGAAAATATACCTATATTAAATGAAATTAGAGGATTTACCATCCTGAAACCTGAAATGGCCAACCCGGAGGTAGAAAAATAAATATCCCGAAAGTCCAATGTCCGAAAATCAAGGATTCTGGAAATTTGAATAAGGGGGGCAAAATCAAGGTTGGACCTGACCTAGTCAGGTTCAACCTTGATCCTAACCTAGTTAGGTTCAATCTCAATCCTAACCTAGTTAGGATCAACCTCAAATTTGACCCTGGAACCAGATTCAGTCAAAACCAGGTCAGGAGGTCCCGGGGATGCCCAGAAACCTAGAAATGATATCAGAATAGGATAGAATGCCACAGATAGACATAAAATCCTATGATTACTATGATGAAGGAAAAGAGAACCTATTTCTAAATCTTATCTAGAAAATAGAGCCATGGAAGAGGGAAATTAAGGAGAATCCTTGGGATCCTAACCCTAATTTCACCTAGAATGAAGAAATCAAGTGCAGGGAAGAAGTGGAAATGGGGAGAAAGCCAAATACATGCCAAGACCTAATCAAGGTGCTTAACATGACCCCAAACCACTTACTCAGAGGGCTAAATGCTCTTAACATGGAAGTGCTTCCATTTTAAGATGATACATTAAGCCCCCACTTTAGCAAGAGTATGGACTTGATGCAAACTCTTGGTAAAGGAGAAGAAAGAGGAGATCCAAGTAGATTCACAAGATAAAATAACACTTAGCTAAGGACATGAGCCCCTAGACTAAGGATTCTACCTCAACATACACACCTGGGGGTGCCAAAAGAACAAGGGTTAGTACTAAATAACCCAAATCAATTAACATAAGAAACCTCACTAAGAAATATTTCTCATACTAATATCATATTTGGAAAGCTATCATAAATTCATAAATGTTTACATAAGAAAGACAAGAGCAACACTATAAATAACATAGCTTCGTGATCCCATCCTATTAGCATGAAAGCAAAAAGAGAGAAAAGAGAAAGTGATTACCTCACCCAATAAGATGCTCACCTTACTGTGAATCACCTTGGAGGGAGAGCCCAACTGGTTCACCCATAAACTATGCTTGCAATTGTAATGCATCTTCTGAAGGCTTCTAGAATACCCATAGATCCACCTTCTTGTATCACTATGAATATGAAATGTGTGTCTCCTCGGGATTTAGCAACTTATGTGCATTACCCTTGGAAGATTTAGCATATAAATGTGTGTCTTTTCAAGATTTAGCATATTTGAAACTGGAAATGTGTGTCCCTTCAGGATTTAGCAACTTATGTGCGTTACCTTCAGAGGATTTAGCATATTGAAAAATTTGAAAAATGCGTGTCTCCTCAGAATTTAGCAACTTAATTGTGTTACCTTTAGAAGATTTAGCATATGAATGTGTGTCTTTTTAGAATTTAGCAACTTATGTGCATTACCTTCCAAGATTTAGCATGTAAAAATAAAAAACTATAGTACAAGGGAGGCCCTATATATTCCCCCCTCCTTAATATGGAAAAAACATACTATTTTGACATGTTAAGGAAAGAAAAGAACAAGGATAAAGCCTTCTTTAGCATCAAGACAATATCCACAAACAACACCTAGTCCAAGCCAAGAAGGTCACAACTCCTATGAGGCCATGGAAGGGACAAATGTAAAGAGATATCATGCAAGAAGTGAAAAGAAAGTAACCCTTATGAGGGATAGCACACTGTTCAATTTCCAAGGTGAGAGATATATCAACCATGGGAACCCAATGTCAAACAATAAAATAGGTTATGATCAAGGACATAGATCCTTAATGCAAACCAAAATTTTCATGTATGATTGAATGTCACATAATAGATAGATATTTCTTACCCAAGGAAAGAGGTGAATCCCAGAAAGACAGAAGGAAATGGCATCCTTGCCCCCCAAGTGTAGGACAAAGATGGAAGAGGATACCTACTTCACAATGCAAGGAGATATCCTGTTTACAATAATGTACATCATATTTTTAGCGAGGGATATTGACCCCTACATCCAAGAATATAACTAATTGTGAAAAGGATATGTCACTCATGGAAAAGGATCCTCAAAGAGAGATCTTATCAAAAATACCCCCACCAAAGAGGAGTGCTTTAAATAAAATATCATCTTTCAATAGCGAGAACAAAGATTCAATCATCAAGCCCCCTGCAAACAAGAGGAAGAGGAATCTTTGGAATGAGGGAAAAAACTCTAACACCAAAGCAAAGGTGAGAGTTTATAAAGAACATAATTTGCAACATGGAGAAGAAGTGATGACTTAGGACAACAACTTCTCATGTAAAAAGGCTATCCATAGTCAGAACATATATCAATGTGTTGAAATAATGTTACAATATAAACAAATACCACTAAGCTAAGGAAAGCAGTTCCCTAGAAAAAGAGAAAGAAAAAGGTACCTTGCCCCCCAGAGATAGAGACAAGGGATACCTTTGCAAAACAAGTGTCTTAGAAAATATAGATTCTATGAATGGTTAAAAACATAATGCAAAGCCATAGAAAAAGAGGAGAGAAAGAATACCAATTAAGCCCTAATAAAAGACCTAATGGATCCTAGGAGACTGGATGAAGATACACCTCTTGCCCCCAGTCTTGAGACAAGAGGGAAAAAACATCTACATTATATCTAAAGGAGGGGAATCTCCTATATCAAAATTATGAAGGAATTGTAAAACTGCATGAGAGTGAGATATAATTCCTAAAGCAGCTCTTTCTCTAACATATAACTTGAAATGTCTACAATTAGAAAGTAAGTTTTTGTTACTATAATGAAAAGGACATTTATATTTGTATAGAGCATCTATCAGCATAGGTCTAAAGATTTCTTTCTTGGAATTCATTAGCTCAACATATACCTTCTTAGCAATTTCTTGACGACTATTAGGGTTATCTAAGATAGGTGTAGGGAGAAGAATGTGAATAGGAGGATGATGTTTAGCATCACCTACCTTAACTTGAGACTTCAAAAAACCCACACCATACATATCCAGTTTAGGGGGTATCTGAACTGGAAACTTAATACCATGCTCATTAACTCCTAGCCCTAAACCTTTATAACCTTGTTTAGTCACTATATTATATCTAGTAGTATACATATTATGTAAAGCTTCTACAGGAGGTGATTTTTTATCATGTTCATGAGTAAAGGTTGCATAAGGTGGGATAATAGGTTTTGAAGAAGTTTCTTTATCCTTTCTTTTAATATCATCATGAATCGGAGGAGAAGGTAAATCAAAGAAATCTTGCACATCTACATCTGGAACTATAGCTTGAATCCCATCATAAGTATGAGAAGAGCGAGGATGAACAGATGGAGAATTAGGTATCAAATTAGGATTAGGAATATTAGGATTAGGATTGATAGAATTAAGATTAGGATTGATAGGATTAGGATTAGGGTTGATAGGATTAAGATTAGGATTGATAGGATTAGGAGATGGTGTATCATCTACCAAATTCTTCACATAATCCAAAAGAGTAAAAAGGCTACCACATAAATCTTTAATGAAGATTTTAAATGTAGGCAAATTAGTGTCAGTCAACTTCACAAAAGCATAGGCAAGAGCAAAGTGAAGGGTCATCAACATAATGAAGTGAATGATACTCTCATAAACATCATAGGTATTATAAAGAGATGCTAAAAGAAGAGTAATAACAAACATAAGTACACACCAAAGTATCTTAACAATCGCCATAGAAAATGAAATGCAAGAAATATTTTTAGATTTTATAGATTATTTAGATTTTTTTGTATTTTTGAATTTTAAAATGTAAGAGCATAAACTAGATCTAATCTAAATGAAAGAAATGATCTAAAATCTAACACAATAGGGCATCTAATTCCACAAAATAAAGGAGAGTAAGTATGTCGGGTTCACCAAAATGAATAGTGGTAAAAATAAATCACCTCTATTTAGGATGTTATTGTAATGTGTGATATGTAGGGGAAATATGAGATCCACTCCTAAATCTGAATTCCCAAAGGAGAGATCCAATTTGATCAACCAAAAGGTTAATGCACAATCGAATCAATCTATAAAGAATATGAAAGAGAGAGAGAAACCCTATACTTCCCTATAGTTGGATTAAGCTTGAAATCTAAAATAATTGAAATTCAAATACTAACCTCAAATTAGGGAAGATCTGGAAAATGTCAAATTCTGATGTCTGTGTATACCTTCAGGCAATTCTACAACCTGTTCTAGACTAGAAATGTCGAGACAGAGAAAACCCAAAAATCTTTTCCAATTCTAAGGGAGGTCGAGTTTGACCCTCATAAAAGGTCAAATACTACATTTTTATTCTGAAGCCCGATTCTGATTCTGTTCACAGATCCTGAAAGTTCACTGAAAAGGGTGTCCAAATCTGCTCTCAGATCTTAAATTCTGCACCTATACTTGCAAGAAAAAAAGGATTTTATTTGTTTGTTTAGGGGGGTTTGCCTTGGTCAAACCCCTGTTTGGAATCAACCTTAATATTGAAATTGAAATGGAGAATGCTAGCAAGTAGTAGAAGTAGATCTAACAATGAAGCTATGACATTCAATAGATATGCAATTGTATTTGAAACGTAATCAAGTATGTTGATATGAAAGCTTGAACATAACATCAATAAATGTCAATCAAACCTCCATGATTGTATGCTTGGAATCCACCCTGAGATAAGAATGAAATGGATCTTGAAGATGAACAAAGGATCTTGAAAGAAGATCACGCCATCATGATGGCTAGATCTAGGGTTTGAATGATGAATCTTAAATGCTTGAACCAAATCCCTTCAATGGTTTGAATGCATGAATCCTTGATCTTCAATGGAGAACTTGGATGGAGAAGAGAACTTGAATGCTTTAATGGATGCTTGCTTGATCACCTTGAGAGCTTGAGAGAAGAGATTGCAAAATTGATGCCTTGATCATGAGATTGCTTGGAAACTTGATGGAGAAAATGAGAGAGGAAGGCCTCCTTTTATAGTGAACTAGGACACAATCCTCTAGAGGGGCCACCTTGGAGAATTAAATCCCAATTAGGTCCTAACCTTTAGAAAATATACCTAGATTAAATACAATTAGAGGATTTACCATCCCGAAACCCGAAATGGCCAACCCGGAGGTGGGAAAATAAATATCCTGAAAGTCCGATGCTTGAAAATCAAGGATTCTAGAAATTTGAATAAGGGGGGAAAAATCAAGGTTGGACCTGACCTAGTTAGGTTCAAACTCAATCCTGAATTGGTCAGGATCAACCTCAAATTTGACCTTGGGCCCAGATTCAGTTAGAACCAAGTCAGGAGGTCCCGGGGATGCCGAGAAACCTAGAAATGATATCAGAACAGGATAGAATGCCAGGGATAGACATAAAGTCATATGATTACTATGATGAAGGCTAGGAGGACCTATTTCTAAATCATACCTAGAAAATAGAGTCATGGAAAAGGGAAATTAAGGAGAATCCTCGAGATCCTAACCCTAATTTCACCTAGAATGAAGAAATCAAGTGCAGGGAAGAAGTGGAAAGTAGGCAGAAATCCAAATACATGCCAAGGCCTGATCAAGGTGCTTAACATGACCCCAAACCACTTACTTAGAGGTCTAAATGCTCTTAACATGGAAGTGCTTCCATTTTAAGATGATACAACATATTGGGCAAATACAAAACCATGTACTTCTACAGGACAGTGAACACAAAATTGAAGCATCAAAAAAGACTTGATCAAGTTGCAGGTGGAACGTGCACTCAAATAGTAAGTAATGTAGAATAAAAAAATAAGTAAATTATCGTGTCTACATTTTGTTATTTTCTGAGATTACATCCATGTTCTATATTCACAGAATGGTTCAAAATTGAAATTTACAATTTGATAAAAGTACTGATGAGTGTTGTTCCCTACACCCTCAATCATCAACTTGCCTCCGTTTGTGGTCTCAATTTGCCTCCATTTGTTGTTCCCTACACCCTCAAAAAGCATTAGATAGGCATATTTTTCATTTTAAGATCAAAGATAAAGGCCCCCTTTTTATGCATGCACACACACACAACATATACAACATATACAACCTTCACCATGCAGATTTGCCTAAGCACTAGTGGGACCTTATACTCTGCAACAAATGTATTATTGTGAAAATGATCACAAGTCCATTTGTTGCTGGGTCTAGCTCCCAATAGTGCTTGGTCAAATTTGATGCACTATAGGGATAATATTGTGTATAATATATATGATATTTTATTTTGATTTACAAACTACTATATTATTTGAATATCTTTCTTTCTTGCCACAATAGGAAAGAGTTTGAGGTGGAAGACTACAATAACAGAAGTGTTTCAATTTGGTATACTATACTACAACATCATTTCATAACTAAGTTTTCAATTTCTATATATAATTAGGTTAGATAATCTAAGTGAAGAAGGATCATGTCGTACAATCCAAGTGAAGAAGGCAATGGGGATACAAGCAATAGATTGTGGTCAAACTTGAAAAGAAAAGGTGATGGAAAATGTTATTGTCCTTGCAATATTTGTAAGGGCTTAAACACTAGAAAATTTCTAATCAAAACAACTAAGAGACATTGTAGGGATAATGGTCACATTGAAGGAGGGTTTGATTATCATGAATTGGTAAGTTTTTCATTATATATATTTAACAATTAGTATATATATGAAATACACTTGATGCTGAGATCATTATCATGGTTTATTTATGTTCATCATTTTTTATATAGGTCTACCTCCCCAAGGGAGTATGTGATATGGACCATGGAGGTGTGAATATGGAGAATATGGCTTTGGAAGTGGAGGATCATAGAGGTGCAAATATTGAAGCTGAAGATTATGATCCCATGGAAGATGACAATGATGTTGCAGATGATGGTACTAATACATTGATCCATGACACATTTGGTATTGGTGCAATAGATGATGATGATCAGGATGATGTTGATGTCATCCATGATATACCTCTACTTGAGAAGGCAGCCACACCCCTTTACGAAGGCTCCCAAACAACTCTTCTTTATGTTGTATTGTTGTTGTTGAACTTGAAGGTTATGAATGGTTTATCCAACACAACAATGTCATGTATGCTAAGGTATGTTATATATGTCATTATAGTAATTAAATGGTGAAACATGTACCATAATTATTGTTAATACTAACAACTTATATTTTTTTCTATAGATTGATAGGTGAGTTCTTGTTACCACCATCGAATATTCTCCCTTGCTCATACCGAAAATTATGTGCCACTATGAAAGATATTGGAATAGAGTATCAAGCAATAGATGCTTGTTCCAATGATCATATTATTTATCATAAAAAACATGAATTTGCAATAGAATGCCCTGAATGTCATATGAGTAGATATTGAAAAGATCAAATAACCAAAAAGGTGCCTCACAAGGTTCTTTGTTACGTCCTCATTATACCATGTTTGCAAAGATTATTTAGGTGTAGTAGCTTGGTACAATTTATGGATTACCATGCATGCAATAGGAGTCGATATGACATTATTCAAATTCCTGCAGATGGTTCTGTATTTAAGGACATAGAGGAAAAGTGGCCACTTTTTATCAAAGAACCTTGAAATCTCAAGGTTTTAGTGGCAATAGACCGTGTCAATCCATTTGGAGAGCTAAGATCTGTTTACTCTATTTGGCCTATTTTTGTCATCAACAATAACATTCCTCCATGGATGTCAATAAAGAGGGAGCACATTATGTTGGCAATGGTTGTTCTGGATATTTGATCATTTAATATTTATCTGCATGTAATTATAAATCTTGCAGTAAAATGGTCACAATAATTATGTAATGTTGTTGTTCATTCAACTAGGTAAATACCAAGTTAAAGATATGAATGTATATATTGAGCCTCTTATCGACGAGTTGGTAGAGTTATGGAAAGGTGTCACTATGTATGACATTTCTAGACCAATAAGAGACAGACAATTTCAATTCCATGCAATGCTTGTATGGACAATACATGATGCCCCAGGGCTAACACATTTTTATGGTATGTTATGGTGAATTCAAGTTGCACATGATAATTCTAAAAATAAAAATTAACATATTTAATCCAATTGTATCATTATCTTGTAGGTCTTCAAACAAAGGGAAAATTTGCATGTCTAGTTTGTGGTCCAAAGATGAAATCTCGTCATTCAAAAAGTTTAGGAAAGCAGGTGTTTGATGAGCATAGACACTTTCTCCACAAAAATCATAACTATCAAATTATCGAAAAACATCTTTTCAATGGGAAAGAAGAGACTAAATCTAAGCCATGGAGGATGACAGCTCTCCTATGGAAGTTAGAATTTAATAGAATTAATCATCAAGGTACTACCATTCTACCTAATGGTTTATGTTTGGAATTTGTATATTTTTATTATGTTTTGTTTGCTAACTATGTGATTGATGATCATGAATGTCGTCAAGGCAACACTACTGAGCACCTTCCAAAGGGACTAAAAAGTTATCCCAGACAATTTAGTAGGTTTCCCTACTACGAGTAGTTGCAAATTATGCATTTGTTTGATACTATGCATATTGGAAAGAATGTAATGGAGACATTGTGGAAGTTATTGGATGGAAGGCATGACAAAGAAAAAATTATCAAAATTTATAGCGACATTCATGAATCCAATCATGCAATGAAAAATTTCATTGAATCAAATAGAAATGGAGAATGGATTAATACAAGTGCCCTTCCTTGGTTATTAATAGAACAACAAAGTGATGTCATAAAAGAATTCATATGAAAAATTCAATTTCTCACAGAATTTGCTGCAAACATAAGCAATACCATATCAAAGAAAAGTGAATTTGAGCCAGGGTTGCAAATGCATGATTGTCATACCTTCATCAAGGTAAGTCACATTCTTTTGTATTTACAAAATATTTGTAAACTGCATGTACTTCTCATTGTATTATATAATAAAAGAATGACATGATTATTGTTATAATTGTTGCAATACATGCTACCCCTATCTCTCCCAGAGAACTTCGACAATAACATCAAACAAGTGATATATGATCTTGGAAAATACATGGGGTAAGCAATGATATCTGTTCAATTTGTTGTATATATTGTAAAGTCTCATGTTTATATATTTTTGTGTCTTGAATGTTTTATAGGTGGTTGTCATCTAAAGAAATCCATAGAGTAGATATAAAATATTGGAATATAAGAATTCCTCATCTAATGTGTGAAATGCAAAAGTTTCTACCTTCAATCTTTTTCAATGCACAAGAACACTACCTCATAAACCAAGTTGAGGGGATTGAAATGTGTGGACCCGTACACACTCGGTCAATGTGGATGGTTGAGAGGCACCTAAAATTTTTGAAGGCTTTGGTTCAGCAAAGAGCACGTCCTGAGGGTTCTATGGTGGAGGGATATATGGTATACCAGACTATGGTGTACGTTATTGAATATCTTCCTAAGCTTGCAATAAAGAACCATATAGATCGCATTTGGGATCTCGACACCATTAGAAAATTCAAAGGGGAGTACTTGGTGGGGAAAGGTAGAATGAGGAAAGTGAGAGGTAATAAATTATAAGATGTTATTGTAGTTGTTAATTAATTCTTAATCTTCAAAATTAATCAGTTGTAAGTCGTCTATTTATTTTTTGTACAGCTTCTCGAGAGTTGGATGCAATACATTTGTATATTGCAAACAATCAAGATTGGATGATGAAATGGATTGAGTGATGTCATCATTTAGGTCACACATTAACATGGGAATTTATGTCTTCATTGGTTAATGAAGCTCATCATAATGGAGATCCAAATGTTACATAAAGGGAAATAGATTTAGCACATGGTTTAAGAGATTTCCAAGTACTATAAATTTGTTAATCACTCATACGTTTATGAACTCTTGATGCATTAATTTATACATGTTTTACATATTTTTGCAGGTCAAACACCACAAGGCTATGTTTTGCAATGGTCATAAATTTCGCATCAAAAAGTTGGATGACACAAAGAAAACTGTGATTCTGGGATAAGTGCAATCTTTCAGGTGACTAATATTTCATCTAAAAATGACTTACATCCTTGAGAGTCTGAAAATTGATACTATGGCATTTTGGATGATATACTTGAGTGTGACTTTAATTCCTTCATATTAGTTCTCTTTGTCGTCGGATGGTATAGGCTATGACTTAATCAAAATGATCCTGATAGAACTATTATTGAACATGACAATGGATTTCCAATGATTAATACAAGGTGGTTTGAGCCAGTTGGGGATGAACCCTATGTTCTTCCAAGCCCATGTGAGAAGGTATTTTACTCAGAGGTTCCACATAAATTGGGTTGGTCATTCATTGTTAGACATGATCCAAGAGGAAGGCTGATGAGGTATAATGTGATGGAAGAAGAAGATTGTGAACAACTAGAAGATGATGTAGATGATGATCACGAACAACAGTTAGTCGATGATGTTCCTGATGCAACTTTTCTTGAAGAAGAAGAAGATGATGACGATGATGATGCTACTGATGATGATGATGATGATGATGATGAATACGATGACAATGACGGTGGTGGTGATGATTTCGACGTCAACGATGATCATGGAAATTAGTTAGATGAAGAAGAAGATGAATGACATGAATGAAATGTACAATTATGTGATCATTGCTTAATCTATTTAATATTAATTTCTTGATAGAAATGTGTTGTTATGCAATCAATGCTTAATCTAATTAATTTGTGATGTACTTACTATGGGATGCTTATGGTTTCGAATGTAATTACTATGTGGTTTTGAGTATATGTATCATGAATTTTTTAGCTAACATTAGATAATTGAATTACATATGTAGGTACCCAAACCCCTTCACAAGCATCCCACACAGTCTCATGGATCAACAGGTATAAGTCAATACACTGTATAGAGATTAATGCATTTCACAATTTGCAAAATATCTCACATTACTTGCTATCTCTCTCATTTGATGGAGTGCATGTAGCAAAAAATAGGTATTTGTCAGATGTGTCTTCCTCGAGCGAAGAAAGTGAGTCATTTAGTATGTCTGAATTAGGAAGATCAACTAGAGGTCAAAAGACTAGAAGGAAATTCAATAAATGCATGAAATTTTTCCTTTCTCAAGGGGGGTCATGTTCTTATGATGATGAGAGAAAAGGTGACATCAAGGTGCCCTCTAGGTACCAAAATCTATAGAAATAATGGGTCCCCAAGGAACTTCCTCCAATAAACACTAATTTTAGTGTTAAAGGAAAGATATATCGTATTGCACCATCGTCAATACATGGTTTGGGCCTATTTTCCATAGATGGCATAAAGCTCTCTTACAAAAAAGTTGTTGAATTGATGGAGTATGTTGGACCTTTTTACGATTACAAAAGTTGGATGCAAATTTTTCAATAGAAAAAAAGTATGCGTAGGTATGCACTCTCGAAAAATTATATTCAACAAAAAGACAATGAGAAAAATAAAAGAGTGGCTATATACATTGACGGAGGGCCAAAAGCATCAGGGAATATTGTAGGTTTTATAAATAGCACGTGACCTCTGTCAACTATTAAGCAACCCAATTGCATATTTGAGGCACGCGAGGGAAATCATGTATTTTTATGTGTGATAAAATCAATAAGTGCAAGGGAAGAGCTTCTTATTGATTACAATTTGAATCGCATAGATACAAATGATGTCACTATCATTAGGGTGCAAGTAGATATTATGTACCATTAAATAATTGAGTTTTTTTGCCAACCACATTTAGAGAGTCTCCTCACCATCTACCTCATCTCCATCATCATCTTCTAATGAAATTTATTAATGTAGTCCTTTCTAATTATTGGTTAACTTTAAATAATAACACATGACCACAATATGGAGCAACCATGTAGAGGGGACAATGATGATTGTGTATGTACTTCTTCCCAGTAGGTAAACCTCTTTGTTATTGTACTACAAATTAGATAGAAGCAAAATGTTAAATAAATTTTTTTATTATATTCTTTTCATCACTATTTCAAATTAATTCCAATAGTGTTAGTAATATTGTTGTCACAGACAGGTGGTCAGCAGAGAAAGGGAAAGGAACCTGCAGTCCCTGAAGAGGAGTCCTTTGATGAGTACCTAGTTGTTGATTTGGCTACTTGTGATGAGTCGGCCTCTGCATTTAAAAAATGCCTCCACAAAATTTGAAAAAGATTAGTTGAATTGGCATCTATATTCCCTCCGACTCTTGAGTCACAAAAGAGGGCAACTAAACTGATGCACCTATCTCAAAATTATAGAGTAAGTATTAATGTAATTTTTAATTATAACAAAAGTTCAATAATAGTTTTTATGTTATAGTAATCTTTTATCTCATCAAAAAATAAGCGGATGTGTTGCTTTTACAGCATTTTTTACGTAATTTTGATCCTCACAGCCATGATGAGGGTACTATAGCTAGTTCAGGTCGATCACATGTTGGACTATATTTTTTTTTACTCTCTAACAATATTATCCATGTTAATCATTGGTTTTATTATGCTCTAACAATCTTATTCTTCAGCATGTGTCAATTATCATTTACTATCGCCACCTCATACAATGGCAGGCTCAAATGTACTGCGTCTTGCAATGTCGAAAACACATAGCATGGCCACAGATGCCATGGCACCACCTACTCGTACACAGATTTTATTTTCTCTATCATTATATATATGTTTATTTCCTTTGAAGTGTTCTTTCTTAGGGCCATTTTGTAATGGATTCAATTTATGCAATAGGGGATGCAACACTTGATGGTGATTTTCCTAGATGTACTAGTATTCCTAGTATGAGAACGGTGAAGGATTGCATATTTCTTGTCAGTGAAGGAGTTCCCTTGAAAATAGAAAAACTTCCAGGTACTTTAAAGATTGGACCTTTCTTTTACTATACAATTGTATGTTAATCACACCTTGCATTCAATATGAGAAGTTTACATCTATTGTATTCTTATTTTATACTATTATATCCTTTGACTAATGATCCCATGATTATTTTGTAGGGAATGATGTTTTTTTTAGTAAACTTAATTATGAGTGTTTGTAGATATTTGGGCCCACCATTTGTACAGGGTGGAACATCATATCCAAACTAAAACCCCAATCCACTATTTTGATTTCATATCATTACTAGGATAGTTATCATTACATCCATTTTTGAATCTAACACTATTTTCTTTCTTAAAAGGTGGAAAACCCAAAATCAAAAGTTAAAGGATGATCTCATAGAGAGTATGAAAAACTTTTTTGGACCTCGTGCATTTGAGAAGGGTAAGCTCCTTCAAAGAGTCGGGTTATGTTTGAGGTATATTATGGACCAGTACAGGTGTACATTAACCAAAAACCCAAATTACCAGCGCCCCCCTTGCATTCTTGATTTAGAGTGGAAATCTCTTATTCTAGATGCGAATGAGAAAACTGAAATAAAAAAAGGAAATACACCACCAGAGAACAAAAGAAGGTATGTGATATTGTTAAGAATGTAATTGTACATACTAAATACTCTTCATATTTATATGAACTAACATATTTCAATCTCTTCATAGATTTCCTGACACATCAAAGGCAACAAAGGAAAGACTACAAAAGCACAGGCAACACAAGCTAGGCTCTGGCAGTTATTCGAAACTTGATGCACGAGTTGTAAGTGTTAATATTGTCAGAATTGAATGAGGAAAAATACAATATGTAGATGGATTTTAACACTAAAAATAATTCTTTGATCTTTATAATATTTATTTATAATTTGAAATATTTTTTTTGTTTTGATGAAACAATAAAATAAAATTTGACGATACCAAGCAAAAATGTAGGGTGCGGAGTTCAATGTAAGTCTCACAGAAGAGGACAAGAGAATTGGCTTCCAACAAGGCTATAAAGCCATGGCAAAAAGAATAAGTGCACAAGGTTCTACTGATGGATCCGTCGTGGTAAGTAAGCTAAATAGATGATATTTCAAATTTAATTATTTACCAATTAGTTTATTTGATGTTAAGTTTTAACATAAAGTGAGTAAATTTGTTTTAAGTAAGAAAACAATGATAACATGAATGCGTATGATATTGAAATGCAGCCTATCGATTCTTGTCGTACACAACCTGTGCGTTTTGATGACAATGAGGATGTGCATCATAGTAATACAAGTAAACATCTTAAATTGATTGGTGTAGTAATACAAATTTAATTGCAATTGGTGTTTGGATTAATGTAACAATTTGTATTGCAGTTGTAGAGAGTGTAGAGGCTATTGTTAATGAGCAGGTTGAGGTTGAGGCCAAGACCAAACAAACTGACCTTGATGTTGATGATGTGACTAGATCAGGTAAAGAGCTATACGATTATGGCCTATAAAGTACTGAAATAATTTAAAATGTTTTCAATGTTTTTAATTATAATAAAATGTTTTTAATTTAACCCTTTTATATGTTATTGCAGATGACCCCCCTTTGCATCAACAGAGAACTAGGCGTGCATTGAGATCTAATGAGAGGGTAGATGATCATCATGATGATATCGATACTCCTCTTAATGATTACTTCTTACAAACTAGAAATCAAAAGAAAAAAAAATGATTATCATCTATGCACCTTAATTGATAATGACTGATTTTTATATGCCAATGAATAAATAATTATGTGGTATTGAATGTTCATAAATTTTATAATGTGTTAATGAATGTTATCGTGTGATAATTAATGAATGTCACATTTTATTAATGTGTGAATGAATGTTATCACGTGATAATTATTGAATGTTACATTTTATTAATGGATGAAATAATGAATGAATGTTAGATGTTAACGGGGAATTTAGAGTGATGTTAGGGGGGGGGGGGGGGGGGGGGTGGGGCCAAATGAGTTTCCACCTTCATGTGGTTGGCCCTGTTTAGTATAGAATATAAAACTATTCTCGAAACAAAGTGAAGCTCAATAAGTGTGTTCCTTATAGGGTCTCAAGTGTAGCCTTTATCCCACTCCCAACATTGCAAGGCTTCAAGTGGTGTTCTGAGATTGGTTTCTCCATCTCCCACTGACATCTTGTCTTTCTCCTAAGAACTCTCACCGAGCTTTGATACATGGATGAGAAGAAGATGTCCCTTACAGGCTACACATATATAATATGGTAGATCTAGGGAACAAATATAATACAACATAGAATGAGTCAACTTGAATCTATAGTTTCTTCATTCACAATGAAAATTCAAATTACAAGCCATATTTTAGATTTAATATTCATATTCATCTTCATCATGATCATAACCATCACGGTCAGCATTTGGTTCAACTTCATTTGAACCACACTCCATTTCAGGTACCATTATAAGGCATGGAGTGTGGTCAAACCCATGTTACCATAATAATGAGTTAGCCTATAAAATTATGAATAAAATACCTTGTGTATCATATTTATAATACTGCAGGTGCACTCGGGATCGGCCCAGGCACCCAAGTTCCTACCAAAGGAACCCAAGTCGAACCCAGAGGAGAACAAAAGTAGAACCGGAACCCAGCCTCAAACAAAGAACCGGATAACTTGGCTTTTTTCTAATTCAAGTTTATTTCTGAATTCTTCTCCAATTCCAACCTGATTATTCTATATTTTATTTTCCAATTTTCCTCCTTCCTCACTCCAAATTATGTTATGTTGTTATTTCCTTTTACTAATTGTGATATTTCAAGGATCACCACCCATGACTTGGTTAAGATGATGAATGTTGTCAATTCCTTTATTACCAAGGAATCACCGTCCACCATTAATGAATATTAACGATCATTGTTTCCTAAGGGTAATCATTGTTTGTGTATGTTGATCACCCAAGTCTTTGGCTACGATTTGCATGCTGTGAGGTTTGTCAGAAGTGAGGGTATGACATGCTGGTTGGATTAAAACATATTGACACTTACACCATGAAGAAGACAAATGTTTAAATAGAAATAGAGGACCAACTGAACCATCTTGTGGTTAGTCTATATAACATTGAGAAACAACGTCAAGACTTGAGAATCAAAACAATCAAAATTTTCTTCAAGATCATGAATGATCAACAACATTCCATCAGAAAACAAAATACTAATCTATATTATCATTAAGCCATAAAATATGTCTTTAAAGTTTAGAAGCATCACAAAAACTCTTAAGAAACATAGTACTATCCAAAATGAATACCCTCCAAATGATTATGATTATGTTGATGTTGATGTCTATAATTTATGTCTAATGACTATGATGATGTTGATGTTGATGTTGATGTCTATAATTTATTTCACTTACTGATGCTTGCCTAGATTGAATTTTGAATTTCCAGGCTGGAGAACGCTTTCAAAGTTTAGGGTTTGTTCTACATGACACTCTTAGTTACAGCTCAAATGTAACTCAACATATTTTTTATGCTGGGAAACCTGCTGCAGAAACTCATTCGCAGGTAAAATTTAATGCTGTGAATCTTGGCATTGTTAATGTTATTACTTTTCCTCACGTTTCATATTTGTGAAAATGTTTCTTGGCACTATCTTCTTTTTCAATTCCTATACTTGCAAATTTTTAGATCATTAACTTAAGCATTACATGTCTTTGTTCAAATTTTATTCTAACACTATATTATATCTTATTCTTATTACAATGTTCTTTGTTGTGGGGCACGAGGTCAATCTTCATTCTCTTCATTGTGGGGGACAGTGAAGATTTCTCTGGCAAATAGTAGGTCTTCTTCAGTATCTTATAATAACATGCTAAACTGATAAAGGTGTTATGGGCATTTAATCTGCAATTACTAATAGATTAAGCATATTATTACTATGCTTAATGTTCCATTTAAATGCATTTAACACAAAAAACAAATTTACAAAACTAAACCAATGGTATGTTTACAACAAAGATGTGTTGAGGAGTTTGCCCCTTGTTTAATGTTAACTGTTTCTACACAATCCACTCATACAATAGTGAAATGCTATGTGGAAGGGATGGTTGATAGTGTTCCTTGAGGGAAGGGGGCTTGTGAAAGACTTTTTATCATTGTATTATGTATTTCCAATATGTTTGGATGCAGGGAAGACTAGGAGAATGAAGGATCACTCACTGATTGCATGATAACCTAGTTTTGAAGGGTCACTGGGGGTTGAGAGGATAGTCAAGATCTGGATGATTGGGCCATTAGAGGACCCTATTTCTTTGTATTAATTTCTATTCAAATCGGATGTATGGATTTCTTGTGAATTATCAACTGCTATGTATCCTGCAACTACATCCGTAAATATGCATATACTTCTCTAGGGTTGTAAGCCACTTAGAGATCAAAATAGAGAAACTAAATCAAAATCGTTCTTTGTCCTATTTCCTTTTAACAAAGTCTCAACTATCAATGATACAATACATTTGATGCCCTAAGCTATCAATACAAATGACACCTAGCTAGAAGCTCACGGGTTATCCATTTGATAACCACAGTCAACATTTCAAAAAAATGGATATCCAAACATTTGAAAACCAATGGCATGTTTACAAAAAAGGCCTAATAGAACTCCCAACAATTCTTAAACATACTTTATCTGATATGATGAATTCTTAAACAATTAAGGTTGGAGTAGACATAGTTATCACACATTTTTTTGTGTGGTGCAAGGAAGATTTGGCTAGGTCAAGTCTTCCTTCGTGCTAGCAGTCTACAGAATTAGACCTTTATTAACAATTGATCATATCGGATAACTAGTATGTTTAAGAATTGTTGGGACTGGTCCTTTGGCATGTATTAAATAGAATAGAATTTTTCAGCATATTATTATTATTCTATTTCTTTGTTGTAACATTCCATCGGTTCAATTTTGTAACTTCACTGTTGTATGAGTGGATTGTGCAGGAACAGTTAACATTAAACAAGGAGCAACTCCTGAACACATCTTGGAAACCATTGAATTCAATAATAAATGAAACCTAACACCAACACTATTCCTTCCATTCACTTCTACCAAGAATAAATCATTTAATCCATTCAACATTACATATAATCATTAGACAGTTACATTTCCTGACTGTGTAGAGGAACAGTCACGACCAAAATGATCAAAACTACTTTCACCCTTGCACAAGCTATTCCAAACTTCAAGTAAAATGAGCAATATGCTATATCAAATCATTCATATTCATAGTAACCATTTGAAGGATCATTTTGTCAATGAACCCTCTGACTGTACCCCTGCGGCAGAGAAAGGAAACCTCAAAATAGAGAAAGGAAACTTAGTAAAACCAGTCTATGCCGCTGTTTGTAAGGGTACATTCATGATAAGTGCCTCTCAAACCTCTCCAAACATGTAAGATTGTCTTTAAATACTTTATTGATCTCTTCTAAACATTAACCAAATCAAACCTACATTTGAATCCACAAACAATAACCCCAAAATGAAGGGTTTTGTATCCTTTAATGAATCGCAGTCACTGGCAACGCATGGACAGTCAAACCAGTAGTCTCCAAAGCATTCAATAAGTGATTGGATTGTATTTAATACACACCAAAGGACCAATTGTATGAATTTTTCAATCACATAGCATTTCACTGTTGTATGAGTGGATTGTGCAGGAACGGTTAACATTAAACAAGGAGCAAACTCCTCCACATCTTGGAAACCTTTGAATTCAATAATAAATGAAACCTAACACCAACACTATTCCTTCCATTCACTTCTACCAAGAATAAAGCATTTAATCCACTCAACATTACATATAATAATTAGACAGTTACATTTCCTGATTGTGTAGTAGAGGAACAGTCATGACCAAAATGATCCAAACATTTGAAAATAGTGAATCGATATCCTTGAGCACAAGCACCAATAACATCAAATAATGGAGATAAAGCATGGGCTAGGGCACAACACCAGTAGAATGCGGTCATTTCAGAGAGCATTCACGATCAAATAAAATGCAATGCATTTGAAATTTGCAGTTGAATATGATGCCAAATGCTCGAAAGATGAAGAAATCACATACCTTCTCTCGCGCTCAGCTTTCACTCCTTTTCTCCTGTTCCTTCTCTATCCAATCGAAATAAAAATGATGAGGTCATTTCACTTCTTTTTTTCCATAGCCAAATCTTCCTTGTACCACACGAAGAACATGCCATTGGTTCAGTTTTTTAAATTTGTTTTTTGTGTAATTAGTAATTGGCAGATTAAATGTAGATAACACCTTTATCAGTTTAATTAGCATGTTATTATCATATCAGATAAAGTATGTTTAAGAATTGTTGGGACTGGTCCTTTTGTGTGTATTAAACATAATAGAATTTTCAGCATATTATTATCATTATATTTCTTTGTTCTAAACATGCCATTGGTTCAGTTTTGTAGATTTGTTTTTTGTGTTAAATGCATTTTTCGTGAGGAGGGGTCTTCTTCTGAGGAGATTGATGAAGATTGTGCACCTCAAATACCAATTCATAAGGTACCAATCATGTTTCCTATTCGCTTATATTTTTGGATTGGTAAATCTCCTTATAAGTTTCATGTCCTTTCTTTTGATTACTATGGATGAGATATATATCTTACATTTAACATTCAACTTCTTTACATTTTAGAACATGTAGTGTGTTTTTTGAGGATTTTACCAAATCAACTTTTAACATAAACTGAAAACACCAAACTGATAATGTGCCATTTCAACTTGACAAAATATTTGCATTTGACCAATAACTGCAAGCAACTGAATGATAAATCCACATACCTGTATCTTTGTAAAATACCTGGAACATCAAAAATATGGCTGAGTGGCTGACGCCATGATTTTTATCTACTGAATATGGGAAAAAAAACACCAAAAAGAATCGAATAGAAAACATGATTGGTCATTTCAAAGAGCATTCATGATCAAATAAAATGCAATGCCTTCTCTCGCGCTCGATCAACTTTCACCTGCTCATTTTCTCCCACTCCTTTTCTCTATAATCGAAATAAAAATGATTTGGCCCTTTCAAAATAGTGAATCGATATCCTTGAGCACAAGCACCAATAACATCAACTATTTTGATTTGTGGATACCCTAATGTTGGCAAGAGTTCTTTTATTAATAAGATTACTCTGCAAGCTTAAAGAAGCGGTATATTTTGGCAAATGAAGAGTGGAAATACGATGATATTCTTGAGATCATGGATGGACACAATGTTGCAGACAGAATGGGAAGACATCTTTCTAGCCTAGCCCTGGATCCTTCGACAATTGGGGTAGGATCCAGACCCAGGCTAAAAGATGTCTTCCTTTTTGTTGTGGAATATAGGCTCTTCTATTGCAACAACTACAAACTGCGATGTAGATATCACAACAGCTGAGAAACATAAATGTAGGCATCATGGTCACAATTTTTTGGAGACACAACATAATTGAGTGGTATTCCCAGATGATGCAAAGAAATGGTTGCTTTGCATCATCTGGGAATACCACTCAATTATGTTGTGTCTCCAAAAAATTGTGACCATGATGCCTACATTTATGTTTCTCAGTTGTTGTGTCCCAAGACCCCTTATGACCCTTTACGACCCTTTACAATCCCTAAGAATACATCTTAGAGGTCTTAAAATGTCGTAAAGGGTCATAAGAGGCTCCTAGGAGGGGCCAGATGAGCTTCCATCTTCACGTGGTTGGCCCTGTTAAGTAGAGAATGTTAAACTATTCTCTAAACAAAGAGAAGCTCAATAATTTAAGGTCTCAGTCCACAGAGATGCTGAAAAAATGATGGGAATCAATGATGGAGAGTTTTTAGATTGTGAGAAGATGTATATGGAGTGGAGACCAGATTGAGTACCAGTGCAGAGATGATGATTCAGTAACCTACATTTATAAAACCTTCACAATTATCCCTCCTTTGGCCTCCACTCATACCTCTTCTCAAAAATGGTTATCTAGAAACTTTGGATACTGTTTCTCATCCATGCACGAAATGTGCTAGTGATCGTATAAAATTACTTTAGGCCTCCAGTATTGATGAGCTACACAAGTGTAAAATGTTTTTGCGAGACTGGGATCAATTATATTGGATACTGTGCAGTGTACATAAATGCAAGGCGATGATTATTCTCGATGACTGATAGGTATAAGTCTTCCAGGCCTTACCCAGTAGCTAGGACTAAAGATAACATAGCTCAAGAGACCATCATAGTTGGTCTCTTTCTTCAGTCTATATTATTGACAAAATGTTTTAACTTTCATTAGCTCATCAAATTCAGGGATTTGAAAGAATTTAATAGAATATTTTCATGTATAACGTACATTATTTAAGTTTGACGCTGAACGAATTTATATACTTCGCGCACTTGTATACTACAAGGACGGCCATAAAGAAGCATCCCCTCCCATGGCTTGAGTAATGTAGGCCATTGGAGGAGATGCTTCTTTATCACCGTCCTCATAGTCTACAAGTGCGCGAAGTAGATAAATTTGTGCAACATCAACTTAAATAATATACGTTGTCATGAAAATATTCTATTAAATTCTTTCAAATCCCTGGATTTGATGAGCTAATGAAAGGTAAAACATTTTGTCAATAATATAGACTGAAGAAAGAGACAACCTATGATGGTCTCTTGAGCTTTCTTATTCTTAACGTGCAAATCTGTCACTTTTTTGATGCTTTAGAGTTCATTCCGACGGTAGTGCTATACATTCGACAGCATTTTCCGTTGGACAATATGCCCACCCATCACCTCTCCAACAAATCAAATGTCAGAAAAATTACTTTTCGACAATTACTGCAACAGGAATACTATATCTCCGACAGGCCTACTTGTCGGCAATATACTGCCACACCATCACTCTTTTGACAGTCCCAATGTCGGAGATATGTATTTTTTGACAAACTTTAGTGACAGTAATGCTATAGCACCGATAGGTTTATCTATTAGACGTTGGCTGCGGATCTGTCGCTATTCCAACAATTATAATGTTGGAAAGTAATTCTTTTCGATAGGTAATTGTGATAGCCATGCTATATTTCTGATAGGTCTTCTTGTCAGATTTCTGATAGATGGACCATAGGAAATGTCATAACAAAGCTGGTATTCATGGGCAAGTTTTCGATGGAATGGGGTGTCAGAAAATCAATGGTGACCTCTTCCGTCGCAATTTGCAACACCAAAACGGCGACAGACACATACGTCAAAATATCGACAAATGGGCATTGCAAATCCAACAAATGGCCATCGAAATTTGACCTCAAATGTACTAGTGTGAGTTGTAGATATGATTTAGGTGTATTTCACTTTCATAATGGAATTCACTAAATTAGATTGGTTTTCTATTTCACATGTGATTACATTGTTTCTTAGTTACATTTATCAAAATCATGTGTTAGATAATGGATTCTTTCACTTCATGTTACTTGCATTCATTCATGGTTCTCTTACATATGACATCATTAGAATTTTATATATATATATATAGACACACACACACACACACACATTCTACTTGTAGATCATTTCTCAAAGCTTTTATCCATATGACTTGTTGCTATGTCATTATTTTCTTAAGAAAAATCATAGAATATGTAGATCTCACAAAAGCTTCTGTAGAAAATGATAATCCCAAAGATGACATTGAAATGAACAAAATTAGTACCTCTCCTAGGTTATCTTTTGTTAATGAGGATAGAAACTACTCCTATTAATATTATTCCTAATAATGACACTTTAGTGAGTAATAGGTCCCCTCCCCACAAAGGTACCTTGATGCAAGAGGCTAAGCATGTTACTTTAAGTACTTCTCTATAACCTTTTTATTCTCCTAGATCTTATCTTCACCATCAAAATATTCTAAAGAAAGATGGTGTTATGAATTTTATTCATGATCTATCTCCTAATATAACATTAAGCAAAGATGCTCCCAGAGAAATGGATGAAACCTCTTAGGTTATACAAGCTAGATATTCTAAAAATATGATTATTAAAGGACTTTGTGTTGGGAAATCTCCCATTCAATTTTTGTTTCACTATTTATGTATATCAGTTCTAGTTGATGGGATAAGAAACATCAAAATTTCATATTCTGATCAGAGGATAATATTCTCTTAGATTGATTTTGTATTATCAGTTAATGAATGAGTATATGTTTGTTTTAAGTCCTCTATTTAGATGAAATTATGTAAATAATGACATAAGCTTTGGTATCTGGGATGTTCCCTTCATTTCCCCAATGATAAATTCTGATTAAAAACCTCTGATATTTAGGCAGTATATGGATATATATATATATATATATATATATATATATATATATATATATATATATATATATATATATATATATATATATATATATATATATATATATATATATATATATATATATATATATATATATATATATATATAAGTACATGGCTATATATATGTCTGGATATAGATTCAGATATCTATGAATATACATCCATAAACATATGGATAAATTTACATATGAGGGATATGTATATACATATGGATTCATTTGGAAGTTCATTCATATGGATACAGATATGGAGGTATATACATATATATATGGATAAATACTTGTGTGTGTGTGTGTGTGTGTGTGTGTGTATATATATATCCTCTTTCAAATCCTATACTCCTTATCAAAACCATGATCTACATAAAGTAAGGATGTAGATTTAATTGTCTTTACTTAGTGAGAATTCTGGAAGGTTCAGAGCCTTGACATTCTTCATGTAATAATTAGTGAATATATGTTAGTTTGGCTCTCGTGATCTTAATCAGTTTTATGCTTAAATAAGATGGGTTTATCCATAGAAAATAGAATATTTAATTGATTTCCTAGCTAAATTAGATTTCCTAAATTTTAAGGACAACCATGGGTTCTGAAAGATTAATGAGAATTGTCCTAAGATACTGGTGATGAAAGTTGTTGCTATTAGGATCTTTCAAATTGATTCAAGTTCCATTTATGGTTAATTAGGCAAGATCAACAAATAAACATCAGGATTAAAAACATTATATTGAATGAATGTATTCATTTAATAATATATAATTGTTAAAAGGGGAGGCTAGAGTGAAAGAGAGACTCCACTGAGCATTTCTTAAACTTTTATATTTCCTAATTTGGAGCTATGATCGAAGATTATAATAGATTGAATGATCACTTACACACAGTAGAGGTTAGTTTTAAGCTTCAATAAACCTATATTCATCAATACTAACAAAATGATGAATGCGGGAAAGAAGGTGAGCAATTAAGGTATCCTTTTATGTAGTCTAATATGAATAGACAGTTTATAGGAACATGGTTTTCTTTCTCAAGAATAGCAATGGTAATAATATTTAATTAGATATGTTACTAACTAATGAATCAGTATCGCCCAAGTTTATGTTTAGAATCTTTTTTTGCAGAAATTCAGAAGGAATCCATTAGGATCACCATTAGAAAAGGAAGAGATCGATATTGGATCAAGCTTAGTTAATGCCTTGTTTCACTCATACGGATATAGGCCATGTATTGTGTAATCGTAGAGCTAGTAGGAGAAGCCATCTACTAGAAGGCTAGTTTCATAGTGAAAGTTGCTTCTATCTTTTGGACTTTGTAAATAGGGGTATGCCCCTATCTTCATAGCTTTGTAAATAAGAATAACCTTATACTATATGAACTGGATAAGTGTCCTAGGTTAGATAGGAGGTTTTCTTATCCATTCCTTCCTACTAGTGTCTGCACTGAATGGAGACTAATGTATAAAACTTTTAAGAATTAATAAAATTTCCTATGGCTTCGGCCTTTTACTAATCAAAAAAAAAAAACATTAAGAAAAGATGAAGACCTAGATAACCCAAGATTGAATGGAAAGAAATATAAGACATCTACGCCCTCTTTTGACATGACCCTTTGTTCCCACATGGACAACACTAAAGGTAAATCATGATGGTCCCTGTTTGTGGGTCTTTGGACTAGTGTTTTGTTGGCCCCATAGTGTTTTTTTGTCGTTCTTTGGCTACTATGTGCAACATCTTGTGTTAGGTTGTGGGAGCCTATGTCTAAAACCCATGTTTTGATCTCGTCCCATTCTGTTTTGGTGGGCTTTCATGATGTATCTCTCAATTTTTTTTTGTAAAGGGTTTTGGGTCCCTTCTAAACCTATTTTTACTCTAATCAAAACATTAAGCAAAGATGAAGACCTAGATAGCCCTTCTTCCCAATCTAAAGTGGATGTGACTAATTATGATAGGATTTTGTATCTCCTTAAAGAAACCAATCCTGCTACACATCCTTACATAACACCTTTCCATAAACCTCGAGATGAAAGTCTTCCACATTCTCAACTAAAGGCTTATTGTTATGTAGGATATGACATTACTTCTATACAAGGATATAGAGGACAAGATCTGAAAATAATGAAACAAAGAATAAAAGTCGCTAGAGATCCTCTGTCACTAGTCATTAGAAATGGTATAGGATATATAATTCAAGAAAACATTGCTCCTACTTCACAATCTAACCCTCCACCTTCATCACCAACCCTTTTACCAAAATAAATAAACATTACTAAAGATCACTAGGCTTTAGTCGAAAGAATCTTTTGGAGATTAAAATTTGAAAAAAATATTGAATTCCCTTATCACAACTTTCCAAGAATCAAAAACCAAATGACAATAATGTGCATCGTCTTTTTCATCATAGTAATACTCATTATCTTGTTGATTATGTTCAATTTAGACATTTTGTTCAAGATTTAGAGAATAGATATCTTATTTGTCTTACAATAGATCTTATACTTTTTCTTAATATAAATGTTGTGCACTAGCATATCCTTTGGCTATTATGTTGCTCCACACTATGTAACCTTGGTAGATTTCTTTATTGTGGACTCTTTGTTTTGTATGGTGATATACTTTCATTTACAATCACACCTTGTGAGAAACATAATAATTCCTTGTCTTCACGCTTGGGGGCAAGATTTCATTTAGTAATATCTTATCCTTTCTAAGAATCCACTTTCCTTGGTAGAATGGTGTTTTTTTATTATGTGATGTCCTTTCTTACAACATGCAATTGTTTTTTTTTTATCAGGGATTCTCTCTTATGCAAGAGGTGTGTATCCTTGATTACAACCTTTTGTTTGCAAATGTACATCCACCATAATCAAATCCCTTACTTAGGGGCTTAACATGTGCCATCCTTCATCAAGAATCCCCTTGCTTAGCAATGGGGAGAGTGGAGATTCTCATTCTCTTTCTCTTTTGGTCAATGATGTGATTTATGTTAAAGATCTCCTCATGGAGTTAAATGTCTTTAAGAAAATATCTCTTCCTCCTCTCCTTGTGTATCCATCAAAAGGATCTCTCTACACTTGTTGCAATATATCTTTTTACAACTATATCTCCCTTGGCATAAAAGAGTTATGCCTCTTTGGCTAGAGTTGTATGTACATTTTTGCCTAAAAGATATCTCCTTAGTATTGAAGGTGGGTATCCTTGTTCTTCTTTTTCTTAAGATGCCATCATGGCCTTAGGGTGTCATCTTAAGGAGGAGAGAATATATGCAGCCTCCTTGTGTATTATATAGGGGATTTCCTTGGATACAATGCTTTTTGCATTGTCTTTAGTAGATTTCTTTGGATACAATGCTTTCTTTGGGTTTTTTGTTTGCACCATTTTAGCGGATTTCCTTGGATAATCCTTTTGCACCAATTTTAGTGGATTTCCTTATGTACAATGCTACCCTTGGTTATCCTTTTTGCGCCATTTTAGTGGATTTCCTTGGAGACAATTATTTGCTTGGATAATTCTTTTGCACTATTTTAATGGATTTCCTTGGAGATAATGCTTTCCTTGGGTAATCCTTTTGCGTTGATTTCAACATATTTCCTTGGATACAATGTTTTCCTTGGTTATCCTTTTTGCATCCTTTTAGTGAATTTCCTTGGAGACAATGCTTTCCTTGGATAACCCTTGCTTTGGATAAAATGTTTTTCATGGTTAATTCTTTTGCACCGTTTTTAGTGGATTTTCTTGCATACAATGTTTTTCTTGGTTATCTTTGAGATAGGTTGACTAGCATAATACAATTTGCTAGACTATCAACTCCATCTTTGCACCAAACTCTCTCGTGGGATGAGTAAAACTAGCACAATGCAACTTGCTAGATTATTTTCTACTCTATCTCCTTTTTTGTCTCATAGATCACACAACATAACACAACTTGTTTTCCAATGGAATCTATGATTTTTCATGGATCACAAAGCATAACACAACTTGGTAGCATTTGTAATTAATGGTCCCCCCTCTCTTTCCTCCATCATCGCATAGCATAACATATCTTGCTAATTGGTTGGACCATGGAGTCTTGTCTCATCTTTCATGTATGCTCTTGCTCTTTCCATGTGACCACTTGTGCTCTTGCAATAACATTTTGAGTGTGATACTTGCAGTTAGCACATTTTGTTCATCAAGGTCTTTTTAACTAGTTGATTTGTAGCTTTTATTTTTAGTACTAACCCCTTTTGTTGTGTGTCTTTTATTTTTGTATGTGTTTGCCTTTGACTTTGTGTTGCTTTTGCTTCTATTTTTGTTTTATATGCCCTTGCACTATTGTATGAGTTAAAATCCTTAGTTTGGGAGCTTGTTCCCTTGAACTTAGCGATGTCTTGCCTCTTTGCAGTCTTTCCCATGATCATCTCTCTTTATCTCCTACTTTATTGTATGTGTGTAAACTCATACTCCCATTAAATTGGGAGCTAAATATAACATCATAAATTGCATTCCTATGTAATTTTTTGCTTAGCTATGCCCTATTTTTAGCATGTATAGCCTTCTATATGCGGTCCAGCTTTCCCAACTCAATTTTGTATGTCATTTTGACTTCCTTGCTCCAAATAAGACCTCAAGTCCCAATTTTAGGTCACATTGGGGGGAGTAGGGTGCTTTGCTCCCCAATGATCAAGCTCAAATTTAACCCACTCAACAATTACATTCTTTAATAAAGAAATGTTATCCCACACTCAACAGTTACACTCTTTAACAAAAAAAGTTAACCCGCACTCAACAGTTACATTCTTTAATAAAAAAAATGTTAACCAATGTCAACATTCATCAATTTTTAAGAAAATGGGAACAAGCGGGAGCAGTTGCAGAGCGGGAACGGGAGGGGTCCTCAACAACGATGTGGATGAGGGTGCATCAGATGAGAAGGATGGCGACCCAGGTGGGGGTCTGCGGAAGTTCTTGGTGGGGGGTAGCAGCAGTCGTGGTTGGTGCTCTCGCCTTTCTCCTAAGAAGGTTGTTAGGGTTTGGGCTCCCTGCAACGGCAAAGTTTTTGGGGGGTTTCTTACCCTTTTTATTTTGGAGAGGCGGCCCTTGTCTCATTAGAAGAGTGATGGTGAGCGGTGGCTTTGGGTCCTGCTTTGGGATCCTGTTGTGTTGGATTGTTCCTGGGAACCTCACTGGTGGGCCTCTTTATGGGTTCCACCACTTCTTTCATTTGTGTGTGAGAGGGGTGTTGGTTCATTTGGAGTGGTCCTATGTGGGATCCCTATTGAGGTGGGGTTGCACACTTTTGCTCATTGGCAGATGTTGGTTTCTCATCTACATTTCTCCTTTACTCTGTTTCCTATGGAGGTGGAAGCATGTTTTGAGGTGAAGGTTTCTCTCCCTCTTAACACCTCTTTCCCACTTTCTATAGAGGTGGAAGTTCCTTCTGAGGTGGAGGCTCTGCCTATTGAAGTGGCTAGTAGCTGGATGGAAGAGGCGCGTTGGGGTTTTGTTGGTGAGTTCGGCCATAGCTGGAGAGTTCGATTTTTGCCAGAGATCTGTGATGGTTTCATCTTTTGCCTGGCAAGTTGTAAAATGGTGGAGTGGGGAATACTCTTCTTCTACTCCATTTCTTTGTTAAAGGTGGGGGGAGCCTTTCAAAACCCTATAGGGCTCGGCCTTTGCTAGAGTTTCCTATTTTTGCCAGAGATCCTTCAATGTCTTTTCTTTTTTTTGGCAGATTGTGACTTGGTGGTTTGGGGAGACATCCTCATGCCCATTTCCTTGTTAATGGTTGGGGGAGCCATTCAAAACCCTAAATACTATGGTGCAGCTGAAGATTTTCTAGCACATATTCATAAGCTGTTGTTTCATCTTTGGTATGGTCATGATAGGGTGGACTGGTCTGTCTGCCAGATCTATTGGATGTTAAAACCCATTTTGGTAATGGGAGCCATCAATAAGGTTGGGGGAGCCTTTCAAAACCGTGATGGTCTGGTGCAGCTGAAGCTCTACTTGCACAATTATGTGAACTGTTGTTTCATTAAATCTGGTTATGGGATCCATTAAAACCCTTATATTCGGTTTAGGGAGCCTGAAAACCCTAGATATATGGTGATTCTGTAAGGCAATGGTCTTACACATTAGGTCTCGGCAACTTGAGCCTTTTTGAAAAATTCTTTCCGATTGTTGTTGTAACGCTGGGTTTGTACTGTTGGTAATACTTCTGGCAGTATGTGCTGGGGGGTTCTGTAATGCTTATCTTGTTCCCTAGTTGTCTCACTTTGTTTTGAGCTAATTCTTCCTATTGTTAATTTCAGGGTTATAGTTCCCACCAAAAACTATTTGTATATGGTTTCAGGGCTCATTCAAAACCTACTTTACCTTAATCAAAAACATTCATCAATTTTTACACCCCAAAATTGTTGAAAGAGATATATAAGCAAACTACCTTCCCTCATTTAATCATCACTCAAGTTCAATTGGAGCTATCAACCATAATTTTGCATCTATGCATTCAAGGAGTGTGTGTGTGGGTGAGCGTGAATGTGAGTGTGCACACGTGCGCATGCATGAGCGTGTGATGTATGTGCACATGTGGACATGCATGAGTGTGGGTGTGTGTGTGCATGTGCACACACGCACATGTTAGCATTCTCCTCCAATTAGTTTTAAAATTGATGTGTATAAAGATTTGGCACTTAACCTCTCAAAATTTGCTTCCCTTCAAATATAATTTTCTTAAATGCCAATTCATTCAACACATATGATATTCTTCTAACTAATTTGTGCAAATATAAATTAGGGTGTAAATTCATTGATCAATTGTTAGCTTGTAAGTCTTAATAGCCTAATACATACCAAATTATTATATGTAGACATACATTTGTAAGATATTTCTATAATGAAAGGGCTAGAAACAAGACAGCAAACATATAAGATAAATTTGTAAGATATCAGTAACCTATTCTTTAAAAAATTATAATTTTTTTTAATAATAGAAATTATACAAATGCTTCTAATCTCAATATTGATACATGCAATGAAGATAATATCATGGAAAGGAAAACCTTGAGCATAGTTACACAGGGCCTAGTACTTGTATGGGAGATGGGGATGGATACCAGCACATCATAATTTAAAAATTGTTGGAGAGAAGGCAATTTTAAAGAATAAATCCGTCCATAGGTTATTATGACATTTATCCTTGGGTTATTATGATGAGTTATTGTGTCTAGGGTTATTTTGGCCAGATTATTATGTCTCAATACCTCAATATTGAAATTGAAATAAATACACATGATAATTTATCTTCATCATTTACAATTCTTTTTAACCAAACAGAAACCAGATTGTGTAAATGGAATCAAACCAAAGTTCCATGCCTACTCATTAAATTCACAGTTTCCCATAAATCCAACTCGACTTGGATAAAACGTGAGGAATCATATCTTGGTAAGACTCAACTTTTGAAAAAAACACATGAAAATATGCAAAAAGTTTTCCACGTCTTACAGCAATCCATGTCAAAGTTGACTCTCCTTCATTGGCTTGCTAGATATATGTGTGTTCATGTGAGTAGGGTGCTAAACTCCAAATGTGGAAATTCTGGATTTAGTCCACAGTTGTACAATGATTTCTGTGAAATTTGGGAAAATGAACTCACTTGTTCATACAATTTTTCTGGGCATTGGAGTTCTAATGCTGACGTTCTTTTTTCCGAACTTAAGCCTTGTACTACTTGTGTAATTCTCCTAAAATATTTGTTAATATCTCCTATGAAACAATCTTGCAAAATAAAATAATATAAAATACTAATCACTACATCCTAAGCAAATCATTTCATAGGAAAGCCCATTTCAGATCCTTTTTCACTGCAAATCTCTTAAGAAAAAACAGCAAGTCATTGTAGTGATTCCATGTAACTTTTCATGAATCATTTTTTGTTGATTTCCTTTTTTAAACATCAAAGATAAAAAATTCTAATGTACAGCATTCAACATACGACTATTCTCCTGTTGTGCAGGTACTATTCTACGATCCTTCAAACTTTTACATATCCCCTACTTATATCCCTTCTAAATTTCTTGATTTAGTAGCTTACCCAATGCTTCCAATGGACAGTTCAGTGTTTATCAAAGCTTAATTCTTGCACAAATTCTTTACAAAAGCTACAGAAGACAAAACAAAGTTCTCGTTGCACAATTTCTTTACAAAAGCTATGGATGCCACACAGAATTCTTGCTGTATGAATCAAAATATCATTGACAAAACAAGTCTTGCAGTAAAATGCTATAATTACCTGACACAAAGATACTTCGAAAACAGATTAGTGAGAAGTTGTCAATACAGGTAAGAGATAAGGATGTTCAATTGGTCAAGATAATGATGTACCTTGCTAAAAGAAAACTTGTCATTATTCAGGAAGCAATCATTCAAAACTGTAAAAAGTAGTTCAATATCTTTTATATCGCTAGAATGCTCTAAAAATACAGTTAATACAATTTTCTCAATAGGTGAGATACAAATTCTGATAACAAAATGAAGGGCGGTAAGCACTTTTGATGACTGCGTACTTGCTTTCCCATCCAAGATACAGCATAATCCATTCTGTAAACAAGTTACATGTTTTGTTGTTCTGTCAATTAGACAGACAAGAGCATTGACACGGAGAGTGAATTTTATTATGATCATCAATGTAAACAATATACACTTACAATAGATGGCCAGACTTGAATTCTATGAAACAAAGACTGCTTTAAATAGCACTTTACTAAACACACATCATACAATATAGAAGGGATATTTCACATAGCACATGGCTCTTGTAAACTATGTACTAACTTCAACAAACTCAAATCCAAAGTCCATAAAGAATAAATCCATTTTCGGTAGAAAGAATCAAACTTTAGCAAGTCTCTTGACAATTGCAGCCATATACTTCCCTTGATGTTCTGCAAGGGATAGCTCCACACTACTGGGTTGCCTTGTTCCATCGCCTGCAAAAACACCTGCCCCATAAGGTGAACCACCACGAATTTCATCCATTTTAAACATGCCAGCACCAAATGTGTAGCCAATTGGAACAAATAGCATTCCATGATGCGCTAACTGGGTAATAGCAGTCCAACTGCATAAATTGAAAACATTATGAGATGAGATGGGACATAAAAATGATGGACCAAATCTTATATCATTATCAAGTTTTATATCAAACAACATGAGGGGAAGTTCTTGCAAGTTTTGACATTTTCTAGCAAAGCGCTTCATAGATTGTAGATACTACTACTAGAAAACTTAAAATAACTCATGATTTATGGACAAGAACCTTTTAAACTCCAAGTACTCTGAGTCTGGTTCACCTTCCACTTTCACTATTCCTTTAAACTACAGCTAATATTCCTGGAATAAGTTCTCAGAAGCTTTTCACACAGCATCCTCTACCTACTCACACAATTAGGTTTAATAGAATGAGAGCTATATGATTGAAGGTGTACAATTTGAGACACATGTTCTTGCAGGATGCCATAAGGAATGCATATTTTGTTGTCTTAAAATAATTTATTAACTTTATTGTTCACAAACAAAATTCATGTTAGCTACAAATTTGTGACACAATCCTAATGACATTGTCAAGCTCAAAACAATAATATATGGACCTCTCACAAGCATGGTATATGAATTTATTCCAAAACCTAGTTCATAATAAATGTTGCAACGTTTTTCACTTGGTGCTTCGAAGATCAAGTTTACCAGTGGCAATAGGTAAAATGTAGCCAAGATTCAAAGGAAAAAAGATAAAAGGAATTGTAGTATGAACTTAATCCTAAATTACCAGTTATTCAAGTGAAACCAGCTATGCTCTTGTTGTCCTCAACCTTCTAAACTTTTACTACGTAATGTGAGGCTGCATTTGAATCTTTATATGATTTTTTACAAGTGTATCAAATTGTCAATTGTTATTACAATTTTGAAACTTTGATTCGTGATCTGAAGTAATGCCATGGGAAGCAAGCAGTCTGAGACTTGGATAAAGCCTAGAAAATGGATCTGAGGGATTCACATCTTTGGAACATGTCACAGATAGAATCATAACTAAAGAGATAAAGGTCACTTAATTTCATGCTATAAAATGCACATAGTCAATAAAATAAAAGTTGCAATCAAACTCAACTTCATGATTGTATAGATGCATCTGTTAAGTATCTGCAGAATGTCTCTTCAATTTAATCGGAATGCAAGGCAAAGAGCTGTATATTAGATATGTCCAGAATGTTGAATGAGACAAAATGACATTGGTTGCAGAAAGAAGGAATGGAAATTATGAAATCTAGAAAGCTGAGAAAGCCTTAGAAATTATGAAAAAGCAATATTTTTCTCCTCGAGCTTCAATGATCAAGTGGATCCATAGAAAGAGGTAAAATAGAGCCAAGATTCAAGCAAGAAAGATGAAGTAATTGTAGTAAGAACTAATTCCAAAATTTACCATGTACTCAGTGAACCAGCCATGCCCTTGTTGCTCTTGACCTTGTAAACTTTAATTTGTAATATGAGGTTGTATTTTAATGTGTAAGTGATTTACCAGTATGTCAAATTGTCAAATGTTATTTCAGAATTTTAAACTTTGATGTGTGATTTGAAGTAATGCCATAGGAAACAAGCAGTCTGAAACTTAAATAAAGCCTAGAAATTATGGATCTGAGGGATTCACATCTTTGGTAGGTCATAGGTAGAAAATCAAATTCAAAAGATAAAAATGTCAATTATCTGCAGAATGTCTCTTCAATTTAATCAGAATGCAAGGCAAAGGGCTGTCTATTAGATGTGTCTGAATGTTGACTGAGAGGAAATGAAATTGTTGCAGGAAGGAGGGATGGAAATTACAAAATCTAGAAATCTGAAGAAGTCCTAGATATCTTGCCAAGAGCTTCTTACAGAATGTCTTCATCTTACTGTCTAATTTTCCTCATTTTACATAAACTAAACCAGAGTACTCATCTCAGTTTTCCAAACAACTAGAAGAAGAATCTACACTGCTATCATTTTGTAGTCAGAACCTACTTCAAAAAATTTGTCTCTAGTGCCAACCAATTACTGACATATGAGTTGATCATTTTTTTTAATTTTTGGTTGAGAGAAGAAAAATCAGTCATTCATTTCAAAAAACCATAGAAGAACCGTTTTCATAATAAGTTAATAACCTATTCAAATGTTTGCTCACAGAAAAAATTACTGCAGGTGAATAAAATCCAACAACATGAAAATCTTCTTTGACTGATTTAGAAAATGTAATATGTTAGGAGAAGAATTAGAAAGAAAGTAAGTGTGTACCCAAGAGCTGGAAGATGAAATCATCCTCCATGTGAGCTCTTGGAGCTGCCATATCTTCGTGCAAAAGTACTCAGATTCGCATCCTTATTTCCTTGGTAACAATTAGTTCTAACTTTCCATGTGGTTAAGTTGTGGTTTGTTTAGAGCTGGAAAGTGAAATCAATCAAATGATTCTCCATGCGAGCTCTTGAAGCTGCCCTTTCTTTGTGTAAAACTACTTAGATTGGCATCCTTCATTTCTTTGGTAACAATTAGTTCTAACTTTCCATGTGGTTAAGTTGTGGCTTGTGTTTCTGCCTGATTATTTGGCATTCGTAAGTTATTTTTTTCCTATGATTATTGGCTTCTGTGACTTTAAGCTTTGCGTTGCATGGGAATCCCCTTTTTATTAGTTTGAGGTAAATATTTACTTCCTAGTGCAGTGGCTGTTGGGAGGCTTGTGATTTATGGCACATGCTAGAAGTTGAGGGAAAAGGTGATGTTGATGAACAAAGGAGCAAGGATGTTTTAAATGGCTCTTGCCCAGGAAAAAGTGATGATGTCCATGAACAGGGTTTCAAGAAGTCCTTCAAAGAATCTCTGCAAGCTGAGGAATCTACAGTGATGTTAAAGACTGGTTTTCCGCAAGCAACAGCCATGGAAGAGATAGCAACAAGTTCAAGAGTGAGAAGCCCGCCAGAAGAGAGGAATGGGTAACCGGCCTCCTTGTCCCCAGATTTTTTTTATTATAGCTCCTTATTCTGAAATAAATGATTATGTGTACAAGAAGAAGAAAGACTTAAAAATGTTCACCCTCATCATTATGCGTTTGATTAAAGAGGCTTGCCCCCTCCAGAGAATTTTTTGACGACAGACTTGTCTTGGTTTGGGGTTAAAAGCTTGGAATTTATATCTCATTTTGTAGCATAGTACAACTAGGGTTATTTATAGTAATGTTTAAAAATACTAATATACAAAAACGTGTCAGGTGTCAATCCTTTTAGAATATGAGCCACACCATGTTAGGGTCTTTTCATGGACCCCTGACTTGAATTCTTTAGATGTGGTTGTTTTCTCAGCCTCTAGGAAGATTGAAGCTTAAATTGTACCTCCTCAATTATGGTGTTTGCTTCATCGTGCTTGAAGCCTGTATGGGGAGTGCTGCAAGTTGAAAATAGATTCATATTACCACATCTTACGCCAAAGTCCTGATGTCCATGAAACTGGATGAGAATATTCCTGGTATATTATCATTATGTGTTCAATTTGAGAACAAAATCTTTCAATATGAGATTAAACAAGTAGGAGGTCTTGACGCTTATATTTTGTGCCGAAATGATGGTCATTTGAAGAAAGGTCGTCCTCTCATAAGCCAGAACAAATGCTTCTAATCTTGATATTATTATTCCTTCTCAAGAGATATGGTGAGTGCTTAGGAAACTGGGAGAGTTGGGGTCAATAATGTTTTTGTGGAGGAAGTCCCATCAAAAAGAACTAATTCCTCCTTGTTAAGAAATCTGAATCGTCCAATAGAGATAATATATACTAGTGTGATATTGTAGAATACAATTGCCTTCGTTATTGATTGATTCTACAATAACAATAGGGTATATGTATATATTGAATAGTCATGTAATGAATAGACATGACCGTATATACTTATGGTCATGTCACTTCATTACATAACTATTAGTTAACATATCTTAACCAATAGTTTATTCATACTTTGTATAATATATACTTACTTTTCAATTATATTATATAGTATATATATATAAATATATCTATATTTATATGCATATCATGATTGTCTCGTCGTTTATTAAACACGAACGAACAGTACTTTAACACTCCTCTTCAAGAAGTATCAAGTGACCTTGTCTCTTCCCAACCAGTTTCTCCTTGTGACAGTGTTGAAGAAGTGGTGGTGAGGAATGGACCCTAAGCTCTATTATTAAAGTTCCTTAGGATTCTCAAGGACATCAACTTCTCCAAAGGCTGATGCCTCTATCAAGTAGTAAGACTTATGAGGGAAATCTCAAATCATCCTAAGTTTGTGGGAGGGTCAAGAAGGCTGAACAAACCCCAACCTTTGTGTTAAGGACTTGGATAATGTGATCTCCATGATTTGTGATGAAGTGATCTCTATCAAGAAAGACAACGAGATTGCAAATGAGATAACCTATGAAGTTAACATAAGAAAACAAAATGATTCCACTAACGTGAACCCTAAAAAGCAGTAAAGAGGGTGGAGATTAAAATTTTCCTTAAATGCTTTGAGAGGCTCTGCAAGGGTTTTCAGACCCCCCCTAATCCTTCTCCTAAATGAATGTTAAATGTATTAGTTGGTATGTTAGAGGACTTGAAGAGTCTGATAGGCGGGCAGCGAGAATATTTTGTCGCTCTAGAGACAGAAAAAATTGTTTAATGTGACAAGAAGTCAAGCTTGTTGGTTTTTCTATGGACTATGCTTTGAAATTCATTTTGAAGAATGCCCGCAGTTTCTCAACAAAGCATGATATGGGAAGGGTTGGTTCTGTTATCCCAAATTCTCCTAATTGGGCCTCTTCTATTGTGGATTCTGGTTGTTCTTTCTATAACACATATGTTTGGCTTATTGTGGAAGCCCAATGGTCTAGACTTGGTTGAAGTTCTTCATATGCTTCAAATGATTATAAGGAAAGAGCCATTTGTTGAGCTGGTTGGCTGATAATCTACTCAAAGTGCCTTCGATCTTAAGTGGTAATTTAACATGATTGAGAATGTGAAAGAGGTATCTGTGGTGGGGATAAAAATTTGAGTGAAAAAGTAATAAAAAAAAATTTGGCCCAAGATGAAGAGGATGCTAAATTTTGTTGACCCTTTGGAATGTAATACAAAATTCAGTGAACACAATATTGTTTACCATGTGCTAAGTTACCGATTCAGGTGCAGATTTGGATGCGGATGCATGAAATTTTTTTTAGGGGATGCAGATGCGTTTGGATACATGTATATATAAAAGGATAGTACATCAAAATCTGAGAATGCTGTATCTGAATGATCACAAAGTTACTGTTATCACAGAGATACTACTACCATTAGACAAGTCCATATTTACATTGTGATACAAAGACAAAAATATATTAAACTGATAAGTTCAATTGACAGCTACGTATAAAGGAAACAAGCTCCAAGTAATAGCTCACTGGAATCCGAATCAGAATATTAAAAAAAAGATTAATGGTTATTAAGCACATGCTTTTTGTTTAGGAGCAAAAAAAAAGATTTAAAATGTTATTAAGCACATGTTTTAATGTGCTTTAATTGTTTTTTTACCAAAAAAAAGTCAGTTTTGATGCTGGGCCCACAGATGCTTGTGGAAGCTCACGGGTGCCCTGTGGATGCGTGCAGGAAGCACATCCTGGGCACCCGGATGCTCTGTGGTTACGCATCCACAGAGCATCTGGGTGCCCAGGATGTGCTTCCTGCACGCATCCACAGGGCACCAAAATCCGCATCTGCATCAGAACGCATCCGCTTCCGAATCCAGGCCAGGATGCTGCGAATCGGTAACTAGGGCGATAATCAAACCGAAGGTAAAAGGATGTATTCTAGACTGTACAAATTTTATTTCCACAGGAGATTTTTCTCATCATGCCTGTCTATCAATGAAAAACATTTTCTGGTGTCCCTTTATACTTTATGATTATCTGACCATCACCCAATTGAGTTCTCTTATGCTCAAGGGGCTTTCCAAATTAAGACTTGTAAGGATGATGGTTTATTCAAGCTCAATGTTAGACACCTGCAAGATAAGGGTTGTTTGGATGGAGAAAAAGTTATTAGGATTCTGGACAAACTCCTCTTTTGTGCTTTCTTGTATTTATCAGTAGAATGATTGTATTGCTTCTTGGCAAAAATGCTTTAGGATTTGGGACCACTAGAAAATATTAAACCTTGAGGATAGAGATATAGACAAGAGTCTTGAAATCTTAAAACTCGGCTTCAGTCTAATCCTTGTAAATTAAAGTTGCAGGAATTGTTAGTCAAAAACAAGCAATAGTGGAGATGTCAAAATTATGCAGCCAATGTGCTAAAATTAGATCCAAAATGTCTTGGCTTGAGTATGGCAATAAAGGATCTCTTTTTTTTAACAGTTTGCTTAGGGCTAAGTTTGCTCGGGAGAGGATTGGACTTGTGGATGTTTAAGGGACCTTGACTCATGAGCCAAGGGAGATTAAGAGTGCCTTTATTTCTTTCTATATGTCCTTATTCTCTTACGATGGCTACAATGAGAATCAAAGAAGATTGGGCTTATGAATGTAGGTGGGATATTGACTGATGGCCCAGGTGAGATTAAGAGCACTTTAATTTCTTCCAACAAGTCCTTATTATCTTCTGATAGCTACAATGAGGAACCAAGGAAACTCAAGAACTTATGTAAAGGTATTATCCTCAAAAGTCTGTTGTGATTGATGCCTTGAATATTAAAAAAGGTATTACAGTTTAATGGATATCTTCCATCATTAGCTCTTCAAGAATGATAAATCCCCTGGGGTGGGTGGTATCCCTATTCAGTTTTATAAACTTAATAAGTAATGGAATACTGGAGATCTTTTGGATACTTGCAAAGAGGCTGTTTGGGTTAGCTCTTTAGCAAAAGACATTAAAAAAAGTGTTATTAAACTCCTTCCTCAAGATGAAGATATGTCACTTGTCAGAAATCGGATGCCTATCACTCTTTTAAATATGTCCAATAAGATGTCGGCTAAAGTGATTGCTATGAGACTCAGAAAAATTCTCCCTAAGATTATCTATTGGTGTCGAACCAGTTTTGTTGAAGGCATATATATTTTGGAAAATCCTCTTACTGGCTGGGAATGTAAGGAGTAGGCTTATTACTAGACAGAATATGTGTGTGACAACTTGATTGTAAAGAGACTTATAACTGGATTGAATGGCTGGTTATTTTGTTGTTTCTTGGAGATTTTATATTTAAAGACAAAATCTGCTGAATGATTTTGTTTTTTAGGATGAAACTACTCATGGAAATTAATGGTTTCTTATCTGATTTCTCTGACCTGCAGAGATCTATCAGACAGCATTGCCCGTTGGCTCCTTGTTTGTCACTGTTGCTGGGGCTATGCACATCCTCCTTAAAAAATTTCTCTCAGTTCTCCAGTAATAGGTATTATTCTCCCTGGTGGCTCTGACTTGATTAACTTTCAGTTTGTTAATGATACCTCCCGCGTTCCCTATATTGAGGATGAGGATTTCTCTAACATGATGAAGACGCTTGACTTATATTATTATTGCTTCTAGTTCTAAGATTTCTACTCAAAATTCTGTGATATTAAGTTGGTTGGTCTCCCTTTTGCAGTGGTTTAGTAGTTTGCATGGGAAGGGGGTGGACCTGAGAAATTAGTGAAGTACATAGGTATTTCTTTTGCTTTACGTCCTTCTCTAAGTGATATGAAGAATTGTATCTTTTAAAGGTTGACAATAAAATCACTAAGTATCAAGGACACCTTCCATCTATTGCTGGCATTTTTCAGCTTCGTCAAAAAGTGTTCTAAAGTATTTATTATGCCACTATTTGGCTTTTTGGTAACTCATAGGTGAAAATTCTTCATAAAATGGTTAGAGATTTTTCATGGTTTGAAGATAAACTTAGGAGGACGATGCATTTTTTTGCCTAGAATTGGTGCTGCAGCACTGCTAACCAAACAAGTTGGTGGCATAGGGCCTAAGAACCTGATGAATCAAGGCTTAAGTTTGGTTGTTGAATGGTTATTAAAATCTTTTGATGAAGTTAAACCATTGAGGGTGATGATTAGAAACAATATTTGCAATATGGTTCCAAAGAATAAGAGGGACTAGAGAAGACTTCAGCCCCATGACTTGTTATTTGGAGACTTTCTCATTTAGTCTGCAAGGTCAGCAGAGTTTTTTGTAGTATACTTGGGAAGTTATCAAGTACCTTCTCAGTGGGCATGAAGCTTCTGCAGAAAGGATGGTAGTCATCAAAGTTTTAAATCTATTTGGTGGAACCTCTCTTATAATAATATATCTTTCAAGAGGTTGTTCTGCTAAGTTCGGTTCTCAAAGGGTATTAAAGTGGTTGATGATTTATTTAGAAATGGTGCTGTGATTTCTTAGGATGTGGTTAGAGACACCAATCCTTGATTCCTGTTTCTCGAGTTGGTGGCATAGGGCTTAAGAACCTGATGAATCAAGGCTTAAGTTTGGTTGTTAAGTGGTTATTGAAATCTTTTGATGGAGTTAAACCATTGAAGGTGATGATTAGAAACAACATTTGCAATGCGGTTCCAAAGAATAAGAGGGACTAGGAAAGACTCCAGCCCCATGACTTGCTATTTGGAAACTTTCTCATTTAGCCTTCAAGGTCAGCAGAGTTTTTTGTAGTATACTTGGGGAGTTATCAGGTGTCTTCTCATTGGGCATGAAGCTTCTGCAGAAAGGATGGTAGTTATCAATGTTTTAAATCTATTTGGTGGAATCTATTTAATAATAATATGTCTATCAATTGTTAAGAGGTTGTTCTGCTAAGTTTGGTTCTCCAAGGGGATTAAAGTGGTTGATGGTTTATTTAGAAATGGTGCTGTGACTTCTTAGGATGTGGTTAGAGACCAATCCTTGATTCATGTTTCTCAGAGAAGAACTTTTCTAAGGTTTCTAACACTGAAAATTTTCTGTATGCCTGCAAAACTTTTTCTTGACACTGAAATGTTGGACAATCACGTGTAAGGATGGTCCTCCCCTGACTAAGAATGTGTTGATTGGAAATGATATTTGCAATGTTGTTCCTAAGAAAGAGAGACTAGAAAAGACTCCAGCCCCATGACTTTTTTATTTGGAAACTTTCTCATTTAGCCTTCAAGGTCAGCATTTCTTTTGTAACATACTTGGGAAGTTATCAAGTGTCTTCTCATTGGGCATGAAGCTTTTATAGAAAAGATGGTAGCTATAAAAGATTTAGATCTATTTGGTGGAAATATCTCTTAAGTAATATATCAATCACTTAAGAGGTCCTTCTACGGAGTTTGGTTCTCCAAGGGGATTAAAGTGGTTGATGATTTATTTAGAACTGGTGCTGCGATTCCTTGGGATGAGATTAGAGACCAATCCTTCATTACTATTTCTCAAAGAACAACTCTTTCTAAGGTTTCTAACACTGAAAATTTTCCGCATTCCTAAACTCTCTCAACACTGAAATGATGGACAATATCAAGTAGAAGGATGGTCCTCCCCTAACAGAGATGACTAATAAGAAATTATATGAGTTGCTTACCGATACCTAGAAAGTTTTTAGGAGTCTAAACCTTAAGCGGGGTCTGAATCCTTCACTTCAGAATTGAAAATCTAGATTGCACATCATTTTATCCTCCAGGATATGCCAAAGTAAACTCTTTTTAGTTTGTTATTGTTGCTTCATTAGTAAGTTGTTGGTTATGTTTTGAAATCCTATGGTTTCTCTTTTTCTCCCTGTTCTATTTGTAATGTTGTGGATTGTTGTGTTCATTTATTCTTTGGGTGTCCATTCACAAAAAGTATTCACAATATGTTTTTGGCAAGCCTGTGTAGGATAATAAGTAGTCTATTTCTTAGGATGATATTTTGGTTGATTATATTGCTGACTTGATGCTTGTAAGTTTTGGCTTGTTTTTCTGCTGAGCTGTTGTGGTATATTTGGATAGCTAGAAATGATGAGTTATTTTAGCGTAACAGGAGGACGACTAGTGATTCATCCCATGAAGTAACTTTCTTTTTTGTTACCTTGCAGTCTATAATGATTTCAAACATTCAAAAAAATGATCTGAACTAAGGATCTATCACCTTGCACAAAGATGTTATTAAACATGCTGAGTGGCAGCCCGATGTTGAAAAAGATGACAATTAGACCTCCAATACCAGTATCAGTGTTGTTGGGAAGAATAGAACAGCAGGTTTTCAAAATGATTTGAGTAAAATTTGTATTGTTCAAGAGCGGAGCAATTTAATTTTGAGACTAAATCTGACGACTAGATGAGAGATGATGAAGCTGAAGTTCTGTATGACTGAATTGAATAAAATAATGGGATCACAATGACCTCATGATCAAACATATGAGATCACATTCCCAACCTACAGCCAATCAATATGGATCAAACTTTAAACTGATTACTGAAACAATTATTATTATTGGTGAAGGCTGTATTCAAAGAGAAAATGAAACAACTAGAACAGGTCTCAAAAGACAATTTTCCCTCAAAATCTGTTTGCTCAAGAGAGTTATAGTTAAAAATTCAAATTGGCATACAATATATTGTCCATTGGAACCCAAAGTTTTTAAATAAATGCATAATCATTCAAACCTATATTTTTCATATCCAGAATCTACTTCTTCCGGATCAACTTGTTCACTGTTATGATTCGAATCAAATATTACATAATTAACCTTTGCAGAGAACAGATAATTTATATCTTTGGCTTTAGCATATCTTATGTCCTGTACTAGACCAGTTGAGTCTTCCATCCAGATCAGGAACCCTCTATTCCTATCAAGGATTTCGAGGGAACTCTGTACCTATGTTGCAGACGCTAACCTCATGTAAATACGATTCTTTGTTAAAATCATGATATTTCCTCAGTCTATGGCATAAATTGCAAAGCTTCTAGTACAAAACTGTGTATAGTTTTATTTTCATCCTTTTTTGATGTTTCAGATCAGACTCTGTGATCTATAATAGGATAGAAATGAAGTAAGACTGTAGAGAAAGTTCCTTAAAAGGGGTACGAGAAAGAAACATGTTCAACTTAGTTTTCTGCCAGAAGTTTTACAATTTACAACTCTTCATGTTCAAGGTCATTGAATTTCTGAACTTGAATGACTGGACAAACAAGTTTGTCATAGCTAGTTCCAGATGCTTCACCCAAACATACAAGGCTATGCTGCTTACGAACCTAGATCTTATCTGAATTCTAGTTTTCATTGCAAGTTCCAAACAATTATGTAAAGCAACTCAAAGATTAAAAAAATCTCTCTATACATTCATTTCAAACTTAAATTATGTCACAAATCCTGTACAAAATCTCAAGCAAATAATAAACAGCCACACACAGAGTTACAGATCATTAAGCATTCATAGTATAGTCACCAATATAGCTGTGGTCAAAGAATAATGGTGGCCTCCAAAGTTCAAAGGAAACAAGAAGCGACTTCCCAATGAACTTCAGCCACCCAACCTGGGTTTACTTCCAGGTTTATTAGAATGCCCTAGTTCTAAGTAATTAAAGGAGGTCGAAGATCCTTGAATTATCAAATCATAATTAATACCCTTTATTATGGTGTGTCTCCTATATCTGAACTTTGACCCCAATAAGGTTCCCAGGTTGGATAAAACTACGCAGCATGGGTCGGTGCATATTGCAAATTAAATAAATCATATACCGCACAAGATAAACCCTTTTCCACTTAAACTGATAATCTCCTTGAATTCAATCCCCCATATGATTGCCAAAATATTAAATCCCACAGTAAACCATGCTGCTAAATTTTGAAATAAAAATCAACTAGTAAAAAATCATACATGCATAAGAATCTCAGAAACAAACAAGACTACATTTATCTGCATGAGAACCCAAAAGCAGGGACAAGATAGTTTAACATCTAGAGTATTACCCAGAGTAACCCTTTATCAGTTATAACCATCACATCCCAGAAAACACTTCCACTAGACTGGAAGTTTGTTTCTAGGTTTTTAAAACAGTTGTACACCCTGAAAACTTCTCAAAACTCCTATTCAAAGCCAAAAAAAATCAGAAACATTTCTGGTGGCTTTCAACCATGTTCTGGATGAGGATATGAACTGTTATTTTCTAGTGGTCAAGTACATGTCTCTTTCAATGATTCAACAGAGAACACTCCCCCAAATTGCCTTTTGCTGCACCATAAAGATCTAATTTAATTGCAACAAGGGGGGGAAGCGCCATTTACCATTTCTACTTATGGAAACACACAAATTATCCAAACTAGAATCCTGATTGCTACGACACCCTTGCCTTTAATCTGTTAACCCTTGATTGGGATAGTCAACAGAGAACAACCAATATCCAGTGTTCTTAGTACATATCCCGCTTCTTCTCCACTTGGAAAAACCCCAAAAGATTGTGATTGACCAGCCCTCACTGTTTCTCCAAAGTAGATAAAGTAAGGATCATCTCTGAACTCACATAAACGACCAGATGTTAGATGAATCCATACCAAGATGAAGTTAATTGCTGGATAGCGTGTTGATTAAGCCTCAACTTCCAGAATATATGATTTTTCTTTATATTTCCAATAACTTTTCCAAGAGGTTTCAAAAGTTGCTTATTCCATTTCCAAGAGTTTCCAGAAGCTTTGACATTTCATAGAGCTTTTCATTATTAAGTCTACCCCAAAGTTTTCACAGTTTCCTAATCTATTCATTTCTAATTCCAGGTGTAACACAATTTTTAACCATATGAAGACAAACTGGGACAACTAATTTACTGGTGAAATTGCTCTGCCCATGCTTCAAAGTTTTCTCCTTCAATCTATCTGTCATTCCCCTTCCCCTAATTGAGCCACCATTTAAAATCCTGCCAAATGATGCTGGTCAGAGTTCATTTATTGCAACAAATCTAAATTTACTCCTAATCTGGGCAGAGTACCAAGATAAATATTCATTGATCTAGAGGACAAGATGAGAGACAGTGGCCTAGAAATTGATGGCCTGTGGCCAGATTTATGTAAATTAAATGGGATACTATAAATTACCAAAAAGATTTCTGTGGTTGTTAAGTAAACTAAACTATAACCATAAATCTTCTTCGTGGACAAAGTTCTAAATATATTTGTCAATGCCTTACTGTATGCAATTACTGGTTTTAAAGATAACTGTAAATGATGGAGCCTGTAAGACAAGCAAATTTCTTTAGTTAAAATAGTTAAGAAACATTAAAGATCTTGTATTATCAATATTTACTATTAAAACTATGAACATTGAGTTTAGTTCCCATAAAATGTTATCTTTTTCCCAGCGAATATGTCTGCTGAAGATGTGAGATCACAGGCTCTGAAAGCAATTTCCATCATAGCAATTTCATTTTGAATGGAATTGTGTACGTTAAGGGCTGGTAGAGACCAAGCACAAAGAAAGAAGGAGCAGTATAACATATTAATAGCACAGTGATCCCTCGGCGAATGCAAAAACCAGAACAAGGAACCCAAACATATGATTCCTAAATGACAACGCAAAATCACAAACTCGCAAATACTGACAGATACCATAAAAAGGACAAAGTGTCAGAAAAACTTACGCTGTAGTCTCTTGGCCTCCTCCCTGGGTGCCAGTACTAACAAAAAAACCTGCAGGTTTCCCTGCTAGTTTCTGCTCAGTCCATAATTTGCCTGTAGAATCAAAGAAAGCCTTCATCTGGGCTGCCATAGCACCATACCTGGTAGGGAACCCAAACACAATCCCATCAGCTGCAGTTAACTCTGCAGCAGTTATAACAGGAATAGACTCATCCTTGGGAGGTGCCCGCATCTGTTCCAAAACCTCAGCCGATAGTATCTCTGGCACTCTAAACAACACTCCTTCCACTCCCTCAATGGCATCCACCCCGCCCTTCATCTTCTTTGCCAGGGCTTCCACATGACCATACATTGAATAGTACCTGCAATAACCCCACAAATCCAATTTTGTAAACAACCCAAGAATCAGAAATCCAACAACAAAACGAAAGTGTATGGGCTGTCACATGACCACGCATGGAAATTAGCAGTACCCACAAGAATCCAATATCAACATATCCAAAATTCATACGCCCCAAAACAAAACAAAATCCTAAACAATACTAACCTCAACATACCCAAAAATACAGAACAAGATTCAAACTTTGAATACCATCAATCCAAACTGACACACACAAAAGCAGAACAAGATTCAAACTTTGAGCCCAATTTGAAAAAAGCTACTCACACTATATATATCCGGAGCTTTCCAGGCATGGAACTCATCATGGGCGAGGAGGAGGCATCCTCAAACATGGGTGTATGCTGATCCTCCTCAACAGCCATTGAATCAACTTCAATGGCCTTCTCTGAAATAACAATCTCTTGGGGATCATTTTCACTAGCATTGGAAATAGGATTGGGATCAGGATTATCCTTTACAATAGAAGCACGCTTCTTAGAAGTACTTGGAACACAACCCCCTCCTTTACCCATTCCTCCTGATCACATTACAATTCCCAGTCAGTAAATGTACTCTTCCTCCTCTTAAGTGACCTTAAAAACAGAATCTGCCGTTCAGAAATCCGCTGTAGACTACTTCGTCTAATAGCATCCAACTTCAGCATTAAACACAAGTCCACATGTCCTCCTCACAACAAAAGACCATTAAAAACTCGCCATGAAATCATTTTTCCCCCTTAAATTATACCAAACAGCTCAAAGCAGATCAGAATCGCTCTCCGCCTCTTCCAATGAAGAAGTTTCTGACTTCTAGGCTTCCTACAAACCCGACTTTTTATCTCCCTCAATAAATTCCAATCTATCAATATACCCCCACATTCCCTTACACTCTATATTCCTGCGGCAATAACTACATGGTATAAGAAAATGAGTACCCATGTGGTTTACAGGTAGTAAAACAGTAACTTTTTCAGATATAGTCTACTGACCCAGATAATTTCCAGGCAGGATTCCACATACCCACATGTCCAAATCGAGGTTTTCAGGTCAGATTGAAAACTGCCAATTGGTACCGGGTCAAACTCTCACTGCCCACATGGATTTTCTGGTTTTTGAAGTCTCCCACGTGGCTCTCCGCTTCAGTCCACCTGGAACTTCAGATCCATTCACACTTCCTACAAAAAAATATTGAAATTTGTAAAAAAATTGAAATTTTGTTAAAAAAAGTTTGAAGTTTTGTTAAAAAAATCTTCCTAGGCCATCATGCTTACCTCATAATCACAGTCACCAAAAGGAATATAATTAATAATTATTGCTATTGTTGGCCGGTAAAACCGATAAGCACATTGCCCTTATCCATAGTTTTCAACCAATAGATATAATTGTCAATAATGTCTATTTTTTGTGATGGATGGGGGATGGGTGGTCAATTTGGGCAGATGACCTCCCAATAATGGCTCTTGCCTTTTTTAGCATGCCAACCTGGAATTGCAAGGTTCCCAACATTAGAAAAACTTCAACAGACTTGAGAGATATTAGGTGGAAGATATTATAATTAGATTCCACAAGGTTTTGTGATGACATATCATTAAACAAATCTAGGGATGTTTTGCTATCATAAGAGCACATAAAATCCATAATGGATTTGACTTAGTTGGCTCTAGCTTGAACCCAAATTTTTGCAGGTTTGTTTACTTGTATTTCACTAAATATAGTTGGAATGAGATTTAGTAATGTAAGTGTATTTAAAGCATGACAATTACCAACAACCTATACATGTCATGCACTCTATCTATACTCCTAAGTGGAGTATATTTTAATTATAAATTTAAATATATTTTAATTATAAATTTAAATGATTAAAATATAGTCACTTTATTAAAGATACGACACTAAACCAAAGTTCGATGATGAAAGCTCCCATGTCATTTAATGCCTTTAGTCACCATGAAGAACAAGTTAAGTTGTTAAAAAGTCCATTTTTTAAACAATGAAAGTGAAGATTCCTATATTCACACATGAACATTTATTTAAGATGTGATTCAAGATTTGCGGGGATTGGCTGTTGTAAAGAGAGCATAAACTTTGCATAAACTTTTATGTAGCTTAATAGGAAATTTAGAAAATAAGAATTTGGAATTGAAAAGAAGTTTTCAGTATTAAATAATTGAAAATTAGAAATTCAAAGTAGAAATGGTCTTCTTTTTTTGGGGTTGTCTATCTTTTAAAAAAGAAAAAAAAAAAATCAATGAGAGACAAATTAAAACAATTTGAATAGGTTTTTAGATTATTATGTTTTAAAATTTACTTCAAAGTAAATAAAATATTTTATCTAAAATTCTATTATACTCATATTCATGAGTAATATTATTTATATGGTGTGCATTATTTAAGCTTTCATTGAAATTATTTAAGTTCATTTTAACTATAGAAAAGGTAATAATAGAATTAATTGACTTTGCATCATTATTTATTTGTTAAGTTGGTAACAAGAGCAAAATTAAAATAGTTTCATTTTTAGATGATAGTGTTATTGATTTAACTATGATATAATTTTTATTATTTATTTAATAAATAATAAATGAATCAATGATATATATATATATATATATATATATATATATATATATATATATATATATATATATCATTTTTAAAATTTTAAAATTATTTTATGTGATATATAATATAATAGATTCGGCGAAAATTGGATGTGAATCTGGCTTAGTGGTTGCTTCTGCGGTGATGTGGAGGAGTTGATCTCCTCCACACGATTTGTCCTCCTTTAACCTTGTTGCATTTAATTTCCTACTTTTTCTTTGTTGTTGGTGGTTGTTTTGCTTCAATCTACCCTCCGAGTCTTTACTCCCCCTACCTACTCGTTTGTGTGGTCTGCCCTCGGCTCCCAATGGAGCTAGAATCGGACAGCCCAGCTTTTAATACCCCTAACCCTGTTGAAACAGCACATTCATTTCCTAAAAAAACCTTTGCTGAAATAGTCGCTCCAACCAACAATGGTGTCCCCTCTTCTGCGAGATTTATTTCGACTCCTAGAGGCGAGCGACCCAACGAAGAAGGTAAGAGCCCTACCAGTACCTTGAATGATTTCGTAATTTCCCCAAATGATGAAATGTTGAATGAAATTGCCTTGGAAAAAGCTAGGTTAAGTGATACTGCTATTTTCTTTGCTTGTGTTGATGTGGAAAGATGTCTGCCCAAGAAATTCCTTGATGACTGGTTTTATAGCCTCTGGAATCTGAAACTTGGTCTTAAGATTTCATTTTGTAGACAAATTCAGAGAGGGTTTTACATTATATTTTTTAATAACCATGAATCTCAGCTTGAGGCCCTTAAGCGACAATATTGGACGGTTGGAAAAACCTCATTCCATGCTTTAGCCTGGTCTCAGGAGGTAGTTAATGAAGAAGTCATTGCACTATCTTGCCCTAGGTGGGTCATTCTCAAAGATGTCCCTCCCTTCCTTTGGCGCTTCCTACCTCAATTACTAGAACCGTTTAGGAAAATAATCTAGATAGATGAAACCACCAGACTAGTTCCCAACCTCAATGCTAGAGTTCTCATATCGATTAATCCTGGAGTTGATATCCCTTTGTGCCTAAACCTTAATATCAATGGGGACATCTTCTCTTGCCCTATGGAAATTCTTGGTGGGTTAAATGCTTATTTTCTCTACAAAAAGGGTCATCTTAGGAAGAATTGCCCTATTATTAATCATAGAAATCCTACGGTTAGCCCCACAAAAATAACTGAAAACCCTAACAATGGAAAGAATTCGCCCTTGCCTGCCTCAGCCTCAACTTCTAGCGTTAAATCTGACAATTCGGTCCAAATTCCTAATGACATCACACCTAGGGTCGCCGAACCTTGTAATCCTATGTGTACCTCCACCCAAAACCCTATGATTCCTATTCCTGATGGCTTCCAAATGGTCACGAACAAAAAGCGTAGATGCAAAAATGCTCAACAACTTGCTTTGGAGCAAATTTGTATTGGTAATCCTAATACTCACCAATTTGCGGTCCTTAATATTCACTCCACGCTCATGATTGAAGATGTTCCAAGTAATCCTCTAGAAAATAATTTGAATGGAAATGATATTGGTGGTGTTGGTGATACTACCATGAGGGAATAACCCTGGTGCTGGTGATACTACCATGAGGGATAACCCTGTAGGTAATGTTTGCAGCTTTGAGTTACCCAAATACTCTGACTCTAACCTTTCTGCAGGGATTACCCCTGATGATATAATTACCAACCCCCCCCCCTCTTCCATGCTTAATGAGATAGAGGATAATCTTGTTATTGAAGTTATTTATGCTAAGAAAAACTCTAATATTTTAAAATCTAGCTCCCCGCTCCCTGCCCTACCAGGATCCCAGGTTTATGGATTTAACATTAGAGATAATCCAGAATTTAAAACTGACCAAGCTGAGAATAGTGAGGACGATGATGACCTCATGAAAAGATGCCCCGTAACCAAGAAGAAAGGTAGACCTGTCGGCTCCAAGAATAAGAAGACTGGAGATCACGCTGGTCTCCCTAGCAGCCCTCTTAACCCTTTGTCCCCATGAAGTTCATCTAATGGAACGTTAGAGGCCTTGAGTCTCTTGATAGGAAGTTTATTATTAAGAGATTTATGAGCTATCATAATAATATTGATTTTCTGATGCTTCAAGAACTTAAGGCTATGGAGTTCCCTCTTGATACTGCCCTTAATTGTATCTGGAAAGATGCAATTGAAATCTATACTAACCATCCTAAAGAAAAGGGTGGAGTTTCTCTTCTTATTAGTCTTGAATGGGCAAGGTATATCATAGATACGGGCAACTCCCCATGTAACAAAGTGTCTTGGGCTACCTTAAACTTTAGAGGCTCCTCCTTTGGTGTGTGCTCCCTTTATGCTTCCAATGATTTCAAGGAAAGAATTTCCCTCTGGGATTGGTTGACTGCCCTCTCGAATATCCCTTGGATTGTTACTGGTGACTTTAACAGGATTGAGAATCAAGATGACAAAGCTGGGGGTATCCCTTTCAAGTGGAGAGTCCCTGAAAAGCCTCATTGGGATAGTTTTAAATAGCATCTTCAATTATTTGACCCCCTTGATGGCCTAAAATATGAAACCTCAGCCCTCTAGTATACTTGGTGTAACTTTCAACATGGACCTAACTGAATCTACTCCAAATTAGATAGGTTCTATGCCAATAAAAACAATTTTTCCTTTTCTCCTAATCATCAAGGGATTTCAGTGGTTGTCCTCCCTACCACTCTTTCTAACCATTATCCTATCTTAGCTAATATTAATACCAGGAACTCCATCTCCATCAATAATCCTAGCAATAAGAATTTTATCCTCAATTCCTCCCTTTTAGAAGATCAGGATGTCCTTATTGCCATAAAAATGGTTAGACTTTTTAACATTCAGAATCAGCTCCATTCTCACACCAGTAGTTGGAATATGAATATTTCTTCTTGGAAAAAGATATTCCAAACATTTGGCCAAAAAAAGGTCAAAGATTATAGACATACGCAAAGCATCCTTACTGAACATCTTCATTCGTTAGAGCAAGAAATTCAATCTCAACCTTCCTCCTCTACCCTAGCCGAGCAAGCCTCTCAGGCTAGAGACACCCTTAGGAATCATCAATAGGTCAAAATAAGGGGTGCCTTTATCAAAGCCCAAAATCATTGGCTCCAATATGGAGACAAAGTCTCCAAGCTCTTATTCAACCTTCTTAAACATAAATAGAACAAAGAAAGAATCAACAGAATTGTTGTGGAGGATAAGGAACTCTTGAATCTCAATGATATCACTGATGCCTTTGAAATGTTTTATAGGACCCTTTTTTCCTCAAAGGATAATGAGGCTTCGAAAGATATTAGAAATAAGTGCAAGAATATCATCCCTAATATGATCTCTGAGAGTGACTCCCTCCTTCTCCAAGCTAGAGTCTCCCTTAAAGAAATAATTGATGCCATTCGCGCTCTTAAGGATAACAAAGCCCCTGGCCCAAATGGAATCTCTATTGAATTCTATAAAGCCAATATTGACTGGATCACTAAAGACCTTTATGATTTATACTCAGAAGCTTTTGATAATGGCACCTTGGGGGAATCCATCAACATGGGCATTGTGAAACTTATCCCTAAAGATGGTGACAAAGCCCTTATTAAAAATTGGCAACTTATTACTCTCCTAAATGTCTCCTATAAAATCCTTGCCAAAGTCCTTGCCTCTCTCCTTGAAAAAATTCTTCCCAAGTTCATTTGTTCTACCCAAACTGGGTTCATCAAGGGCAGATATATCCTAGAAAACCTTGTTACTAGCTAGGAGTCTATGGAATGGGCCGAGTCCTCCAAGCAAGATGCTGCCATGTTTCTTGTTGATTTTGAGAAAGCCTACAATGGGGTGGAATGGGACTTCATCCTCATGATGCTTAATGCATTTGGTTTCCCTAGTGCTTTCTGTAATTATGTTCAAATCCTTCTCAAAGATGTCTCTGCCTTGATTGAGGTTAATGAGACCTTTTCTCAGCCTATCCCGCTCTCTTGATCCATTAGACAGGGTTGCCCCCTCTCTCCTGCCCTATTTTTTATTGCCTCAGATGCCCTATTCTACCTCCTTAGAGATGATACCTTATCTCCTAGAGTTCATGGTATTAAGCTTCTATATGATTCTAAATTTCTCAACATCCATTTTGCTGATGATACTTCACTCTTCTTGGAGCTCTCAAGACACAACATTGAGTGCCTCACTCAAAAGTTGGACATCTTTGGGAAAGCCTCAGATGCCTATATTTCTAGTTCCAAATCTACCTTGCTTGGGTGGAAGGAAGAACCCCTAGATTGGCTTCAATGATTTGGCTATTCTTGGGGAAGACCTAATAAGATCGTTAGATATCTTGGTATCCCTTTCTCTATTTCTCCCTCTCTTAAAGATATGTGGCTTTGGGTTAAAGAGAAGATTGATAAGAAACTCAATAAGTGGAACAATAGGGTTCTCTCCCTTGCTGGTAGGGTCCAAGTCTGTCAGAAGATCCTCTCCTCTTACAGTATATATTATTCCTCTTCCTGGATGTTTAGTAATTACCAAATTTTTGAAACCCAAAAGTCCATCAGATGCTTTCTGTGGTCTGATAGAAAGGGTAAAAGGAAGGCTCACATGGTCAAATGGAGCTGGTGTCACATTGATAAAAGCTTGGAGGGCTTGGTCTAAAGGATCTTAGGATGCAAGGAATGTCCCTTGCCACCAAATGGATTTTCCACGCTCTTGAGGGAAATAAACCCTGGAAAATTCTTGTTAGAAATAACATACAATATGGTGTCCCTAAATCTACCAAGTCCTGGAAAGATCTCTCATTTTTCGATTTGGTTGCTGGTCATTTCTCTGTGACCGTCCAAGGCACTTGGGTCTTTAAGTCCATATGGAAAGCCTGGGAACATGTGCGTGATTTCATAGACAACTCTAACATTGATTATAGCTACACCCAGCATGGGGAACGTTCTATATGGTGGAACCTCTACCATAACAATAAGCCCCTTGCCTTAACCCAAGGCTGCTCTGCTAGGCACTAGTATATTAAGGGCATTAAATGTATTATGGACATCCTAGAGTAGAACACTCGCATTAGCTGGGAGACTCTTAGCAGTGAATTTGACCTTTCAGATTCTCACAAAAGAAATTAAAACATGATTAAAAATGTTTGTGCTCTCCTAAACCTTCCCAGAAATACTGATGTGGGCTCTCATCGTTTCCTTACCTTCCGCTGGAAAGATGGATCCCTCCTCACTAAAATCAAATCTAAGGATATTTATAAAATGCTCAACCATGATACCTCGATGACTGATCATATTAATTCCATTTGGTATGTTAACACCAGCTCGTCTGACTCACATAAATCCTTTAAGAAACTTTGGAAATCTCCCATCCCCCCTAAGATCAAATGCTTCAAGTGGAAACTCATGCTTGATAGGCTACCTATTAGGAACCACCTGGCTGCTTATGACCTTTGCTCTATTTCTAGGATGCTTGAGACTATGAGACACATTTTCTTTGATTGTAGCTTTTCTAGAGAAGTATGGCTGATGTTTGGAATATCTCTTATTGAGCATGCTTGTACTCTTGATATTATTATTGGCTGCATTCATGGGCTTAAAAAAGATGCTAACCTGTTCTGGCAAATTCTTTCTTCATTCATCCTTTGGTTTATTTGGAAATTTAGAAATGAGGAAAATTTTCAAGGTAATGGTAGGTCTCTTACTGGTTTTCTTGAAAACTCATTCGTTTTAAAATTGTTGCGTAGGTCTGTTGTGTGATGAACTTGGAACAAGAGAATTTGTTGTGGTTCCTCAGAGATGGACATGCTACTATGTTCATTTATGAGATGAAAGATGTTTTTGAATGGGCCAGCATAGCGGAAAATCAGATAGCCTTCGATGACGCGCTCAAGAAGTTGATCAAAGATATCAGAGAGACCATAGGCCCTTGCTTTGACAAGCTCAAGATGCTTACCTAGATCCTGGAGCAGAAGAAGGTGGTCTAGATGGAGGGTCCTCTTGGCTGGACCACCTGGATTGAAAATCTTGATGAAGTTCTTCATTAGGAGGAATTATCTGATGATCTTGCTCTTTTTGAGTTTTATCATGAAAATTGTTACATATTTTGTTTCCTTTTTTTTAATCATGTAGTTTGATAGAATCTTTTCCTTTTGAGTTGTAGTGGTTCGTAGTTTCTTGTTTGTGGGTTGAGGCGTTGCCTCCCTCGTTCTTTGTATGAACTCTTTTGATCCCTCGATTATTAATACAAAAAAAAATTATTTTATCTAACATTGTATTGAATGATAGTAATTAAAAAAAAATGGTATATCAATTTGCATATCATTGATTTAAAAAAAGTTGTCAAAACTAAAAAAGTAAGGTTGTAGAAGCAAAGTTCCTGCTAAAATCTTGGAAGAGTTGTTTACTTTGTAAATGAATTCAAATGTTTAAATCGGCTTTGTAAAAGTCATTTGTTAGTAGATTAAAGGCTAAAAAATGTAGTGTTTTGAAGATGCTCTTAGTTCCTAAAAAATACTATCTGTAGTATTTTACGAATAAGTTTATTTGCATTCAAGATAGGCTTTTTCTAAAAATGTGCTAAAAGTTTTCCTTAAAATAGATCACATTTTCCTTAGAATAGGTCACTCATTGTTAAGAAAGTTGACTTAAAAAATATAATAAAAAGCACAAGGATCGAGCTAATGTCACTTAGCATTTGAGGATTAAATGAATATATACTACTTGTGTAGTGTCATAATACATAAATGGTTAGGATGGACTACTTGGTGTATCAACCATGTTTCAATATTTCATTGAAATTTAGCTTCATTACTATGTATTTATTTATTGATTTCTCAATTAGAATATCTATGTAAAATATGGTGAGATATTTATTTTTAAAAGAGTAAATTTTGTATTTCAAGCCTAACAAATGTAGTGTTTCAATCCTAACAATAGTTTGTAAAAAAATAAAGGTTTCTAGAAATTAAGACGAGAAATAAATACCTATTATTAAATTTAATATAAATTAAAAATGCTCTTTACTTCACAAACTCTACACATTGTTAGCCCAAATTTTTTCATAATTTTGATTCATATTCTTTCACTCCGTATATATACTAGTTGCACCATGCCCTATACCATTGTATCAATAGAGTAAAGATGTAATAATATTATAAGCAATTGTTTTTAATTTTGAAAAAAGAAATTAAAAAAAATAATTTTAATAAAATGACTAAAAATATTATTTTATCTATATATAAAAATGAACATTAATCTAAATTCGTAATAATAAAAATATATTTATCTTCATTATTGACGATACTTCAACACATTTAATATTCTACTTATTTAATTTTCTTAATCTTTGAGGAAGGTAAAAAGAAGAAAGTAGCCAGCTTCCATACTCCGACTGCTGCTCACAAACCGCCTTTAAGTTTACAATATTGGCAAATTTTTTGCACGTTTTTTGCTTGCACAACTGTTTTGAAAAAATCGCCCTTATTGCTAAAAAATGTTAGCCAATCAAATTATAGGAAAATAAAATTTTAATTATATTTTATTAAAAAATTGCATCTTACTTTTAATTAAGATAGCTATTTTTAAATATAAAAAATATATAATTTATAATTGGCTAAAAATAAAATTGTTATTCACCAGTTGATTTACAATGTCTATAGTTCTCAGCCTACACAGGAACTAATAAAATAAAGATCAATTACTATTATGAATTATAGAAATAACATGTGTTTATTAAATTTCAAAAGTACAAGTCTAGCAAATTGGAATGAGAATAAAAATTAGCAAAAATAGTATATAAAAACACATCAGATGTTGCATTATCACATACATTTCATATCTATAACCTTGTTAAGAGGTGTGTTGCCCCACTTTTCATCCTATGGCTATGATGTCAAGTGGAAAATTTTGGTGTCACAGTCATGTAATGTCTAGGTCTAAGTCTTTCTTAGGTAGGCTTTCTTTGCCAGTTTTCCCTTCATTTGCCATCTTGTTTTAAGCCGGGTGGGATGTTTTCAAGGTCTTTTTACATTGGGTGGGTTATAGACCCCAATCTGGCAAAGAAAAATGGTGCTCTATTGATGATCTTTTCAACAAGAAGGATGATGGTTGAGTTTCAAACATTCAAAGGAATCAGGAGAAGACTCTTCATGTGATGGATGTTATGACAGAATCAGTATTGAATCATTCAAACTTTACTTTATATAACAATGTGTACATTGCAAAGTATGGATGATATTACAATTGCAGACTCACCTAATGTAGTAGAGTGTGGATAGTCATGGAATAGATTGCATTAAAGATCATTTGAAATCTTTTAGGCAAGGTTTCATTATGGTACTTTGGAAAGAAGCCTATCATTCATTTCCAATTCTCTGAGAACTTCTTATTGCCAATTGATTACAGTAGTCACTATAGAAGGACATGATTATTTATCTCATTGTTAATAGCATTGCATTTCTCTGAAAGATGTTATTAGCAGAATTCGGAATAAATGAAGATTAAATAATGATTAGCATCCTTTGATGGAATTAATGTTCGAAGTACATGGTGAGTTCATTCTATTACCAGCGATCATTTAAATAGTGAAGTTGACATCATTTGATTATATCAATGGTCTGTATAATGTATTTGGGACTCGGTCATTGTGTTATAAGGCAATCTATACAACATGCTATGTATGTATCCTGCACTTTTATGTCCTCGAACCCATGTCAAATACAATAGAATAGATGCAAGATAGAACAAAATTTAGAGGAAATGAAGATGGTCGAAAAATGGAATTGATTCTCATTCCAGTAATGAAACTAAACTTTATAATGTTAAGGGGCATGTGGATAAGTGTCATGATTATCAACTGTGTATGTTTCGAAGAAATGATAGCTCATGGTGTAACAGAGCCAAGTTCGTATTCATTCATATATCTTTTGCAGTTGATTAATGGTTAATACTTTGCATTATTAAGATGCATATCATGGTTTCCTAAGTCATCACGAGCTCACTGCAAACAAAACGGCAAGTGATTTCATTCAAAAATGACAAAGTTACATGCTGGTGGGAATGTAATAATCAAGATTCTTCATCAATGACCCTAGCTAGAATCCACGTGTGCCAATGATAGAGCGGTCGCATGATCGCATGAATTAAAATAATACCATGCGATCATGCGACAAGGAAGCCTGCTGGGACCCGCCTATGCTAACAGCGTAGTTGCGATCATGCTTATGGAAATTGACCAATCATGGAATGGTCACATGATCACATAAATAAAATTATTACCATGCAATCATGCGACTAGACGGTGGAAGCCTTACGGTCTCCAGATCTACGGTCCCCGCAAGATCGCATGACTGAGAAACCGGTCTTGCGATCATGCGAGATGCAGCCACGTGGACTCCGCAGTAGATGCGGGCCCGGTTCATACGGTAGCCTTTCTTTGCGGCATAGCAGGATTGAGACACGTGGTGGTGGGTCCTTGGGCGGTGACTGGTCCGATTTTCATTGGCCAGCGGGGTAATACATTGGCAGTGGGGCCTGAACTTTCAGTGAGGTGGCGGTGGTTAGGAGATCTACGGTGGTCGTAAGATCTCATGGAATCTTCTGACCCCATGAGATCTTGCGCCCACCGTTAGATCTGAATCTCAGTCAAGGTGGGCCTAGGGTTGGTAAAGTGGATGCGCGGCTATGCAGTTAAGGGATTTCGCATAGTCGCTGGATAAAACCGGGGTTAAGGAAAGGATCATGTGACTCGACGACTAAGAGGAGATGAACCCAAGGTTAATTTAGAGTTAAGTTTGTAGTAAGGCTCGAGGTGGGTCTGAATGTGCTAACATGTTGGTATGCTCACTTTCGATTGGCTTTTGACTGGTGATGTGGACTTTGACCTTTCATAGGGGCTTGCGACTATTTTGGGGATGATCCAGATCGTTCAATTTGCCAGGAAGGATGGGATTAACGGCCGTGTTTTAAACGAAGAGTTGGTAACCGTTGGGGCCCGAATTTGAACATTTCTGCAGGGTTTTTTTTGCCAGTTGTGATTTGCAGACTTTCTCAAGCCAAATCAGATGAAAGGATAAAGTCTTATCAGTTCCTCCTTGTTGTGATGTCAAAACACCTATCTTCAGTCTTTTCAAATTTTGGAATTTGAAACATTTTGTATTCCCATGAATGCTATGTATTGTAAAATTCTATATATACTGTAAAGGAAGTTAATAAAGGGTCGGCAAAATTTCTGGTGTGAAGCTAGTTGTAGAGACAATCAAGTCCAGTGCCATTTATTCTCTGTCCAACTGTATCTGGTGTTATTTCATTGTGTTGAATTGGGAATGATAAATAAATAGAGTTTTGTTCTATTGTTTTCAGTTTAGCCAATCAGTAGGATAATCGAAGAATTATAACTGGTTGTGGAATTGCATCAGCTACTTCATTTGCATTTCATAATTTGCATAATCATTTTTCCATTGCATCTCATAATTTGCATTTTTCATAATTGCTTTGTTGGGAAATTCATAAGATTGTGAAGGTCACAACATAGCATCTTTGCATTTAAATCCCGCCTGAGATTTCACTTGCCTGGGTGGAACTCGGTTTTCCTCTATTGTTCTCTGGTTAAGAACTTATTTGCAGTAGGGATAAGATTTGAAACATAATTCATTGAAGATTTTTCATATAGGGAGCTGTACCTCAATTCAAAGGGAAACTAGATATTTTCAGAAATAGTTTCCCAACTGTTGAGTAAAATTGTTCTTTGATATAAATTGGGCAAATAAAAGGAGTTTGAAAAGAAGAACAATCTGTTTACCAACAGATTTTTGGCGACTCTATTGGGGACTAAAAAATAGTCATGTGATCAAAAAGTATTTGAAAACATACACAGAGCTTGAAAGAAGGTCAGGGAGTGAGTTACAAACAACATTGGTAATCAGTCACTCTGGAGAAATCAAGATACTTAAGGAGTGATAGGGAAAAAGGTGAGGAGGATCCAACTTTCCAAAATTTAGAAGCACTTGGATTTCCCTTGTTAGAAGTACCTCATCGGAAAGGTGGGCGTCAATCTAGAAGCAGGCCTTCATCACCACCAAAAGTAGTAAGTACATTTTCTACAACTTGCCAAGTATTGACTTTGCATGGGGTTGTTCCTCCACAAGTTATCAATTTTCCACAATATCCTCTGCAAAATCAACTAAATATGGCTGCACCTTGGGCAGCTGCTACTGGGCCACTCAATTTTGCAGCTTACCATCCTCTTTCTTCTAGTTCTCGGAAGAGCATAGCTAAATTTGTAGGAGATGGGAAAGTTAATACCGATGAACATATAAAAGCATTCTTCGCAGCTATAAATATTTTGGGAGTTAATCATGAAGATGTTGCAGTCTGATTATTTGTTGAAACCCTTACTGAAACGACTGCAGATTGGTTTTATCACTTAACTGATGGAACTATCACAAGTTGGAATGCCATGAGGATAGCTTTTGAAAGTCGTTTTAAAACTGCTGAAGATGAACATGCTTTGTTGGCTCAATTAACATCAGTAAAGAAACTTCCTTCTATGAGCATGAGAGATTTTGTTGCCAGCTTCAACAAGATTACCAATAGAATTCCAATAGCAGATAGACCCATAGCGGGTAATCTGAAAACATTCTTTATCAGTGCTATGCCTCCTAAAATTAATTTCGAATTAAGAAGATCTAGACCTGCAAATTTAGAGGCAGCTCAGAGGACTGCGGTAGAGTTAGAAGATGACATGATTTTAGCAGGAAGGTGGAAGCGTGAAATTCAAAATAGAACTAGTACTAGTGGAACCACTTCATCAAAAGAAATGATTCAAAAGTTATCTAATGAGATTATTACATTGAAGAGGCAGCTTCCAAAATTCAATAATTCATATCAAAGAAACTTCTCAGGGCAAACTGGTGATAATAATAACAAACCTTTGCAATTGCCTGGATTATAGAAGAGGTTAGCAATAGAAGCTCCACCTAAAAAAGTGAATGGATGTGTACTTCACTTGACCACTGATCATGACAGTGAAAGTTGTCCGGATGTGATTAGTAGAATGCAATTTTTGACTATCAATGAGCCCAATTCTCCCCTATCCGGTGATGAGACTAAGTCATACTCGAATGGCGACTCCGAAAATTTATTTTTAGAGTATGTATCAGACTCAGAGAAGCAGGGAGAATGTTATGCCACCATTAATGGACATACTTATAATGTACTCACTAGAGGACAAAAGGCAAAGGTGGCTGCTGATTCAAAAGATGTTCTAGCAAAGCAAAGTCAACCAACATCTAAAACAAAAGGTACTAATAAAGGGGTGGAGACTTTACAATCTGGTAAGGAGTGTAATTCCTTTGACTTTATTCAGTTTTGCAAAGACTCTAAAATTCACATTTCTACCATTGATTTTCTTAAATCACATCCCAATGAGTTGAAAAGATTTATTGAGTATTGTAGAGATGAAAATATAGAATTAAATCATGCTGCAACTTCTGGATTAGAGGATGAAACATTGACTGCAAACCTTTTCAATGAAGTTGAGAATTCTATCCTAGCTACTTTTCCTAGGCAAAAACCAGAACCATTCTATGTTTCATTGTTTATCAATGGGTGGAAGTTAAGCAATTGTATTATTGATTCTGGAGCTTTGGATAATGTGATGCCTTACATAGTGGCTAAAGCTCTAGGCTTAACACTTACTAAAGCCAATGGCAGATGTTACGCAATGGATGCCAAACAAGTGAGTCTGGTGGGTCAAATCAAAGACATACAGGTTGCATTGGTGGCATATCCCGAAAAGAGAATACTTCTAACCATTCTAGTTGCAGACATTCCTGTTAGTTATGGCCTATTGTTGAGCATAAGTTTTTGCAGGGATTTAGGTGGAGAGATTAAATTAGATTGGTCTCAAGCAATAATTCTTGTTTGTAACAAAAGAGTGAAATTAGAACCTGAGGAGAAATCTAAATTCACAGTTCAAAAATCAGACAATCCTAAGGCCCAAATTTTATATCAAGAGTTAGAGTTTGGTAATTACATGCTGTATACAGAGGATGATGCTATGGAAAATGAATTAGAAAAATCAGAATCTGAAAATTCTGGAAAAGAAACACAAATATGGACATTAGAATTTGATGGTAGTTGCTCATCATCCGGTTCCGATGCTGGTATTGTTTTAATTTCTCCAACTGGTGAATTAGAGCCTCTAGCATTTAAATTACAATTTAATAACACCAATAATAGTGCTGAATATGAGGTGTTATTTCTTGGCATCATAGCAGCTAAGGAAAGAGGAATTAAAATTCTAAAAGCCCAAGGTGATGTAGAGCTGGTTGTAAAACAAGTGAGAGGTCAGTATTCAGTGAAAAATCATAAGTTGAAAAATTACCGGAACAGAGTTTGGGACGAAATTGAAACATTAGATGCATTTTCTATAAATTATGTCCCTAGAGAAATGAATATGAAGGCGGACTCTTTGGCTATATCAGCATCCTTATTACTTCCTCATCCAAATTTTAAAGATAAGAAATACCAGATTGAAGTCATCTACAGGCCATCAATACCAGACAATATAGAAGATTGGCAGATTTTCAATGATGATAAAGGTCTGCAGCTATTTTTGGAGAACGCTAAAGGTCTTGAAGATGAAAGTAATTGTTTGGATGATTCTATAGAGAAAGAAAAACATGAAAATTCAGGGATTACACAATTGAAAAGTAATACAATTCCACCTTATTTTCTGTCTCTAGAAAAGCTCTTCAATCGACATGATATGTATGTAAAGAAGAAAAGAGCAGAGAAGGGACCAACTATAGGAGAGTTTGAAAATATAAATATTGGGATAGATGTCAATCCCAAAATGATAAATATTGGTAAATGTTGTACATTGGAGGAAAAGGAGAAGGCAAAGAAATTGTTTCAAGAATATCAAGACATCTTCACCTGGAGCTATGAAGATTTAAAGAGTTTCATGAGTGGAAATTTCAAACACATGATTCCTCTGAAACTAGATGTTGTACCTTTTCGGCAAAAATAGAGATGTTATAATCCAAAGGTAGCAGATGCCATTTACAGGGAAATTGATAAAATGTTGAAAGCTAGAATTATTTATCCAATACATCATTCTACATGGGTTGCAAACATTGTGCCTGTAAGAAAGAAAAATGGTGAAATTAGAATATGTGTTGACTTCCAGAATTTAAACCAAGCTTCTTTGAAAGATAATTATGCATTGCCAAATATGGATCACTTACTACAGATAGTGGCTAGAGCTGAGATGATGTCTATGCTAGACGGCTTTTCCGGGTACAATCAAATTGAAGTGGAAAAGAAGGATCAACACAAAATAGCTTTTACAACTCTTTGGGGTACCTTTGCATATCATAGAATGCCATTTGGTTTGATTAATGCTGGTGCTACTTTTTAGTGAGGTATGGATGCTTCTTTTGCTGATATGAAGAACAAAATAATTGTGATTTACCTTGATGACTTAACAATGTTTTCTAAGAAGAGGAAGGATCACATAGATGATTTGAAGAAAGTGCTACAGCGATGCAGGGAGCATGGCATATCTCTAAACCCAAAGAAGTCAGTATTCTATGTGATGGAAGGAAAACTATTGGGCCATATTGTGTCACAGGAAGGAATAAGGATTGATCCAAAACGTGTGAAAGCTATTTAGAGATTAAGCTTGCCTTCAAATAAGACTGTTGTTAACTCTTTCTTTGGCCAAGTTTATTTTCTTAGAAGATTTGTTCCTGATTTTTCAAAGATTACCAAATGTATTGTAGATATGATGAAAGATAATGCTATTTTCAAATGGAATGAGCAGGGAAAACAAGCTTGCAATGAAATTAAGGAAGCAATTGCTAATGCACCAGTCCTAAGTCATCCGGATTATAAAAAAGATTTTATTATATACTACTATGCTTCAGAACACACATTGTCTACAATTTTGATACAAGAAAATAAAGAAGAAATTCAGGCACCTATAGCATTCATGAGTATACCTTTGAAGGAGCATGAATTGAAGTACTCACAATTAGAGAAACATGCATATGCTGTAGTGAAAGCATTGAAGAATTTCCATTTCTATATTTTACATTCACATTCTTTAATTTTTGTGCCTGATATTGCTGTGAAAAGTATTTTAACACAACAAGATGTTGGCTGCAATAATAGAGGTTCATGGATTGCCAAAACTCAAGAATATGATATTGAGATTAAGCCTGCAAAATTAGTCAGAGGAAATGCATTATGTAAAGCCATAATAGAGAATTTGGAAGAAGAAGAGCCAGCAGCAAATCAACTGGTTTTAAATGTAAGTCTCCAAGATCCTTGGTTTGAAAATATTGCATACTTTTTAACTTATGGAGAATGTCCGAAAGGATTGATAGCCAAACAAAGAAGGGATTTAAAATTAAAAGCTGCTAAATATGTGATTTGGGAAGATAAGCTCTACAAGAGATCAATTGATGGCACATTTTTAAGATGTGTTGATAAGCAACAACAGGAGCAGTTGCTGAAAACTTTTCATGATGAGGCTTGTGGAGGACATTTTTCTTCTTCAGTCACAGCTTTTAAAATTCTAAGGCAATGTTATTACTGGCCTGGCATGTTTAGAGATGCATATCATTGGGTGGCTAAATGTGAAAAGTGTAAAATGTTTTCCGGCAAACCACAGTTAGCAGCACTTCCATTAAAACCAGTTATCATAGATGGTCCATTTCAGCAGTGGGGCCTTGACTTCATTGGTCCAATAAATCCAGCATCTAGTGCGGGGCATTCTTATATAATTACAGCTACTGATTACTTCATGAAGTGGGTTGAAGCTAAAGCAACCAAGAAGACCACTTCTGAGGTAGTGTGTGAATTCATAAAGGAGAATAGTATGGTAAGGTTTGGAGTTCCTCATAAATTGGTAATGGATAATGCTGCTTACTTTTCATCTATTGAAATTACTGATTTTTGTTTTGAGTATGGTATCTCAGTCAGCCATTCATCTGATTATTTCCCACAAGGCAATGGTCAAGCAGAGTTAAGTAATAAGAATTTGATCAATATTGTTAAGAAATTGGTGTTAGACAATCATAAAAATTGGCACAAAAAGATACATGAAGCACTATGGGCTGATAGAGTGACTCCAAAGAGAGCAATCGGGATATCTCCATTTGAGTTAGTGTATGGAGTTGAGGCAAGCCTTCCATTACCACTAGAGTTGGCAACATGTAAGTTGAGGATAGTCATAGAGGATGATATTTACAAGGATGGTTTGGAGAAAAGAATCATGTATTTGAGCAAGCTAGAAGAAGAGAGGGAAAGAATGGTGGATCACATTACTCAACATCAAATGAAGGTGAAGAACTTGTTTGATAAGAAAGCTAGACCTTGTAAATTCATGGTTGGAGATCTTGTTTTGCTATGGGATAAGAGGAGAGCTCCCAAAGGGATGTATGGGAAGTTTGAAACATTATGGAAGGGTCCCTATACTATTCACTAGGCTTTTGAAAAGAATTCTTTTAAGATGGCATATCCAAATGGAGAGGTACTTCCCTTGACCTATAACGGTCAAGATCTAAAGCTATATCAAATGATCAATTAAAAATAGGTATCCCCTATTTTGTACTATAGTTTTGTTCTAGTGTGTGTTTCCTAGTTTAGTTTTCCTGCTTTCTTTAGTTAGTTGTAGCTTCCTTGTTGCTTTGTTTCCCTTGTTTAGTTTTGTTGTGTTGCTGCCCTTTTCATTCATGTGCGAAACCAGAGATTCAAGATTCATTGCTTAAACATGAGAATGTTCAAGTCCCCAGTCGGAGCCAGCTGTTGCCCCACTTTTCATCCTATGGCTATGCTGTCAAGTGGAAAATTTTGGTGTCACAGTCATGTAATGTCTAGGTCTAAGTCTTTCTTAGGTAGGCTTTCTTTGCCAGTTTTCTCTTCATTTGCCATCTTGTTTTAAGCCAGGTGGGATGTTTTCAAGGTCTTTTTACATTGGGTAGGTTATAGACCCCAATCTGGCAAAGAAAAATGGTGCTCTATTGATGATCTTTTCAACAAGAAGGATGATGGTTGAGTTTCAGACATTCAAAGGAATCAGGAGAAGACTCTTCATGTGATGGATGTTATGACAGAATCAATATTGAATCATTCAAATTTTACTTTATATAACAATGTGTACACTGCAAAGTATGGATGATATTACAATTGCAGACTCACCTAATGTAGCAAAGTGTGGACAGTCATGGAATAGATTGCATTAAAGATCATTTGAAATCTTTTGGGCAAGGTTTCATTATGGTACTTTGGAAAGAAGCCTATCATTCATTTCCAATTCTCTGAGAACTTCTTATTGCCAATTGATTACAGTAGTCACTATAGAAGGACATGATTATTTATCTCATTGTTAATAGCATTGCATTTCTCTGAAAGATGTTATTAGCAGAATTCGGGATAAATGAAGATTAAATAATGATTAGCCTCCTTTGATGGAATTAATGTTCAAAGTATATGGTGAGTTCATTCTATTACCAGCGATCATTTAAATAGTGAAGTTGACATCATTTGATTATATCAATGGTCTGTATAATGTATTTGGGACTTGGTCATTATGTTATAAGGCAATCTATACAACATGCTATGTATGTATTCTGCACTTTTATGTCCTCGAACCCATGTCAAATACAATAGAACAGATGCAAGATAGACAAAATTCAGAGGAAATGAAGATGGTCAAAAAATGGAATTGATTCTCATTCCAGTAATGAAACTGAACTTTATAATGTTAAGGGGCATGTGGATAAGTGTCATGATTATCAACTGTGTATGTTTCGAAGAAATGATAGCTCATGGTGTAACAGAGCTGAGTTTGTATTCATTCATATATCTTTTGCAGTTGATTAATGGTTAATACTTTGCATTATTAAGATGCATATCATGGTTTCCTAAGTCATCACGAGCTCACTACAAACAAAACGGCAAAGTGATTTGGTTCAAAAATGACAAAGTTACATGCTGGCGGGAATGTAATAATCAAGATTCTTCATCAATGACCCCCGCTGGAATCCACGTGTGCCAATGGTAGAGCGGTTGCATGATTGCATGAATTAAAATAATACCATGCGATCATGCGACAAGGAAGCCTGCTGGGACCCCGCCTATGCTAACAGCGCAGTTGCGATCATGCTTATGGAAATTGACCAATCATGGAACAGTCGCATGATCACATAAATAAAATTATTACCATGCAATCATGCGACCAGACGGTGGAAGCCTTGCAGTCTCCAGATCTACAGTCCCTGCAAGATCGCATGACTGAGAAATTGGTCTTGCGATCATGTGAGATGCAACCACGTGGACTCCATAGCAGATGCGGGCCCGGTTCATACAGTAACCTTTCTTTGCGGCATAGTGGGATTGAGACATGTGGTGGTGGGTCCTTGGGCGGTGACTGGTCTGGTTTTCATTGGCTGGCGGGGTAATACATTGGCAGTGGGGCCTGAACTTTCAGTGAGGTGGCGGTGGTTAGGAGATCTATGGTGGTCGTAAGATCTCATGGAATCTTTCGACCCCATGAGATCTTGCACCCACCGTTAGATCTGAATCTCAGTCAAGGTGGGCCTGGGGTTGGTAAAGTGGATGCGCGGCTGCGCAGTTAAGGGATTTCACATAGTCGCTGGATAAAACTGGGGTTAAGGAAAGGATCATGCGACTCGGCGACTAAGAGGAGATGAACCCAGGGTTAATTTAGAGTTAAGTCTGCAGTAAGGCTCGAGGTGGGTCTGAATGTGCTGACATGTTGGTATGCTCGCTTCCGATTGGCTTTTGACTAGTGATGTGGACTTTGACCTTTCATAGGGGCTTGCGACTATTTTGGGGATGATCCAGATTGTCTGATTTGCTGAGAAGGATGGGATTAACGGTCGTGTTTTAAATGAAGAGTTGGTAACCATTAGGGCCCAAATTTGAACATTTCTGTAGGGTTTTTTTTACCAGTTGTGATTTGTAGACTTTCTCAAGCCAAATCAGATGAAAGGATAAAGTCTTATTAGTTCCTCCTTGTTGTGATGTCAAAACACCTGTCTTCAATCTTTTCAAATTCTGGAATTTGAAACATTTTGTATTCCCATGAATGCTATGTATTGTAAAATTCTATATATACTGTAAAGGAAGTTAATAAAGGGTCGGCAAAATTTCTGGTGTGAAGCTAGTTGTAGAGACAATCAAGTCCAGTACCATTTATTTTTTGTCCAACTGTATCTAGTGTTATTTCATTGTGTTGAATTGGGAATGATAAATAAATAGAGTTTTGTTCTATTGTTTTCAGTTTAGCCAATCAGTAGGATAATCAGAGAATTATAACTGGTTGTGGAATTGCATCAGCTACTTCATTTGCATTTCATAATTTGCATAATCATTTTTCCATTGCATCTCATAATTTGCATTTTTCATAATTGCTTTGTTGGGAAATTCATAAGATTGTGAAGGTCACAGCATAGCATCTTTGCATTTAAATCCCGCCTGAGATTTCACTTGCCTAGGTGGAACTCGGTTTTCCTCTATTGTTCTTTGGTTAAGAACTTATTTGCAGTAGGGATAAGATTTGAAACATAATTCATTGAAGATTTTTCATATAGGGAGTTGTACCTCAATTTAGAGGGAAACTAGATATTCTCAGAAACAGTTTCCCAACTATTGAGTAAAATTGTTCTTTGATATAAATTGGGCAAATTAAAGGAGTTTGAAAAGAAGAACAATCTGTTTACCAACAAGGTGCTTCTCTACATTAAAATGAAAAGACATAAGATAGACTTAATGTTGTGTTTGGATTTGGAATAGATTTATTGTGATCTATTCATTTTTACTATTGGGAGGAGGGATAACACATACCAATGTCATCTCAAGTGATTATGATTTATGAATTGAGATTCAATATTGAAAAAAATTGGAAATATTTGTGTTTATATTAGTATATATCATTTTTATGAATAATAAAATAGTATTTAGTAATATTATTCAAAACTCAAGATTATCCATGGGAGTCTAACTACAAGTATTTATGCTCAAACTAGTGTGAGTTGTAGTGCAACTTCAATTTTTTATGAAAGTTTATATTATTTGTATTTGTATTATTTCTCAAAGAACCACATAATTTAAATAAAAATTTGGTTCATATAAACAAATATAAATTCTTATTTATATGATACTGATGGCACAAACTCGGAGGAACCCTTCATGGATGATACTGAAGACGATGAGGTTGACTCTGAGCAACCCAACAGACAATCCATGCATCATGACTCCTCATCCAAAATAAAAAATAGGAAGGCTAAGATGGAGGATTCAGTTACTGATATGGAGATGGAGGAAGAGGCGAGTAAGGATGACAATGTGAAGGGGAAGGGTAAAAAGAAAATGGAGACTATAGGGAAGCGCACCAGAGCTAATAATAGGAATAAGAAGAGGGATAAGAGGGTTGTCATTTCTTCTGGTGATGGCTCTACCTCACAGGAGAATATTCAAGAAAAATAGGAAAAGCGGGTGGAGAAGGAAACTATCATGGATGATTGTGATGAGTTAGATCAAAATGTTCTAGTTGATGACAACATCATGCAGGAAATAGCCTAGGATGTGGCTAATATTGAGAAGGATGGTCAGGCTGATAACAGGGATAGGGTGGAGAGCTCCAAGGAGGAGACGGTGTGTGTGAATAAGGACTTTGACAACCTGGGGTGTTCTGCTTTCCTTAACAACCTTAGCACCATTAAAAATGGCATCAACACTATTAAAACCCACATTCAACAACTTCAAAAGGAAACTGGAATTCTCAGAAAAATGAATCTAGGAGAGAAGACTATGGGACAGTGTATTGATGAGCTGAAGGAGACTGTTGGCAAGGCTGAGGGGCTTACGACCTTTATGAAAGAATCATTTATATGGAGAAGAAAATAAAAGAGGGGGAGATGGTGAAAGGTGGTAACATTATTAAGAGAATTGACAAAATAGAAAACAGAATTGAGAAACTGGAGAAGGTGGTGGGTAACATCGCTGAGCAGAGTTTCACCATTCTCAAGGCCTCGACTAAGCATGTCAAGATTCTTGTGGACAAAATGGAGTAGGGGAAAGGGGAGCAGGCATTCATTGAGGTTAAGGAGGATCACGAACCCAGCAAAAGAACCAGATCAAGCTTCAAAAAGCTGGAGGATAATAAGAACAAAGATATTGAGGAACTCAAAGTTTCCTCTGCCAATATGCAGATGTTGGCTGAACAGGCGGCTAATCTTATGAAATGTATCTAGCCAACTGTCTGTTGTCCTGCTATTTTTTTGCTATCTTTTTTTCTGTGTCTTTCTTGTAAAGGACTTGTTAGTTTTTTGGTGTCTTTTTTTTGTGTTGTTGCACTGTTTCCGATGGAACTTTAACTCTTATTTTGTCAACTTGATGTAAAAGGTTTTAGGTCCTTTCAAAACCTACTTTTACGTAATCAAAACAAATATAAATTCTTTATATTTCAAAACACATTCTCTAGATGCCTTAATCAAATTTGACACTTTCATATAATTTTGTATAATAGTGACTCTCCTTGTTAGTTTGCATCGCCATGGCCAATTTTTTTAAAGGCATAAATAAAGCAAAGAATATGAATTAGTGGAATGCTAGAGGTTGCATTCCCTACAAGTGTCATGACGTCTCTTATCTAGTATAAATCTATTATACTTCTTTTGATTCTAATTTCCTTTCTTAATACCCATTATTTTATTTTATTTGTAGAAACTAATCCTTATTCTCCATAATTCATTGAAGAATTTCAATCATTTTTTGACCAAGTTTTTCATAATCCCCTTGAGAATCTTATTTTATTATCGTATTTCCCAAGAAATGTTAAATAGAAAATCATTAGTCTACATATTTTTTGAAAAAACCCAAATACATGAATAAACTCCTCATAATTATCAACTCAAACACTCTTCTCACATAGAGCTTGATATTGTTAAGCTTTTTCTTGTCATCAAACAAGATGAAAGGGGCCCATTGGGCACAAGCAAAATATACTTAAACTACAAACCATTAATAGAAAATCATTGGCAACCAAGTTATCTTTCTAGTAATTGGTCAAGTTCTTATAGAAGGAATCACACTCTTCTTTCATAATCTTTTCTAGATTTCTTGTCCAAATGAGCAAATTTCTTGTTAAATAGGAACCATTCATGAGAGACTTCCTTAAATTTTATCTTCTTCTTATTTTCTATGTCCTTATCCTCCTTCACTTATTCAATATCACCCTCTTCTTCCTCTCCATCCTTACTCACCTTCTATGTAGTCTTCTCAATCCATAGATAGATTGGGTATTGATTAAGTTATGAGTACTTTGTGATCAAATTATTGAGCCTAAACTCTTCAATACATTACATCTTCAAGATCAAAATGCTTGTTAATTGTCAAAAACCATATGCAATCCAATAAATCTACTCTTAGAACCCTACAAAGATGACATGTTGTATTACCTATTTCTATTTCATTAGGAGAGTGATCCTAGTTCCTTTGCCAAGAGGACACATTGTCTCGTTATCCTAATTAGGATCTAATATTTTGATATCTTTACTATAGAATAATGACACTCCTTGTAATTTTCCATCTCCCCCACTAGTTTTTAAAGATAATGATAATGTAGAAAACATGAACCAGTGGAATGTTAGTGGTTATGTTTATTGCAAGTGTCATGACGCCTCTTCCTATCTTGTATAAATTTATTACAATTACTTTGATTCTCAAAGGAATCTTTGGATCAAGTTTTATTCAATTTTTTAGATTTTGGTTTATGCTAAGCCAAAGTTATAAGGTTTTATATAAAATATGATTTGATAATTTTCTTTTTTTTGTAAAATTTTATCTATATTGTTTTATATTTAAGTTTATGGCATTTTGAAATGGTAGTGTTTTATCTATGGTTCCCATGATTTATTAGCTTGGATCTCTTTTTATCAATTTTAAGGTCTGAGTGGATTCAATTATACATTTTTTTACAAATATTTATGGATATTTTCAAGATTGATAATAGTAAATTTTATTAGATATCACCAACTCTATTATTTTAAACAACAATAAAAGTAATAAATATAAGTGGGCTATAACTTTTATTTTTTATTTCTATAAGTAGTCTATAAGTTAGTCAAGCTATAGAATGTTTTTTATTCCATAGAACTTTAAAACCAAGGAGCTCAACATAATATGACTCTTTTTCATAGGGATTTTGAATTTGATTTTAGTTTTTAATTTTAAAAATTGTTAACAATTTCAAAATTGGGCTAGTTCCTTATTAGCCCTAGATATGTTTCAATTGAAATACTAGTCAAGCCTTTCTTTGATACCATTTATATTTTATAACAAAAGAAGAGATTTTTGGAACCTTTTTAGCATGACTTGTTTTTTTAATAAGACAAAGACGTGCAATAGAGTTATCAACTAGGTAGAATTCTCATTTATCTCCCAAGTTCATCTACAACCTCCATCTAATATGCATGGGTGCATGTATATGTGGCTATATTTTAAAGAAATTTTTTAGTTAATTCTACGAATGGTTATTTATAAAATCTTGTATAACATGAACATGAACTAGTAACTTAGTAGAAATGCAAAAGGTGCTAAAATATCATGGTCTACCCTATCCTAATCCCTGAAATATGTACCCAAAATCTAACCTAAAATGGTGCTAGTTTGGCAGTGCGGCAATTGAAAATCTTCCATGCCATGCCTTTCCCTTTGGTATCCGGGTGGGGTTCCGACATAGTCCCGGGGGGAGAGAACTAAGAGGTAATATTGTTCTCAGGGGTATTCTTCTTCCCAACAACAAAGGAAACAACAAGGGTGATATCATGGGAGTCAAGGAGGGAGCAAGTACCCTTACCATCTTCTTCAGAATCAACAAAGAGCTTGGGTGACTTGTTCAATCGGGTCTTCTTGGAGTGCTTGGGAGCTTTTTGGGTCGTATTCTTCTTTCCTTTCCCTCTCGGCTCTTCCTCCTCGATTTCCATATCTTCCTCATCCTCATTATAATCCTCATCTTAGGATATGGAAATTCTAGTCTATTTTTTAGGGGAAGGACCCATGGCATCTTTTTTAACCTTCTGCAGACATTTCCATTTTTTGGAAGAAGAACCAGAGGCCCCTTTCTTAAACTCCTCCTCCACCAAATCTTCAAAATATAATCTAGTGCTATCCTCAGTGTTAGACAGATCATAGTCAGACCCCAACTCCTCCTCCTTGGGCATCTTGTCCTTAATAGACTTACTCACCATTTGCAGTTTGAAATATGCATAAATAAGCAGCAATAAACCCTCATGGAAAGTAGGGTTAGCATTAGCTTTGCTCCTGAAACCATTGATGTTTTCATTAATGGAAGAATACAAGTAAAAGGGGATGGACATTGTCTTACCATGTCTGAAGTGGTTAAGCAAAACAAAATGGTAAGTACGAATTCTGGAGAATATGGAGTCTAGGGTGATGTCGTAAATGATGGCCTGAAGCACAAACCTCCATAATTTCTTTATGCCTTTGGGGAGGTAGTAGGTTCCTGAATTTGAGAGAGCATGTTTCTCTTCTAGGTCCTTGGGGAAGTCATTAACTACAGGGTCTAAAATCTTGCGATCCCTATAGAACTTTTTCCCCATAATAGGGATACCAATGACCATGGAAATAACTTCCTTAATCACAGTAAACTAGCATCCATTGATTTGAATGATACCTTCATTCCAGTTCTCCAGGAATAGATTGGTGACCTCCTAGTTGCCTCTGTGCAATCTCTCCATAAAAGGCATAATGCCACCCACCTACAAGATATCCCAAACGACCCTTCTTTTCTTCCACTTACTACAATCTAAGGGTTCCCTACTAATTCTTTGATCCCCCATAGCAAGAAACTATTTGAAACAAGCATTGCTCTTCAGATAGCTTTGGACCCAACAGAAAAAAGGAGCACTTTGATTACACTTGCAAAGACTACACCGCTTATAAAGAAAATGAACATCAAGACAAGATTCTTTGGCTCTCATAAGAACCCATAAAGCGTGCGGAGTTAAATTTTCATAATTGTGGGTAGTAAAACCACAGTACTTCCTGCGCTTGAAAAAACTCATTGGAAAATATGGATTGAATATCATTATTTCCATATATGTCTCCTACTCTTCCATGAATGCGATCCCATGTGATCAACTCGATCACCTTTTGCAGGATGTCCTTTCCATTATGCCACCTCACCAAATATTTATGTTTGACAGCCACATTGGACATAGCATCAACCACTTGGTTTGCTTCTCTGAACACATGAGAAATATGAACCTTGTCGAAGGAATTAAGAATGCTCCAAGTCTCCAAAATTATCTTCACAATAGTCCACAAAGGGGAGGATCCTTTCAAACATCTAATGATATTATTAGAGTCACCTTCAAGCCATATGTATTTGATCCCCACATCATGAGCCAGCTTGGTGACCTAGAGGGTAGCCATGGCTTCAGTATAATGATTAGTTTAGGTATCAAGGGGGAGAGAAACTACAAAGATATAGGCACCATGGTGGTTTCTTATCACTCCTCCACTGCCGGTCGGATCAGGATTACCTTTGGCTACTCCATCAAAGTTATCCTTGAACCATCCCTCAGGGGGAAAGATCTAGGTGCAATTTTCCCTTTGATGATCAGTCTAAATGGGAAGGAGATCCATGCAATTAACTGAAAAAATATTAGTACCATAGCTAACAGAGAAGCTTTCAAAGAGAGCATGAATAATTTTAGAAGAAACCACTTTTGAAGGAGCCTAAAGATCTCTAAAAATTCTATTGTTGTGCTCCTTCCAAATGCCCCAGTAGAGATTTGGAATAGATTTGTTGTGATCTATTCATTTTTACTATTGGGAGGAGGGATAGCACAAACCAATGTCATCTCAAGTGATTACGATTTATGAATTGAGATTCAATATTGAAAAAATTGGGAGTATTTGTGTTTATATTAGTATATATCATTTTTGTAAATAATAAAATAGTATTAAGTAATATTATTCAGAACTCAAGATTATCCATGGGAGTCTAACTACAAGTATTTATGCTCAAACTAGTGTGAGTTGTAATGCAACTTCAATTGTTTATGAAAGTTTATATTATTTGTATTTGTATTATTTCTTGAAGAACCACATAATTTAAATAAAAATTTATTTGATATAAACAAATATAAATTCTTTATATTTCAAAACACATTCTCTAGGTGCCTTAATCAAATTTAACACTTTAATATATTTTTGTATAATAATGACTCTCCTTGTTAGTTTGCATCGCCATGGCCAATTTTTTTAAAGGCATAAATAAAGTAAAGAATATGAAATAGTGGAATGCTAGAGGTTGCATTCCCTACAAGTGTCATGGCGTCTCTTATTTAGTATAAGTCTATTATACTTCTTTTGATTTCTAATTTCCTTTCTTAATACCTATTATTTTATTTTTTTGTAGAATTAACTCAAGAAAATAATCCTTATTCTCCATAATTTCATTGAAGAATTTCAATCATTTCTTGACCAAGTTTTTCATAATCCCCATGAGAATCTTATTTTATTGTTGTATTTCCCAAGAAATGTTAAATAGAGAATAATTAGTCTACATATTTTTTGAAAAAAAACCCAAATACATGAATCAACTCCTCATAATTATCAATTCAAATACTCTTCTCACATAGAGCTTGATATTGTTAAGCTTTTTTTTTGTCATCAAACAAGATGAAAGGGGCCCATTAGGCACAAGCAAAATATACTTAAACTACAAACCACTGGCAACCAAGTTATCTTTCTAGTAATTGGTCAAGTTTTTGTAGAAGGAATCACACTCTTCTTTCATAATCTTTTCTAGATTTCTTGTCCAAATGAGCAAATTTCTTGTTAAATAGGAACCATTCATGAGAGACTTCCTTAAATTTTATCTTCTTCTTCTTATTTTCTATGTTCTTATCCTCCTTCACTTATTCAATATCACCCTCTTCTTCCTCTCCATCCTTACTCACCTTCTATGCAGTCTTCTCAATCCATAGATAGATTGGGTATATATTAAGTTATGAGTACTTTGTGATCAAATTATTGAGCCTAAACTCTTCAATACATTACATCTTCAAGATCAAAATGCTTGTTAATTCTAGTGTCAAAAACCATATGCAATCCAATAAATCTACTCTTAGAACTCTATAAAGATGACATGTTGTATTACCTATTTCTATTTCATTAGGAGAGTGATCCTAGTTCCTTTGCCAAGAGGACACATGGTCTCGTTATCCTAATGAGGATCTAATATTTTGATATCTTTACTATAGAATAATGACACTCCTTGTAATTTTCCATCTCCCCCATTAGTTTTTAAAGATAATGATAATGTAGAAAACATGAACCAGTGGAATGTTAGTGGTTATATTTATTGCAAGTGTCATGATGCCTCTTTCTTGTATAAATTTGTTACAATTACTTTGATTCTCAAAGGAGTCTTTGGATCAAGTTTTAATCAATTTTTAGATTTTGGTTTTGCTAAGCCAAAATTATAAGGTTTTATAAAAAATGTGATTTGATCATTTTTATTTTATTTTTTGGTAAAATTTTATCTATATTTTTTTATATTCAAAATGGTAGTGTTTTATCTATGGTTCCTATGATTTATTAGCTTGAATCTCTTTTTATTATCATTTTCTAACTTTTCATTGTGAAATTTTGAATTTTAAGGTCTGAGTGGATTCAATTATATATTTTTTTACAAATATTCATCAATATTTTCAAGATTGATAACAGTAAATTTTATTAGATATCATCAACTCTATTATTTTAAACAATAATAAAAGTAATAACTATAAGTGGGCTATAACTTTTATTTTTTATTTCTATAAGTATTCTATAAGTTAGTCAAGCTATAGAATGTTTTTGATTGCATAGAACTTTAAAGCCAAGGAGCTCAACATAATATACAACTCTTTTTCATAGGGATTTTGAATTTGATTTTAGTTTTTAATTTTAAAAATTGTTAACAATCTCAAAATTGGGCTAATTCCTTATTAGCCCTAGATATCTTTCAATTTAAGTACTAGTCAAGCCTTTCTTTGATACCATTTATATTTTATAACAAAAGAAGAGAAGTTTGGAACCTTTTTAGCATGACTTGTTTTTTTAATAAGACAAAGACATGCAATAGAGTTATAAACTAGGTAAAATTTTCATTTATCTCCCAAGTTCATCTAGCACCTCCATATACTATGCATGGGTATGTGTATATGTGGCTATATTTCAAAGAAAAATATTAGTTAATTCTATGAATGGTTATTTATAAAATCTTATATAACATGAACATGAACTTATAACTTAGTAGAAATACAATAGGTTCTAAAATATCATGGTCTACCCTATCCTAATATCTGATCTATGTACCCAAAATTGAACCGAAAATGGTAACTTAGTAGAAAAAAAATAAGCACCAAAATAGCATGGTATGCCCCATCTTATATCTAGTTGATCCTTAATCTAGAATAAGGTTAATTGAAAGAAATATAAGCATTGCATAAAATGTATTTTGCAAAAGATGACAGTAAAATCTAATGGATAAGGTTATTTCCATGTAGGATCAATTTAAAATTATATAGCCCTTATTAGCAAGAAATTTATTGGTAGTGATAAAATACACAAGAATATCCTACTACAAACTACTATAAGGAGGTTGTTGAGTGTTGGACTATAAAGACACTCCTTAAAGAAGTAGTGGATCATAAGGGACATGTCTCATTGGGTGAATATATGCATAAGGTAGAATAATATGTGACAATGTAGTAGGCGATAAAGGAGAGAATAAATACAAAGACTTGTAAAGAAAGGCAACACAATATTACACATATTTCATATATAATGAATGGATATTGATATCCATATGAATACCCATCTAATACGATTACTACATGTGTTATGATATAAAGGTTATTGAATTTCTATTTTTATGTTATTTGGTTAATTGTATAATATGCACTTTATGCTAACCTCATATTCCTCTACTACTACTGAATTTGGGGTATAAATACAACACATAAATAATACTTGGGGCTTAAAAATCTATTTTGGAACATCTCACAGTTCTTGCTAACATTTGTTCTATTTTTGGGACCTTGGTTAGGTAGTATAGAGGATATTCAGAGGGAAATTGAAATTATAATATAGACATGGTTACTAGGAAAATAAATAGAAATTGTCTTATAATTTGTAGCCTCATCTCATTGGTTTCAACCCCATGAGAGGGGGCTAGGCATCAAATAAAGCAATATTTGAAGATTACCTTGTGCACAAACCCCTAGCTTGGATATTATAATGAAGGTGATGTATACTTGTAGATTTGTAATGCAACATTATGTCCACCAAGGATGATTTTTGAATGTGTGTGGTATTGATCTTGAAATTTTATGCCTTAATATGTATTTAAACCTATAATAAAAACTTGAGTAAGTATTACTTGATTAAATCAAATTACATTAGAATTGGATAATATGAGAGATAAAATTTCTCGTGGGAAAAGTGATTCATATGTGTGTGTCTATGTCTATGAATTGTGTCTATTCATTTGCAAATTTGTGAGATAGGCCAACATAGGGGTACAATAGTTAGTTAAGGGTCCAATACCAACTTTCACATGTTTCAAATTGGAGCCAAATTAGGAGGATATGGGTGCTAGGAACTATAGTACAATCCAAATAGGTTACAAAAAGGTTGATGCACAAGATTAGGTGATCCACAATGTAATTTCACGTACCAAAATCAGATATAATCAACTAAAACCACTGATATAGGTACCACACTTAACTTGTAAATTGTCAAGGTTATACAATTTGCAATGCTACATTTAGCACCCACTAAAGGAATTATACTCATACAAATATTAGATTAAATGGTTCATGTAAATTCTCTATATCTAAACATAAAGTGGACAATTTGGCTCCAAGATTTAGAGTCTTATCAGTCCACAATTCCTAGATAAAGAGGAATCATACACATAGAAGAAATATAAGAACACATGAACATACAAATAAGATTGAACATAAACACAACCAAAAACATTAAAAAAATCTACATACATAGTGAATACACTTAGTGATACCTAGGGAATGCATAAAACATACATGGAAAATAAAGGCATACACAATATGTCATCTCACACTAGTAGAATCCTCAAATACCAAATATGAGCCATATCTATAAGAACACAAGGTATCATATTGTAGACTAGTAAGATCCTTAGCATCTTGACTAGGAGTCACAAAACAACATTCCTAAGTCAAAATCTATCAAGTTGTGTTATGCTCGATGAGCCCATAAGAAGCAAATAAAAATAAAAGCTAGTAAAACCTCCTATTTTATAGGTAAGTTTCATGCCAATAATATCATAAATTATGAGCCAAATAAAAACATGATGTTTTTCAGATAACTTTGATAAAGTGCTACAAAAGGATGATAAAAAAAGGTTCCACAATAGAACAACTAGCTTTGTGGTGTGTGCACAAAGTGAAATATATAGTGAATGTATGTACCTACCTTAAAGTAATTGTTAATGCCAATTGGGAGTAATTGCCTTTAAGGTAGAAATAAAATTACATGTAAAGACAAACACATCACCATTTTTGAGAATTAAGATGTCTCAACCTTATTCATTCATAACATTGCATATTATTTATTTAACATTCATAAATTGTATCTTCTTACTTGTATTTTGTCATCTAGTGTGGCATGGCATGGTGATCTAGTGTTTTTTTAAAAGGTGACATGGAAGATGACAAGAATGTATTTTTTTTCTTATATGGACAAGAAGGTGTCCTACTTTGGTAGAAATAAATTTTTCATATGTCAATGTCTTAGAAACATGTGCAAGTCATTATTATATACAAATTCTTATGGAAAGTTATGAGGAACTCTTATGATAGGTTAGAGAAGTCTTGGAAGACATATTTATGATGAGTTATAAGTGAATCAATTAATGATATTCATTTGTGATGGATTATCTTATAGTTTTAAGTGTTTTCATATATGATGATTGTAAGGTGTGTAAGAGCATCTAATATAACTAATGATAGAAAAAAAAAATCACCAAGTTTGGAGGTTGTATAGTGGAAAATGGTGAGCAATTTTAGGATGTAGATCACTCACCAAAGTCATGGGGCCTATACATTAGAATAAAAACCCAACCTTAAATGAATATGATTAGCACAACCAAATAAGGAAAGTTGGTAATGCAAGATCTATGTTCAAGGAGGACTCAATATTCTTAAAGAGAGCTCAACAGTGATAATATGGTAATGTAAATGATAAAAAATTTGATCTATGAAAGTAAGTACAAGAAAAAGGAGAGAATTGATGAACTACAACTGATTGAATACCTGATTGATGAACTACAAGTGATTAGAGATCACCAAGCACTTAATTGATATGTAAGATAATTGAATCAATCATTATGTTGTCATTGATGTCAACTAGTTTTGACAATACTTATCATGGTAGTTGCAAATATCCAAACATCTGTAAAAGAGGAGAAAAGATGAAGAGCTGAGATATCTACATAGAGGAAGATGGATATGATAGATGAGGATAAGGAATACTCTTGGTAACTTATTGATGAGTCTATGACTTCATATTGTTGACTTGATTATGTTACAATAATATGTTATGAAGTTAAAAGAAAAATGTTACAAAGTAGTGTGGTTGGTTAATGAAGCATTGTAGTATACACCAAGCCAGTGTAGTGTATACTGAGTGACAGTATCAACCGAGCTTGTGTTCGCCAACACATTTCTTTGTCAACCGAGTATGGACAAAAGAACTAAATGATTAGTTTAGCCGACAGAAATTGATGAGTTGTAAAGTGTATGATTACGAGGTGGAAAGATAAAGTTTGTTATGAGATCAATGGCTAAAAAAATTAGAAGAAGATCTAAAGGATGGAATTGAAACAAGTCATTAACACATCTGCCGAGGAAGGTTTAAGCGGCAAAATTAACTAAGGATATTAAGCGGCAAAATTTGATGGATGAAAAGAAAATGGTTTACTTGTCTATATAAGAGACTAGGGTTTCATTGTGAAATGTATGCCGGAAGAAGGAGATTGTAGAGATATCACGTGAATGTAGCTTCATGCATGCTTGATCAAAATGGTTGAAGAAGAACCAAACTACAGAACAATAACGAGTGTTAGAGAGCTTTACCGAGGGATAGTAAGTTATTGAATGTTGTTGAATTGAATAGAAATATTGATCAGAGGATTCTATGGGCTTAGAATAGATCTAAACATCTACAAAATCAAGTTGTATTGTAATCAGATCACCTACTGTTTCAGTTTAACCATTGTAACAGAAAAATCTATTAACCGAGTGGACTTGAAAGTCTTATTATGTCATTCATAGAATGTACATTGTTATCTGGTCAACCCCATAGTGAATGTTGGTTGGACGATAACTGTTAGTGTTAAATCCTCTAACAAGGTCACACCTTACAGTGTGTTATGTAACCTTTAACAGGGTTGTCTCTTCACCGATCTCACTTCAAAAGAGTGAAAATATTTTCGGTTACCAGTCCCAGGTGGTTTTTCCCTTTACAGGGTTTCCATGTTAAATATTTGTGTTATGTGTTTATGTGGTGATTGATTTGTTGTCATACTTTACATGTTGCATATTAGATTTGGTCGGTAATCACTATGAGCAATTAATTGGTAATCGGTAATTACACAGACAGTTTAGTATTTTATATTTACCAAGCTGCAGAATTAGTTGAATTTGTTTTAAGTGATACATTTTGTATTTGGGACTATGGATAACTGATTCACGCCCCTCTCAGTTATTCTAACAATTGGTATCAGAGCATATTGGTTGCTTGGAATAGAGTTTTAAGGACTTCAGCAGAAAGATCACAAAATGTATAAGAGGGAAGTGCCAAAGCTTAATATGGACAACTTTACAATATGGAAAAGCCGAATGAGACTTCATATATTTGGGATTGGGAATTCTACCCTCGCCCTATTGGATAATGGCTACTTAGCACCGCCTACTAGACCTTTGACTCTTGATCAATTGAGAGATGGACATGAGCATAATATTACTATGATGGAGATTACTGCTACTCTATTAGATGTCGAATTTGAAGATATCAAGGATTGCCTTACTTCAAAGGAAATGTGGGATAAACTTACTCAAGTTTATAGCGGTGATGCTAATGTCAAGAGAGCCAGAGCTAAAAGTTTAAGAGGAAGATTCGATGATATGAAAATGAAAGAAGGAAAAAACATAATGCAGTATACAAACCGAATAAAGGAGGTATTTAATGCTATTAGAGGATCTGGTGGTGTCATTGATGAAGATACAGTGGTAAGAAAAATTCTAAGGACTTTATTGCATGTTTATGCAATCAAAATATTTGCAATACATGAAATGAGGTTAGCACATAACAGTACTCTCACTCTTGATAATCTGAATGGTAAGCTAACAAATTTTGAACTAAACAACTTTGATAATAGTGTTGTACGATCGGTTGAGTCTACTTTCATGACTTCTCTGAAGATCAGTAAGTCTAGCTGTAGAAGTAATAATGATGATAATGACAGTAACCCTGATGATGAGCTTGATGAGCTTGAAGCTCTTATGGCCTGGAGGTTACCTAAAGGTAAAGGTAGATATAGGGTTAAATTACCTTTAGCATGTTTTAACTGCAAAGAAGTTGGTCATATTGCTGCCAAATGCCCAAACATGAAAGAAGATGATAAAAACAAAGATTGATCTAGTGAAGGAAACTATGGGTGGAGAAATAATAGAAGTTACCGACACTACAACAGAGATAACCAAGACAACAATGATAAAGGCAAAAAGGTATGTTACATTGCTGAAGAGAATGATGCCGAGACTGACACAGATGATGATGTTGAAGTAGTATTTGTTGCGATGAAGGATGATTTTGAGGAAGAAGAAAGGTATGTAGAGACAACACTCATTTCTAAAGTTAATAAAAATGATACATGGATCATTGATAGTGGTTGTACCCATCACATGACTAGTGATGAAGAAAACTTTGACCATCTTGAGCAATATAATGGAGGATCTGTAAAAATGGGTAATGATACACCATGTATGGTTAGAGGAAAAGGATCTTTACAGATAAATGATAAAATCAAATGTGATAATGCTTATTGGGTAGAAGGACTAAATTAAAACTTGCTAAGTGTGGCACAACTTGACAACTCAGGTCACTGAGTAGATTTTGAGAGAAAGAAGGTAAAGATATTTGATGATGAAGGAAAACTTGTTGGAACAGGAGCACAAACCAAAGGTAACTTGTTTTTATCTTGACAATGATAAGTCTTCTTATTTAATGATGAAAAATGAGGATGCATGGCTATGGCATAAAAGGTTATGTCATGTAAACTTTGATAACATGATTAAGATCAGTAGAAAGAAAAAGGTTAGAGGTCTGCCTAGCCTAGCAAAGCTGGATTATGTTATGTGTCATGAATGTTAAAAGGGTAAGATGACAAAATCTATTTTTAAGAGTAAAGACTATTCAACAAAGAGAATTTTGGAACTAGTTCACACCAACCTATGTGGTCCCATGAGAACACAGAGTTACTACGGAGATAGATATTTCATTCTATTTGTTGATGATTACACTAGATTGATGACTGTAATATTTTTAAAAGAGAAATCTGAGGCATTTAAGATGTTTAAATGGTATAAAGAAAAAGTAGTGAAAGAAACTAGGAAAGAAATGAAATTCTTGAGATCTGACAGAGGTGGTGAATTTATTTCTGATGAATTTACTAACTATTATAATGAGCATGGTATAAAAAGACAGGTTTCTGCCCCGAGAACACCTCAACAAAATGGGATTGCTAAAAGGAGGAATAGGTCAATTGTTGATTGTGCAAGGACATTGATGTTACAAAAGAATTTTTCTTAGACATACTGGAGAGAAGCAGTCAGTACAGCTGTATATGTTCTAAACCAGGTACAATTGAAGGACACAAACAAAATGCCCTACGAGTTATGGTTTGGTCACAAACCGACTGTAAGTTACTTTAGAATTTTTGGTAGCAAATGTTTTAGTTTGAAAGATGAAAGAAATGGAAAGTTTGACTCTAAAGGGGATGAAGGGATATTTCTTGGATATTCCACTAAAAGCAAAGCTTACAAGTGTCTGAATAAAGTTACTAATAAAATGATTGAAAGTTGCAATGTCAGAGTTGATGAATTTGATGATAAAAATGGTGAAGAAAGCACTAGGGAGCCAGAAGACTATGGTAGATTCACTTACATTGAACAACTAGAGTACCTATTGAAGCCGTAGATTGTGTCAACCGGGCATCAGGAAAACAACACCGAGGAACAATAAAGAGCACTAGTACATTTGACCTTAAATTTTGACTAAACAATTTGACCATCAAATAGAAATATTTTGGTTGGTCGCATTATATAAGGAAATTTTATTTTTTTTTTAATACATGCCCCGTGTTGGTCAAAATTTTGACTAACATGGGCATAACATAAAGTAAAAAAAAAAAAGGTTTGAAACTTCATTTGAGCATTTCATTTCAGCTCACGCGAAGGAGCTGATAGAAGCTAACAAGGTGAAGAGTTGAAGCAGAGGGTTAAGGTATGTCAAATCGATTTCCAATAAGAATCGAATGCTATATATAAATTGTGGATTTAGGATTTACAAAAATTTGGTTGAATTAGTTGTTTAGAATTTATATAAGTTGAAAATGGATAAAACCGTAAGCAATAGAAATACTCTATTTTCTGCAAAATTCATTCATCTTGAAGTCTCAATTCGGTTATTCTGATGCATTAAAGGAATTGCAACATTTCTTTGTTCAATTAATGCCATTTTCAAATGATTCTCATTTTATATTGAAATTGTTGTTACACCAGTGGTCTATCTAATAGCATTTCTTATTTTAGTTTACTGTTATTGCAGTAGGAACTTAGAATAATGAGAACCATTCTAACCTAATAATGAGAACCATTCTAACTATTGTTATGCCAGTGGTCTATCTAATAATGAGAACCATTCTAACCATGGAATGTTAATTTTAACCTGTATTATTAGATCATTAACCGTGCATATGCAGAGTTGTGTGGAGTAAAGGTGATCATAGTTAAAGAACAGTGAGAAAATACAATGAAATTGGATGCAATGTGTAGCAGTGGATGATCTGTCTGAATAAGGAAGGGTTTTTATGTTTGAAATTTTTTTTTCATGTTGAATGAATGGTGATTCGATCACTAATTTGATGCAGGAGTGAGTTGTAACAGGAGATTGGGGAAGCCCTAACAAACTAGGGTTTGGAGTCAAGATTTGGGGGTTTTGGTGTTGCAGGGCCCGTGAGTCTAATTGCTTGTGGATTTAACCATTTCGAGTCATTTTATAACTCTATTGAAGGTTTGGTGGGATAAGGAAATGTGAGGAGAGTAGTTGCTTTGAAAATTTGGTCATTTTCATGCATTGAAAACAGGGGTTCAGTCATGGGTAGGTGTGTTGGTCCAAAGTAACCCTATAAAATCTTTTGGTATGGGATGCATCAAATGTTAGTTTTTAGGTCAAATGTCCCTTCTAAGATCCCTTAGGGATTTATGATGATTTCCTCAAAGAACTAACAACAAGAGACTTCCTTCTTTGAATTCTTGATCATTCTTGTGAAGCACAATCTATGATACCTCCTTAAATGTTTATGTAATTGATTTAAGGGAAACATGTATTTGTAATAATTATTCAAGGGATAATGTTTATGGATCTAGTTAAGTAATTATGCATATGTGATCTGAACCATACATCTATACTCGGTGCAATTCCTAATAATAATTATATTTTTACCATGCTTGTTCTCCTAGTCTATATATGGACAACGACTAATGACATTGTTTGAGAAATATTACTATTGTATCAAATCAGGGAACCATCCCAGTAAGAAGAATGTATCCTATTGTATATCCCTCTATTATTGGTATATGTTTAAGGAGTGTTGATTGTCTTAATTGCTATATGTGAGATAGAATTCTGCTAGGAAATAGTTTATGGATATTGCGATAATTGATGCCTCTTATTTGCATGAACACTATGATTAAATGTTGTGTATATTGACTTCAGGTGGCTGTAATTTCCCTTGGATACACTCTTAGAATTATGAAACTATTTGCTCAGATTTGCAAGACTTAAATTATTGATATCACTCTTTTATTATGATAGTCTTGATCACTATGTGATCTATAAGTAATGTATCAATACCAAATGTGTCTAGATAGGATTGGCTCTTATTTTGCCTTGATGATTAAGGTGTTCTTTTACTGGTCTTGATACAACTCTATGTTTAATGCGAATGATCTCTTTGATCCTTACCACTTATCTGGTCTTCTTTGTGAGATGGAAGTATGTTCTGTCTGGTTTGGCTTCTGCAAATGCAAGGAAACTTGTATCGACTTGTTAGGATCCTCAATTGTATACAAGTTACCCGACATTCTGACTTGTACATTTTTATGGACGTCTCACAGCCAAAGGGGTTATTTCTCCTTCCATGAATCCAAGTGTATCCTCCCTTGAGCAGACCAAGTAGGGATATGAGTAAAGATAAGCCGCCTTTTTTCTCCTCTTTGCCTTCCCCCAAAATCTCCTTTTATCCCATCAACCTGTTACGTATGTGGCAGGGATGATATTGCTTGCACTTGTCTATGTTGCTTGCTTTCATGGAATTCCATTACCCACTGTCAGGTTGATGCCGATAAGATTTTTTGGTATGGGATGCATCAAATGTTAGTTTTTAGGTCATTAGGGGTCAATTTGAAGCATTTTTAGAAGCCTTAATTGGCTTAATTATTTTCCATCCACCTTGGAGCTTATATGTATGAACAGTCATTCATGGAACATGAAACATCATTGATATGAAAGAAGGCTTTCATATTACCCAAGGTCAAAGTATAAGAACTAATTAAACATGAGAACACCTTCTAATCATTGTTATATGTATGAAGATGATTTTGAAACAATCGTGAGGACCAAGACAAATGATCCATCAATAATGCACAATCCATTAATGGGTATTTAAACATTAGTCTATTTTTTATATTTGAATCTACGTACAGGCATATGGCACATTGAACACATTAGGGAATTCTCTTGAATCTTAAGGATCAAATTCCAATTAGTCGTATTACGGGTCAAGTTCCAATTAAGCATAACCCTAAATAGACCAATTCAACAATAATGAGCCAGGATCAAAATAATAAGCATGCACGCAATACTCTTATAATGAGAAATACAGTTTTACAATTAAATTCTAGATGTGCTCAATCTTAGATCCTTCCCTTTACATGATTCATTTGAATTGGTGTTAAATATTAAAATACAACCACCAAGCATGTAATTTGGAATGACTCACACTTCAGCCAACTCAATGAATAATATGAAAAAGACAGCCAAGTTTGAATTTTAAAATTTGGAGTTCAAATGCAAAGATGTAGAATAATCTAAATCAAACATCATTATAGTACATGGTCTTACATGCACTCCTTAAATTTGTATTTATTTGTGCTAATTCATTGTTCTCTTAAAAATCATTATTTAGTCTTATTGTCATCCATAATAACCAAAGTGACAGTAATGTTGGAAAGGCAAATGAGGAGCCCATCATTATGCCTTTGAGTTTGATTACAAATTTCTTTGAGCACCAAAGAATGAGATCCAAAGAATTACTCGATTTCATCGACATTTGGCAATGGTCATCTTGATCATTGGCAGACATTTAGATTTAAGAAGGATTATCATTACTCCTTTCGATCTACTCATTGTCTTATTACTTCTTATCTTTACCTTACTGCATATTTGTATGACCAACTAATTTTCATTTCATATTCTGTGTAACTATGCTTCTCCTTGATAACATTTCATCAATCCAACAAAGCAATACACAATTTTTTGATAAAATATACAGTAAAATATTTATAACCAATACATCATCAAAGTCATTATGCAACTAGATACTATTGTAATAGAAAAATATATGACAAAATAACAATTTTTTTTTTCTTAATCAAAGCACATATTTAAGAGACAATTCATAAAGGGACTAATCTTATTCTTGCCTAGAACATCAAACAAGTACTTGTCAAGTTTGTGGTCAGACGAGCTAAGCTCTTCTAAGTTACAAGACTATTCCTTTAATCAACATTTAACATTTGAAAAATTCCTTTTATCTTCTATTGACAAGAAGTATTTCAAAGTCTGCATTTGCCTCCTCAATGACGTTCATTTCATCCATTAGTTTGTTTAACTTGGCCAAGTTTTCTTCTTGAATATGGACTTGTAGAGACAATTTAATAGTTTAGGAAACTAAGAAATGATTTGTCATTATGGTAAGCCACAAGAATGGTCTTGGGAGTATTATTGGAGGTGCTTAACTTTGGAAAGTTACCATGTTAATGTCATTAAAAAAATATAAAAAATTAAGGCCTACGAGATTTTATGATAATGTTCTATTTGAAATAGGGTGCTCAAGTTAACAATGAAATAAAAAAATCCATGCTTGTATTCATATGATACTCTTTACAACTATTTTTCTATCTATACACCCTCTATTGCTATTGTAATGGCAAAGCATCAGAACCATCCATTTCTAAACTTTGATTTGGTATGATAAATGTCCCTTTGTGTTGAGAAAATTATAGGTGAGAAAATGGTTGTTTGGTAATGATTTGTATCTGCAGGTTGCAAAGAAATCATCCTTCTTCCACCAACGAGTCATTCCATTCAAGAAAGACCATGTTTGACGATATCAATGCACAAAAAAATAGGGAGACAATTGCTAGACTGTGGTCTAACTTAAAAAGAAAAGGTGATGGAAAATGTTATTGTCCTTGCAAAATTTGTAAGGGCTTAAAGACTTGAAGATATCTAATCAAAATAGATGAGGAACATTGTAGGCAACATGGTCACATTGAAGGGGGAAATGAATTTCGTCCATTGGTATGTATTTTAATAATTTATAAAATACATAAGACATGATTTGATGATGACATCATGGTCATGGTTAATATAAGGTCATCATTTTCATATAGGTCAACATCCCGAGTTTCATGTTATGAACCATGACAATCCGAAGAATGTGGATTTCCAAATGAGGGAACATGGAGGTGTGAATATAGAAGTAGAAGGTAATGATACCATGGAAGAAGACCATGATGATGAAGAAGGTCACGATGATCAAGATGATGATGATGATGATGATGTTGATGCAAAGCTTGATGTACCTATACTTGAGAAGGCACACGGGCCCCTATATGAAGGCTCCGAAACAACTCTTCTTGCCGCTGTATTGTTGTTGGTGAACTTGAAGGTTATGAATGGTTTATCCAACGTAGCAATGACACATATGTTAAGGTATGTCATTTTTTTTCATTATTTTAGTCATAATTCCCTTACAATTAACATTGGGTGAATCATGTAGCAATTAATATTCTTTAAATTAATAAATTATAGTTTTGATCGTAGGTTGATAGGTGAGTGTTTGTTACCACCATCAAACATTCTACCTCGCTCGTACCAAGAATTATCTACCATTATGAAAGATATTGGAATGGAGTATCAAACAATACATGCATGTCCGAACGATCATATTATATATCATAAACAGCATGAATTTGCAACAGAATGCCCTATTTGTCATATTAGTAGATATCAATTAGATCGAATAACAAAAAAGGTGCCTCGCAAGGTTCTTCAGCATATTTCCATTATTCCACATCTGCAACAATTATTCAAGTGTAATAGCTTGGCACAATTTATGGATTACCATGCACACAATAGAAGTCAAGATGACATTATGCGAATGCTTGTGAATGGTTCAACATTTAAGGAAATAGAGAAAAAATGGCCACACTTTAAAGAAGAACCTCGTAATCTCAAGCTTTCATTGGTAGCGGATGGTGTCAATCCATTTGGAGAGATGAGATCTACTTACTCGGTGTGGCCTATTTTTGTTATCAACAATAACATTCCTCCTTGGTTGTCCATAAAGAGGGAGCACATAATGTTGGCATTGATTGTTCCAGGTATTTTTTGATTTAATGGTCATCTAAATTAATTTATTATTAATAATCCATCAAAATGGTTATAATAATTATGTAATGTTTTTGTTCATTCAACTAGGTAAGTTCCAAGTTAAAGATATCAATGTATATATTGAACCCCTTATCGATGAGTTGATGGTGTTATAGAATGGGGTCACTATGTATGACATATCTAGATCAATAGGACAAAGACAATTTCAATTCCATGCAATGCTTGTATGTACAATACATGATGCCCCTGGGCTAACACATTTTTGTGGTATGTTCTCTTCTTAACACCTCTTTTTTGGTATGTTATAGTGCTAACACAAAGTTAACACATTTAATCCAATTATACACGATCTTGTAGGTCTTCAGACAAAGGGAAAATTTGCATGTCTAGTTTGTGGTCCAAAGATGAAATCTTGTCATTCAAAAATTTTAAGAAAGCAGGTGTTCGATGAGAATAGACATTTTCTCCACATAAATCATAAGTATCGAATTACCAAAAAACATCTTTTCAATGGGAAAGAAGACTACATCAAAGCCACAGAGAATGACACCTCGCCTATGGAAGTCGGCATACAATAAAATAAATCATCAAGGTAATGTCATTCCATCTGATGGTTTTTGTTTCAAATTTATATTTTGATATTGTGTTTTATTTACTAATGATGTAATTGATGCTTGTGAAGGTCATCAAGGCATCAATGACCAACTTCCAAAAGGACTAAAAAGTTATCCTATGCAATTTACTAGGTTGTTGTACTACGAGCAACTCCCAATCGTGCATTTGTTTGATCCTATGCATATTGGAAAGAATGTAACAAAGACATTATGGAAAATCTTGGATGGAAGGCGTGACAAAGACCAAATTGTCAAAATTTGTAGTGACATTGAAGAATCCAACCATGCAATGAAAAATGTCATTCGATCAAATAACAATGGAGACTAGATTGATACAAGTGCCCTTAGTTGGTTATTGTCGGAGCAGTAGAGCAATGCTATAAAAGAAGTCATAAAAAAAATATAATTTCCCACAGGATTTGCTGTGAACATAAACGATCTCATATCAAAGAAAAGTGAATTTGGGCCAGGGATGAAAACACATGATTGACATACATTTATTAAAGTAATTCATGTTATTTTGTATTCACTATATATTTGTATACTGCATGTAGTTTTCATTGCATTCTTTTATAAAATATTGACAAGATCATTTTACAAATATTGTAGTATGTTCTACCTCTATCTCTCCCACACCACTTTGCCAACAGTGTCAAACAAGTTATATATGATCTTGGAAAATACATGAGGTGGTTGTCATCTAAAGAAATTAATAAAGAAGATATAAAATGTTGGAAGAGAAAAATTCCTCTTCTTATGTGTGAAATGAAAAAGTGTCTACCTTCAACTTTTTTCAATGCACAAGAACACTACCTCATACATCACAAGTTTAGGAGATTGAATTGTGTGGACCTGTACCAACTAGGTCAATGTGGATGGTTGAGAGGCACTTGAAATTTTTAAAAGGCTTAGTTCGACAGAGAGCACATCCTGAGGGTTCTATGGTGGAGGGATATATGGTATACCAGACCATGGTGTACATTAGTGAATATCTTCCTAAGTTTGCAACAAAGATCCATGTAGATCATATTTGAGATTCCAACTCCATTAACAAATTTGAAAGGGAGTACTTGATGGGAAAAGATAGATTGAGGAAAGTGAGAGGTAAATCTAAGATGTTATTGTAGTTAATTAATTCTTATAAATCTTCAATATAAGTTATTTATAATTGGTATATTTTTTTTGATACAGTTGGTCAAGAGTGGGATGCAATACATTTGTATATTGCAAACAATCTTGATTGGATGACGGTATGGATTGAACGATGTCAACAAAATAGTTTTTCATTAACATGGGAAGGTGTTGCTTCATTGGTTAGAGAAGCTCATCGTAATGGAGATTTCAATGTTACGCCAATGGTAATTGATCTAGCACATGGTTTAAGAGGTGGAGAGGTATGTACAAATTTATTAATGATCATGACTCGTATGTTTCGTATCAACTCACGATGCAAATAATTTACACATGCTTGAAAAATTGTAGGTCAAGCACCACAAAGCTATGTACTATCATGGCCACAAATTTTGCATAAAAAAGTTGGATGACACAAAGAAAACTTGTGATTCTGGGATAACTACAGTTTTCGAGGTCACTAATATATCATCTAGAAATGACATACATCCTCAACAATCTCAAAATCAATACTATGGAATCTTGGATGATATAATTGAGTGTGACTTTAACTCCTTCAAAGTAGTTCTATTCGTCGTCAAATGGTACAGGCTACGACTGAATCAAAATGATCCAGATGAACTATTATTCAACATGATAATGGATTTACAATGATTAATATAAGGTCATTTGAGCCAATTGGAGATGAGCCTTATGTTCTTCCAAGCCAATGTGAGCAAGTGTTTTACTCAGAGGTTCCACATAAACAGGGTTGGTCATTTGTTGTTAGACATGATCTAAGAGGAAGGCCGATAAAGTATAATGTTATGAAAGAAAAAGATATTGAAGATGATGAAGAAGTAGATGATGATGATGATGATGATGATGATGATGATGGTGATGGTGATCATGGCAATGATGATGATGATGATGATGATGATGGTGATGGTGATGATGGTGATGATGATGGTGATGATGGCGATGATGGCGATGATGATGATGATGATGATGATGATGATGATGATGATGATGATGATGATGAAGAAGATGATTAATGACATAATTGAAATGATCAATGAAATGATTGACATGATTTATTGCTTTCAATTGTAATGATTACATATTTATTGTGTTCAATTCTAATGATTACAACATATGTGATTTATAATTACCAATGTTTTGCTTACGATGCTCAATTAATTACTGTTGATACATGTATATATTGTGTTTGATTATCACCCTTTTTAAAAATAGGCAATTGACTACAGACATCATCACCCCTTCTATTGACAATCTTGCATTCCATATATAAGGTAAATTTGTTCATGTTTACGATGTTGCATATTGTTCACGTTGTCTTCTAAGTTATTTGTAGCATACGTATCATGTAATTTTTAGCTAACTTAAGATAAATGATTAACATATGTAGAAAATTTAACCCCTTTGGCATGGATCGTGCATAGTGACATGGATAAGCAAGTATAAGTCAATAAATAGACATAATTTTCTTATATTCTTCTTGTTTATCACTGAGCACGTATGTTATAAATAGACATTATATAATCATATAATGTATATATAGACAAAGAAGAACCATATAGAAATATAATTATATAATCACTTTCAACTTAGTACATTTTATATCTCTCATGTATAGACAAAGAAGAACTGTACGTATGGGTCACGACTTGATTATTCTATATATATTATTTAAATATTATCAACATTCTATTTGAAGCGGGGATGTGACAATATCTCATTTGATGGATTGCAAGACCCACCAAATAGGTACTTGTTAGATCTATCTACATCGAATGAGGGAAATGAGGGAATGGTAGATGAAAGTTCTACATATAGTATGGCTAAAATAGGGAGATCAACTAGAGGTCAAAAGATTAGAAAAAAATTTGATAAACGCATGCAATTTTTCCTTGCTAATGGGGGGTCATGTTCTTATGATGATGAGACCAAAGGCGACATCAAGGTGCCCTTTCGGTACACACATTGAGAAAGAATGGGTACCCAATGAGCTACCTCCAATTAACACTAATTTTTTTGTTAATGAGAGAATATATCGCATTGCTCCATCCTCATTACATGGTTTGGGCCTATTTTCCATGGATGGGATAAAGGTATGTTACCAAAAAGTTGTTGAATTCTTCAAGTATGTCAGTCCATGTTACAATTACAATGATTGGATGTGGATTGTTCAATATAAAAAAAATATGCGTAGGTATGCACTATCAGCTAATTATATACAATGGAAATAAAATGATCAAAGTAAAAGATTTGCAATGTACATTGATGGGAGACCAAAAGTAACAAGTAATATTACGGGTTTTATAAATAGTACGTGACCTTCCTCAACTAATAAGCAACCCAATTGCATATTTGAGGCGCGTGAGGGGAATCAAGTTTTTGTATGTGTGATAAAATCAATAAGTGCAGGGGAAGAAATGCTAATAGATTACCATTTAAATCGCATAGATACAAACAAAGTTACTATCATGAGGGTGGTAAGTACTATATACCATTTTATTAATAAGTTTTTTTTGCTAAGTCTATTGCTTTCAGTTCGTTGAAGTTTTTATATTTAATCTTTGTCACAGGACGATATGGATCCCGCACATGATAGAGGCCATGAGGATGCTCCTCCCACCCATTCTTCAGCAAGGGTAAACCTTATTGAAATTGTACAAATTAGATAGTTGAAAAATGTTATATTATTACGTTATTTTATTTACGGTTTTAGAGTTTTTATGATAGTTTTACTGATATTCCTGTCACAATTTGATGTTCAGGATAGGGGAAAAGCACCTATAGTAATTACAGAGGCAATAGCTACCCCTTCTGATGATGATATCACAGAAACACCTAATGTAACAATTATGTTGAAGAAAAAAAAAATCAATTTAGAAATAATGAGAATTTTGGATGAAGCAAGTATTCCAACTAAGGAGATGATGAAGAGGCTATCTGAATTGAGAGCGCAAGCACGTCGTTATGAAGTAAGCAGTAATGAATCTTTAGTTATAACAAAAGTTCAATAAAGGTTTATATTTTATACTCTTTTATGTTGTGAAGTAAAATATGTAATACATGTTCTTGTTACAGGAATTTTTGGCAACTGATCCAGAACCTGGTAAAGGACAATGCGGTGAGGCTGATACTAGTAGAGCTCTGGCCGCCTCAGGTAAAATAATCCTTTAGTTGACAAGTTACAAGGAATTTTTCCTTTGGAACATTCAAAAACTTCTTAAGTTAACTCTTACTTTTATTATTTCAGAATGTCTTTGCTAACAATGTATTGTTCAAGTCATCAAGTGCAGGAGACTCCTCCTAGGAGGTCAACGGACGTCCATTCGAGATTGCCAAGTGCAATGTTGGCAACAAGGGGCATGCAAACATCAACGCCTTCATGGTCTATGCCAGCTGGTAAATCCTTATTTTGCTATATTTGGTTTTGTGTTAATTATGATTTGATAATTTGTACTTTAATCTTGGGTGCATCACATAACGGATTATTTTTTTGGAGTAGGAGATACATCAGCGGCACCATCTGGTACACCAGATATAGATCAGAGTACATGTATTAGTGATAATTCACCATCATTTCCTAGATCTACTCGTGTTTCTAGCACGGGAGTTATGCAGACGTCATTGTTGATTGACAATAATGAATCAATGCCTTTAAAATGTCCTAAGCTTCCAGGTACTTTAAATAATTATTTTTTATATTGTAATATGCATTTACCTATTCATAACAAGTTTTGGATTGATTATCCCATGACATTTTTTGCAGGAAATGATACATTTTATAAGAAGCTTTATGACCTCGCACTGCATATATTCAGGCCCACCATACATACAAGGTGGAACATCATAAGTGAACTAGCTTTATCCCACTATTTTTTTTTCATATCATTAATTGGTACAATATTTTTCCTTTCATTCGGGTCTTTTCTTTTACTAGCTATATCTAACAATTTTGTGTTTTTCCTTAAAAGGTGGAACTTGAAAGAAAAAAAATTAAAAGATCAGCTCATTAAAGATTTAGAGCATGAGTTTGGTAATAATATTTTTGATGAGAAGAAAATTTTAGAAAGAGCTTGCAAATATCTTAAGATTGTGAGGGACTCATATAGAAAGAGTCTCGTCCAAAACCCAAAGTATGAGCGTCCTCCCTTTATTTCAGTGAGGGATTGGAATGAGTTCATTTTGGATGCAAAGGAGAAAGGGGATGCTCAAAGAGGAATTACACTAGCAAATGTGAGAAGGTATGCAATAGTATTAACTACTAGTACAATGTAATAATGCACTAATTAGTGATCTTTATATCTATATCATCTAACATATTTCAAACTTTTCATAGGTTGCAGGACACATCAATGGCAACAAAGGCTAGGCTGCAAAAGATTGGGTAGCACAGACTTGGCTCTGGTGGATATTCAAAAATTAAAACATGAATTGTAAGTAGCAGTAAATGAATTGCAGAGAAAAATTATTTATAAAATGCAAATAATTTTGTTTAATCAAAAAATGCAGGGCTCTGATTTTAATTTAGAGGCTACGAAAGAACACCAAAAAAATGCCTTCAAGGAAAGCTATCAAGCTGTGGCTGAACGCCTACGGCAAGCTTCCACTAGCCCAACCGAAGAGTCTCCTGCATCATGTGCACAGGTAAATATGCCAAAAAATATATTAGAAATTGAATACTTGAGCAACAATCTATTTGATAATAATGTGCATGACATTGCAATGCAACCTCTTAATTGTGACACAGATCATACGCCGCATCATGAAGCCCCTGATGTGCATTGTACTATCCATGGAGGTGCTCATTTTCTATTTAAAACTAATTATGTAATTATTAATACAATTTAACATCTTAAATTGAACTTGGTGTAACCTTTTTGTGTATATTTTAGAGGATACAGAATCATGTCATGTTGAACGAGTGCCGGAGGATGTTCAGACTAATCACCATGTAGATCATGTGACACATTCAGGTAAAGAAAATCTATGTTTTGTTCTTTTAAATTAATTTTTTGATTTATAGTTCTTTTACTTAAATAAATACTTGTAATTCACTAATATAAAATGGTGTGAATTTAACTCATGAAGTAGTTATTGCAGCGGACCCCCCTTTGGTGCAGCAGCCTCATGTTCTTGAATAGATGAGGAGGAGACACACATTGGAATTAGAATCAGTAGAGGAGGGAAATGAGGAGGACATTGATCTTCCTCTTAGAAATTACATGATTAAAAAAAACAGCAAGAAACCCAAAAAGAAATGATTGTAATTAACACTTTTTGCTAATGAAAGAACGTTGTCTTAATGGATGTAATTTTGTACTAGTAATGTTGATGAATGATGTGTTAATGAATTCTTCATGAATGTTGTGTGTTAATGAATTTTATGTGTTGATGAATTATTCATGAATGTTGTGTGTTAATGAATTATGTGTTAATGAATTATTCATGAATGTTGTGTGTTAATGAATTTTATGTGTTAATGAATGTTATCATGTGATTATAATGATTGAATGTTATATTTCAAAAATGGATGAATGAATGAATGTTATTAAATGTTAATGGGGAATTTAGAGTGATGTTAGGGGGGGGGGGGGAGGGGCCAAATGAGCTTCCACCTTCACGTGGTTGGCTTTGTTTAGTAGAGAATATTAAACTATTCTCGAAACCAAGTGAAGCTCAAACTTTAAAGACAAGCTTAGAGTTAATAGTGACAACCAATTAGCAAGTCGAAATGAAGTTCTTCGTTACAGGTACCTTTTTAGTTTTTAAAGCACAATGTCATGTTTTAATATTGTGTAGTTTTTTTCTTAAGTCAAAGTATTCTTTTACTATAAGAACATAATTTATGACCATTTTAGTAACTATTCTAACATCGCTTTATGACAAATCCTATTTTGTCAAAGATGGCGATAAGTGGTGCTGTCTATTCCTTGGGAGATTGGATTGCACAGGTCTATATCTCAAAATCATTTGCATGTGGTAGAAATGCATACTTACAACCATTTCATTCTACATTTAAAAACATTAATGACACTCTAGACACAAAATAATGCTCATGCTGTTGACTTGACAGTGCTATGAAGGCAAACCAATTTTTGAATTTGATTGAACCCACATGTTCAGATCTGGTCTCCTTGGATTTAGTCTTCATGGTTATTTGTCTCATTATTACTATCATCCTAGTGAGGTAACACCTTTGCCTTCTTTCTTTGTCTCTTACAGTTCATACTTGTTTAATTTGAATAATTTTTGAGTTCCTTGCAAAAAGGGTATGACAAACAAATATGGTTATACAGGCTCCATTTCCTTTACTTGAACTTGATGTTATGATTTATCATTTGACATTTTAATATTTTGATGTTGAACTTGAAGCATATGATGATACGATAGTATGATCATGATGCTATGATTATAATTTTATGGTGTTTTTGTTGTTTATATGATATTATGTGACATTCTAATCTGGATTCATGCTTATAGCCTATATCCATTCATAATGTTTCTCCAAATCATCCCTTTTTTGTTGCATCTTTGCTATCAATTTGTCTGCCATCTTCTATTGAGATTATGGAGATAAGTAAGATCAAGGTTCATGAACTTCTAGAGCTTACTTTCTCCATGTGGACCTTGTGTGAGTAGACATGCAAAATTTGAAGAAGGATTTAGATGAGCAACTCCAATACCACTAGGATTTGATAGATAATAACAAGGTGCTCTGATGCTATTGACCTGAGGCCAAGTTGTGCTTGAAGGACAACACACTCAAATGAATTCACATTTGTTATAAAAAAAAATGAATATCATCTCCCTAAAATCCCCTTTATTTCCCTTTGCATGGGTGAGATTTGATACTACAAAAAAGAATTATATTGACCTCAAGTTCACTATTTTAGTGATTTTCATTTTATCTATCCAAGCCATATACACTTTTGGAAGCATCTTGCTTAGATTTGAGTCAAGATAGATAATTTTTGTTCACCTATTGAAGCAACTAGGGTTACTCTAATTATTTGATTTGAAGCTACAGGCAACGTATATGCTTCCTGTCAATTTTGAAGAAGTGGCAACTGGTATTCTGAAGATTATGAATAATTTGGCTCACTTGAATCTCACTATTGTACAAAGTATGCTGGTGAGTTGTGTACTATTTTGAGTAACTAATCAACTAAAATATTCAATGTTTCTTTACTCTTCTAAAGACATTTATTTATCATCTTGCAAAAATTATCTTCTTTATTAGTTGGATTTGATTATTTCATCGCCGTTTAACATATTTTAATAGCTATCATCAATTAAATATTATTAGGCTTCCATGTATACTAGTCAATTAAAGGATTCAATATGCATGATTTGAAATAGTTTTTTTTATTTATTATAGTGTAAAGAAACATTCTGATGCAGAGGTGGTGTGTGGTATCCATCTTCATCATATCAGACAACAAATCCATTCCACTTTGCAATAACTTCTTTACCTCAATGTCCCTCCATGACTTGTCTCCCAAGTGTACCTAGTTCCTCCTAGACACCATATCTTCACCCAAAGCCCCAAACTTTGTTCTAACTTCATGAAACACCTCCATATAGCCTATCTACCATGTTTCATCAAACCATTAAGTCTGGATCACTCATCTTCTATCCAACACACACAATCAGTCCTTGAAGCTAGTAGCCCTCACCAATCATTAATTTGACTTTTCCTCCAACTTTCCCCAAACAACTAAGGAAACTAATACATGATTCTGATACCCTTTTGGGATCTTTAAATCCTCTAAAATTTTTAGCCTATGCTCCTTTGGACCATACCCAAGATCCAATACCCCTAGCCTATCCTCACTAGGCCTAATTCTCCACTTTTACAAAGCAACCCCTAACTCCACTTGCTCCAATGACTCAAAATAATGAAAAAGTCTTTCTAGAGGTTGAGAAATAATGGATTCCAAACTTACAAGGTTCTAACCTTCACCCAACTCATTTGCCACCAAACCCTTGGTTCTAGGGTCACTAATCTAGGGACTGTTCAACAAGACCTCTAAAATCACTCCCAAATTAAAACAATAGCACAAAAAATTCATAAATGATCCCACCATACACATTCCATCACCAAATCTGCACTTCCATGGATCAAATCACTTTCATAATGACTGGTGTCTCAATCCGGGCTTAGTCTCCATCAGCAAACAACCAAATTTTGTGGTTCTTCCAACAAATCTGCACTCCACTGCATACAATGGATATAACACAAGTTGAACAATAAATTTTCATCCTCTCCCACCAATCATAGTGATTACAAAGGGTGTGAGACGTTCACCATCCTTAAAGCCTCAGAACAAGAAGTATTTGACTGTGCCCAACCAGTCACTGTTCTTGAATGCAACAGTCTATTATTCTTGCCTAAGACACGATGAAATTAATAAGAAATGAAAGAAAATGGTAAATAAAAACTAATAAAATTCCCTATGGCATTTCTATGCCAAGAAATCACTTCAAACTATCAAGATAATTCACTGTTTCAAATTGTACCCGTGGAACAATGAATAGCTATTGCAGAGAACAGTTCATTTTTTATTAATTTGATATTCTTTACATTTCTTGTTGATACTCCACCATATCTCCATGCCTCCTACACATGCCTACACCTACCAAATAGGCTTCCAAAAGCAATTTATCCTCCTGCATAATTGTAATAGTCAGTTATTTGATTGTTGCTGGTTAGTTACAAACTAAAATTTTGTTGTCTAGTTGACACTAAAGTGTCAACTTCGACAACTTATAACCATTAAGTGTTTATCTCTATTCCTTAGCCTTCTTAAAGGCCTATAAACCTATCAAATCTCCTAAAACTTCCTAAATCTCCTATAAGCCTTATCAGGCCTTAATTGCCAACATGGCACATTACAACTTTGGGCACTCTTTGGTGCTTTCACAACCTTTTAAATTGTTCTTAGAGACCCTATTACATTGGTCAAAGACCTTATAGGCCTTTAGATCCCTTTGATAGACTAGGATCAACAAAACAACCTTTAATGAACCCCTTTAGGTACATGTTGACCTTTCAATGCCATTTTCCTTTGTTACATGCCTTTATAGTTTAGGCTTATCACATTTAAAAAATTGATTACAAAAATGGACCATAGGTCCAATTACATTCAAAATTTGATCTTCCTAGATCATTAAACCTTCATGAGTCTAAATGACTCTTCTTGCATGCTTTTGCCAAGGTGCCCTGCACCACGTTCCTAAATCATAGCCAAGAAAATACCACTTCACAAACAATTAGAACAACTTGTTGTTACCACTTCACAAACAATTAGAACAACCTTTAATAACTTCTTACCTCTACTAACTCCTAACTAACCCTCCTTAAGCCCATTTTGGCTTATATTGCCCTCATAGGCAATTTACAAGTTTTTGCACTTTTAGTGCTTGTAACATCATTTAGAGGCTCTATTGGCCTTATTACATCGTTATAGGCCCTTATAGGTCATTTCCAACTATCACTAACCTAGGATCAACATATCATCTATTCCTAGTTTTGTAAGCATAGCTATTGATTTCGTATTCTCTAGTTTCGGTCCCTATACCTTGTCCATACAGGATGCATGCATCTCATGTTGGTTTCAAGAATCCACATTATAGTCCTTGACTGGTACAAGTATTTAAGACAATGAACTAATAAAGCCCACCAGTTGATCTTAATCAAATTCTCTTTCATTTCTAGTAGACTAAATATTTTTTTTAATCTCTTAGTAGCATAATGTTACTTATATTTTATGTATTTTTCTGTCACATTAAGCTTATATCCACTTTAATTAATTGATCTCTCTAGCCCACTAGAGTGCTAGTAAAGTGATGTGGAATCAGGCCGATTCATCCCTTGAGATTTCATCAATCTTGAGCTTGACAAATTTCCTTCTCCATAAACTCAAAGATAGGTTATCTGACAAAAAAACCTCTTATGGACAATATAATACATTTAAACATCAACCCAAGGACATAGGCATGTCATGGTTTAGCACTATATGTGCATGCTTTTACTTAGGTTGTCATCTATTGTGTTAAAAAGAAAATTGCAATGAAAACCATACACTTAATGAAATAAAACTATGAACAATAACGATTAATGCAAAACAATGAATTTAGTAGTTGTCAAACAATTAATAATAAGTAATAACATATGAAAATTAAAAGATTATATATACCTAAACTAAACTAAAAACATGCCAAAACTAAACTTACTAAAGAATTGTCTAAGCTGCAAGAGCATCACATAGTCCAATAGTAATGTTTAGCAGAAGCCAAGTTACTGACTATAAAATTTAATTATCTATGCTAACATGAAAAAAAAGAGTAGGGACATGTATCTCAAGTGGGCCTACTTGAGAAATAATCTAATTGTGCTAAATAGAAGAAAATAGCTAAATCAAAGCTTCATAGATTCATATATGCATACTAATTATAGACAAGGAATATATTCAACTAAAAGTAGGAATATATTGAAAATGGTGTCACATTTTTTTAAAACAAAAGTTAGTATTGGTCAAAATTTCATCCTTTACACAGTACTAAATTCAACCAGGATGTTATATGTTCGACGATCGATTCAAAAAATTTGGGTGGATAATTCGACGACAAAATGGACTAAATTCGACCAGGATGCTATACATTTGACGATCACTTCGATGAATTTGGGTGGATAATTCGATGACAAAATGGTCTCAATTTCGATTGTTACACCAATTGATCGACACCTTATTATTCCAATTCCAAGGGATTGTTGCAGTCAATAATTCAATCAGTTATGGGATTGAAATTGTGACTATTATTTAACATCTAGAAAATTTGATGAAAAAAGATCGATGACAGTTTTAGTCACCTATTTGACCAATTGTTGTAGAAAATTCAACTAATTCTCATCGAAATTTAAGGTAAAATTTACTAGTGGAGAAACCAACGATCAGGAAGGAGCTATTGAGCAAGAAAATGAACCTAAATAGGATGAACAACAAAGAAGAGATCAAGTACTGGCTAGATTTGTCAAAAGACATCATCTTGAGAACCAAATCATTGGAGACAAGCAAGTTGGCATGCTAACAAGAAGTAAGTTAAGACAAGGTACATGCTTAGTTTGTGATTTTGAATCAAAAAATGTTAAGGTTGCATTGGAGAATGATGAATGGGTAAATGCAATGAATGAAGAGATTGAACAGATAGAGAAAAACAAGATATGGACCTTAGTACCTAGACCAAAAGATAAGAACATTATCGATACTAAATAGATTTTTAGGAATAAGCTGAATGAGAATGGAGAGGTTACAAGGAACAAAGCTAGACTTGTATGCAAGGGATATGCACATGAGGAAGGTATAGATTATGGTGAAACTTTTGCACCTATTGCTAGACTAGAGGGAGTCCCAATGTTACTTGCATATGCATCACATAAGAAGTTTAAAGCCTATCAAATGGATGTTAAGTCTACTTTTTTGAATGGGATACTAGAAGAGGAGGTCTACATAGAACAACCAGAAGAGTTTTTTGATCCAGACAATAAAGACATGGTATGTAGACTACATAAAGCTTTATATGGTTTAAAGCAAGCACCTAGAGCCTGGTATGAAAGGCTGCATACTTATTTGTTAAGTATTGGTTTTGTTAGAACTAGTGAAAACAACAATTTGTATATGAAAGGAGAGTCTGATGATACTATTTTGATTGCTGAAATATTTGTGGATGATATAATTTTTGGAGGATAGGATCATAAATCATTTGCTGATGAGATGCGAAAATAATTTGAAATGTCTATGTTTGGAGAGATTAAGTTCTTTCTAGGCTTGCAGGTTATTCAATAGAATGATGGAATATTCATCACACAATTAAAGTATATAAAGGAAGTACTGAGAACATTTGGCATGGAAGATGCTAAACCAGTTGGAACACTGATGGTCACAGGCTGCAAATTGACTAAAGATGATGAATCTATAGAGGTAAACCAGACATTGTACCAATCTATGATTGGTAAGTTGATGTATGTAGGGCATAGTAGACCAAATATTGTACATGTTGTGGGAATTGTTGCTAGATTTTTTGCAAATCCTAAGGAGTCACACATGGTTGCAACAAAAAGAATCTTAAGATACCTAAAGAAAATAGAGGACTATGGATTATGGTATCCTAAGGAAGGGAAGTTTGAACTAAGAGTCTACACCGACGTAGATTGGGCTGGAAATATAGATGATAGAAAGAGTACCACTAGAGGAGCATTTTTCTTTGGTGAAAGACTTGTTACTTGGACAAGTAAGAAACAACCTTGTATTTCTCAGTCTACTGTCGAAGCAGAATATGTTGCTGCTGCTACAAACGGTTCAAACATTGCTTACATCAAGCAAGTGTTGGAAGGGATGAATGAGGTAATCACTGAGCTGGTGATTATATATTGTGACAGCACAAGTGCAATAAATATTTCTAAGAATCCTGTAATGCACTCAAAGACCAAGCATATTTCTATTAAGTATCACTACTTAAGAGAACAAGTACAGGAGAAGAAAGTTAAACTAGAATATGTTACATCAAAAGAGCAACTTGCTAACATATTTACCAAGCCTCTACCGAAGGAAACTTTTGAATAGTTGAGGACTAGACTTGGGGTTTGTCCCTTGTCTACCAGTCACTAATGTGATCTGGAGGTTGCATTAGCCTAATCTTATCAGAAGATCACTCATGTTGATGCAACATAGTTCACACTTTGGATTCTATCTAAGGTTGTGAAAGATTTCAGGAACAACTATCTGCATATCAGTATACCGAGATACATTGTATGCACCGGACAACAGAGAGTCACATGGCTAATTCTGAGCTGTATGTTTATGTGTTTCTTTGGCATTGTTGTCAAAGGGAGAGATAAACAATATGACAAACCAATAGATCACTGGAACATCTATCTAAGGGAGAGACAATCTAAAAAATTCAGGGAGAGTTTTGAAGATTTGTTGCTGAGAACATAAGGAATCTGATAACTGGAAAGATCATATTTGCAGAGGAAAGTTTGTACTTGCAATGCTGTCATGTAACGTAGTGATTAAACATATTTAATATCAAGCTAGGGAGAGCTTACCGAGCTACAACATTTGCTTACATAGTTTTAGAATACATGTTTGGTATGTGTATGGTATATTTCATATTGCTTGAGTTTCCATCAATGTCAAAAGGGAGATATTGATGAACTACAATAGATTGAATACCTGATTGATGAATTACAAGTGATTAGAGATCACCGAGCACTGAATTGATATGTAAGATAATTGAATTAGTCATTATGTTGTCATTGATGTCAACTAGTTTTGACAATGCTTATCAGGGTAGTTGCAAATATCCAAACATCTGTAAAAGAGGAGAAAAGATGAACTGAGATATCTACATAGAGGAAGATGGATATGACAGATGAGGATAAGGAATACTCTTGGTAACTTATTTATGAGTCTATGACTTCATATTGTTGACTTGATTATGTTACAGTAATTTGTTCTGAAGTTAAAAGAAAAATGTTACAAAGTAGTGTGGTCAATTAATGAAGCATTCCAGTATACACCAAGCTAGTGTAGTGTATACTGAGTGACAGTATCAACCAAGCTTGTGTTCCCTGACACATTTCTTTGTCAACCGAGTATGGAAAAAAGAACTAAATGATTAGTTTAGCCGACAGAGATTGATGAGCTGTAAAGTGTATGATTACAAGGTGGAAAGATAAAGTTTGTTATGAGATCAACGACTAACAAAATTTGAAGAAGATCTGAAGGATGGAATTGAAATGAGTCATTAACACATCTTCCGAGAAAGGTTTAAGCGGCAAAATCAATGAAGGAGATTAAGAGACAAAATATGATGGATGAAAAGAAAATGGTTTACTTGTCTATATAAAAGACTAGGGTTTCATTGTGAAATGGATGCTGGAAGAAGGAGACTGCAAAGATATCTCGTGAACATAGCTTCATGCATGCTTGATTAGACTAGTTGAAGAAGAACTGAACTGCAGAACAATACTGAGCATCAGAGATCTTTACCGAGGGACAATAAGTTATTGAATGTTGTTGAACTAAATAGAAATATTGATCAGAGGATTTTATGGGCTTAGAATAGATCTGAACATTTGCAAAATCAAGTTGTATTGTAATCATATCACCTACTATTTCAGTTTAACCATTGTAATAGAAAAATCTCTTAACCGAGTGGACTTGAAAGTCTTATTATGTCATTCATAGAATGTAGATTGTTATCCTGTCAACCCCATAGTGAATTTTGGTTGGACGATAAATGTTAGTGTTAAATTCTATAACAAGGTCACACCTTACAATGTGTTTTGTAACCTTTAACAAGGTTGTCTCTTCACCGAGCTCACTTCAGAAGAGTGAAAATATTTTGGGTTATCGGTCCCAGGTGGTTTTTGTACACACTAGAATGCGTACTTCTCTAAGCCATTCCTTCCAAGGGAATCCATGAATGGGAAACCTTGAAAATCAACCTAGAGCTCCCTAGGCATGGAGTTCAAGGGTCTTAAGAATGCTCTCAGCTAGAGCTATTAAGCCTATGCCCTTGCTAGTAAACCATGCAATGGGAGATTCAATGAAGACAAGGGAAAGAATGCCAATATCCTCAAAAATCAAGATGAAAATGAAATGCAACCTATGCTAGAAATGAGAATGCAAGCTAAACTATGAAAGGAAAGATGCAAGTGTTACAAATCCAAACTAATTAATCTATGTGAGCTAATCTAGAGCATGAAAATGAAATTTAAACTAGGAAAGCATAAATATGAAACTAAGCTAAGAATGCAAGAATATGAAGCTATGATGCAAGAAATGAAGGCTAGATGCAAGAATGTCTTCAAAAAGCTTCAAAGTCTCCTAGCAATCCTACAACATAAGGTTAGTATTCAAAAGATGGATGCTAAAATGAGAAGAGAGCTCTCCTTTTATAAGAAATGAGAAAGAATGGACCATGGAGATTAAGAGGCAAAAGATTTAATCAACGGTGGAGCTTGAAAGAGGAGAAATCCAAGTGCACAAATATCTTCCAATGAGAAAAATAAGAGTTGAGTTTTGTGTCCATATGAGACAAAAAGTGCTTTTTCCCTTTTTATAAAATAAGAATAATGTTTTATTTGTGCAACTTAGGATAAGAGGAAAGTGGGGGCTTTTTTATTTATTAAAAGGGGAGGGAATTCCTTTTAAATAAATAAAGATTTAGGATAAAATGGTTAATCCATAGAAAATAATCGAATAAATGGTAGAATTAGGATTTGATCAAGAATAAGCAATTGATGATTTTAGCAAATAATGCTAGCAAGGGGCTAATAGTCTAGATGACCATTTTTGGGTGATTACAGTTTTTCCCTTTACATGGTTTCCACATTAAATCTTTGTGTTATGTGTTTATGTGGTGATTGATTTGTTGTCATACTTTACATGTTGCATATTTGATTTGGTTGGTAATCACTATGAGCAATTAACTAGTAATCGGTAATTACACAAATAGTTTAGTATTTTATATTTACCGAGCTGCAGAATTAGATGAATTTGTTTTAAGTGATACATTTTGTATTTGGGACTGTGGATAACTGATTCACCCCCCTCTCAGTTATTCTAACAAGAATGAATGGCATTTGAATCTAAATTTGACTATCTCTAGAATGTTAGAATCAATTGTGACTCTAATATGGGAAACTAAGACCTGTAACTATTTGATCTATAATTTTCAACCAAAAAGTGCAGGGACAAGTTGAGAGTTGACTTGTACTCATGGACAAGTTGAGAAGTCAACTTGTTCCCAGTAGTGCCAAAACTGATGAAACTTTCCAGGATCTTATGTCTGCACATGTACTTCTCAAATTTGAGACTATAACTATGCAACCTATTCCTATACACAAAAAAATGGGGAAGAAGGTTGAAGAAATAGATTTTCCTTAGTCAAACCCTTGTTTAGGATCAACCTTGAAATGAAATGAAATGAAATAAAGGAAAAGTGTGTAGTCATATAGAAGAGGCTACATCTAAAAAATGAAGTATATCATACCTTGTAGATGCTATTACCTCTTTAAATGTGATCAAATATGTTGATGCAATAACTTTGACTAAACACAAAAACCTAAATAGAAATCATGTAAGACAAAACCTTATGTAGTAGATGTTGTAATTTTCCATAATGTTTGATTGGGGAAGAGATAGAAGAATGAAGCTTGATGGATGAATGTGGATCTGCTTCCTTGATAGAAAAATCCTTTTCTTGGCCTCTAATGGGGGAAAGAAGATAGATCTATGGAAGAGAACATGTTAATTGCATGAGAATAATGAAGACTTGGATGCTTGATGGCTCTTGATCAATTCCTTGCACTTGAATGCTTGATTTCTTATTTTCTTGAAAATATAATGATGGATGATTACCTGCACATGAATAGCTTGCACTTGGATGTATTAGTATGTTATGTTATACCAAATAAGGGGAGAGGATGTCCTTTTATACTCATTTCAGGGCTCAAATTAAATCCAGGTTGACCACAAATATAAACCTCAAAGGAAAACCTTGCCATCAGACCTTGGGCCAAATTTGGGCTCAAAAACCAAGGGACAAGTTGATTCTCAACTTGTACCCTAGAGATATGTTGACCAGTCAACCTGTCCTAGGTGAATCTAGCTCAAATCCCTAGGGGATGTTAGGGAAGGTGAAAAGGAGTGGGGGGAGAAAATGCAAGTTGTTGTGAAGTTAGGAAAGATCCCAAAATCTAGAAATAAATGAATGGGTCCTAGGTGAGGAAATGAATCATAGGATTGGATGGAAAATGGGAAATCATGCCTAAATGTGAGAGCCAATCTCAAGTTAAAGAAATATTAAAGGAGGAGGAGGAATCATATTTGAATTAGGTAAATGTTAAAGTGCAATATGAGGTCCTACCATAGGAAACCCACTAAAATAGGCACAAAATGGTCCCAAAATGAGCACAAGTCAGGTGCTTATTTTTTTAGGATGATACATTTATCCCCCACTTTAGCGGAAGTATGAGACACACTCATGCTTACAATAAAGGAAGAGATAGAAGAGAATGTGAATGATGAAAGAGAGATGATCATGGATAAATTGCAAAGAGGTAAGACAACACTAAGTTCAAGGGTGTAAGCCCCCAAACCTAGGATCTCAACTCCACATCCCTGCAAAAGGGCATAAGAACAAAGCAAAAAAAAGGGAAAAAAAGGGAAAAGGCACAACACACAAAAATGGTTAGTACTAAAAACAAGACTCCAAATCAATTAGTAGAATAAACCTTAGCCAAAAATGTCCCATCTACTAATATCATGTCTAGAAGTCTATTGCAAGAACATAAGTGATCACATAGAAAGGGAAAGGGCATCACCAAATATGATACAAAATCCATGATCTAACCCACTAGTATAGCCATGAGAGCATGGAAAGAAGAGAGAGAGAGAGAGAGAGAGAGAGAGAGAGAGAGAGAGAGAGAGACCATGAATCCAATAGGCTTAGAAAGTTGCATTATGCTAGGTGATCCATGGGAGGATAAGAGAGAAATGGAGATGAGTAAAAAGGCTACCAAGTTGTGTTATGATAGTTCCACTTATATCAAAGAGAAAGAGAAAGGATAATTGACGGGCTAGCAAATTGTGTTATGCTAGTCAATTCTACCTTGAAAATTTGTGCATAGCGGTGGCTTTGAAAACTTTTTACATATAGGGGCGGCTTTGAAAATGTTTTTCACACAAGGATGACTTTGAAATTTTTTTGCACACAAGGGTGACTTAGGGGATCAGTCTTATGGAAAGCATTATCTCCATGTGTATCCATAAAAATCCATCAGACCTAAAGAAAGCATTGTCTCCTTATGGATCAAATAAACAAAAATATAGTACAAGGGAGACCATATGTATGCCCCCCTCCTTATGGTAGAAACTTAGGTGGCATCATAAGGAAAGAGAATAAAGGGTACCTACTTCCAACAACAAGAAGACATCCTTAAAACAATAACGTGTGCCATGAACTTAGTAAAGAGTGATAACTCTTATGAGATAAGAAAATAGATAATTGTGGAAGGATAATCTACTTATGGGAAGAGACCCTTGAAAGGAAGAGATCTTGGCTGCAAGACATCTACCTTCAAGAGGAGTTCTTCAACAAGGATAGTGTCTTCAAGACAAAGAGAGGAAGAGAACATGAATGTACCCTTTTAGCCCCCTATTTCTAGGTGAAAAAAGGATTCTTGATGAAGGATTAAATACTTTGAAATGCAAAGTAAGGGAATTTTCTTATGATGAACATAGTTTTACAAATAAAGATGATGTTGTGATCAAGGGTGCACACCTCTTGAATAAGAGAGAATCAAGAATCAAACAAACAATTCTTTATAGAAAGATAATGTCACATGATAAAAAAATCCACTATACTAAGGAAAGTAGATCCTTAGAAAAGAGAGAGAGAAATAGACATGAAACCCTGCCCCGCAAGCATGAAGGCAAGATAAAATATGTGAGGCATCCGTAATGATAGTTACTTCACAATAGATATACAATTCCAAGAAAAATATGCTATAAACTAGAGAAGAATCGTAATGTAAAACATACATATTTATGCCAAAATGATATCACATTATAAAGTAAGCCATCCATCAAGAAGAGAGATGAAATACATGGATGATTATTTATGTGAAACACGACCTTTTGAGGCATGACAAATATTGTTAAGAAAAGATGTAAGTATCTTGCGTGAAATAAAGTATCTCATGCCAAAAAGGATATAACATCATGAAATAATACAAATCCATGAAGAGAAGAGAGAAGGACTCCACATTATATCTACTTAGTATTCAACCCAATTATACAAGATATGAACTTCCAAGAAAGGAATAATTTGTATAGAGGATACTAATCTCATTAAGGAGAAAGATCCTAAACAAAAAGTTTGTATGTGGGAGGATATCTTAGTACAAAAGAGATGATCAACAAAGAGATAATGTATCTTTTGGAGGAAGAAAGAAATGAAAGATAATGATATATTTCCCCCCAGTTAAGAGAGCAAGAGGGATTTCCTATTATGATGCCCTTAATGTGTATTACACAAACAACCTTTCATAATGAAGAGAAACATAATAGGAATAGAATATGCTAAGGTACTTCTTTGATATTGAGAAAGTGTAAAAGATCCATCATTAAATGAAGAAGACATCATCAACCAAATCTTATACAAATTGTCTAAAATCAACACAATCACAGAGAGAATGTTTGTTAATATGATAAAAGAAACATGAAAACTCACCATTAATAGGTTTTTGATTCTTTGGAAAGTTTCTATAAGGGAATAATATTTTCCAATAGATTCTTTTGACCAAAGCTAAATGGTCATAAAATTTTATGTATCATTAGAGTGTATTGGCTAAAGAACATCAATTTGAGGTTTTGGTTGAGAGGAATATGGTAAAGTGTTAACATGAGTTATGAAAGTTATACCATCTTTGTGGATTTGTTTAGGAGGATCAATAGGAACCTAAATGCCTTGTTAATTAATATCACATCCTAAACCCATATTCTTAGGTGTAAAGGGAGAGAGTGATTTGTTTTGATATTTGTGAGTGTGTGTGGTAGAAGGAGGAATAGAGGTAGGGATGTTCTCCTTAGGGAGATCCCTATCACTATTATTATCATTCTTAAGTTGTGAAGAAGGTGAAGGGTTGTTTAAATTCTCTTGTCTACTTAATACTCTTAGAGAAAAATCATCTAGGAAATGTCTAACATTCAAGTTATGAATAATGTCTTGATAAATATGGAAGTTTCTAGGGTGATCATCAAAGGAACTAGCCGCTTTGAGGTTGTCCACTAGAGTAGGTTGAGTAAGAGGAGATCTCCGCTTTGCTACAATGGGATTACTAGGAGATAGATTTACATCATCAAGATTAGTAGGAACTATAGGAGTAGGATAAGGATCCACCAAGACCCTTATGTCATCTATATGTTTCATGCATTTAGTTAAAATTTGAAGGAGAAAGAGACACACAATATTGATAAAGGTCTTTAAATATGCTTTGTAAGGAAGAAAAATGTTTGTTAACCAATACCATGTGTAAGGATACCATGAAGGAATATAAGCATAATAAAATGAAAGAAACTATGATTCATTACATGCATTTGATAAAGAGAAGTAAGAAGGAATGTAATAACATAGGTTATTGCAGACCAATCCAACTTAGAAAGTTCCATGATTAAAGATATTTAGGAAGGAAAAAATGAAAGAGAGTCTAACCACCAAATCAAAAGTATGTAAGAAGAGTCAGGTTCACAAAAATGTATAGTGGGTGAACCTACAACTATGCAAAGGGAATCTAACACCAAAATCATAATGGAAACGTAATGAGTTGGGTTCACCAAAATGTATAGTGGGTGAACCTACAAGCACATAAAGGTAATATAACACCAAAATTAGAATGGAAATGTAATGATTTAGGTTCACAAAAATGTATAGTATAAAATGGTAAGCAATGCTGGGATGTGGATCACTCACCAAATTCATGGGGCCTATACATTAGAATACAAACCCAACCTTAAACAAATCTTATTAGCACAACCAAAGGAGGAAGCATGCTAAATCAATATCTATGTTCAAGGAGGATTCAATATTCTTAAAGAGAGAGGGAATGATAATATGGTAATGCAAATTATAGAAAATATGATCTATGAAATGAAGTACAAGAAAAAGGAGAGAATGAATGACCTTTGAATTTGAATTTGACTGTCATTGGAATGTTGGAATCAAATATAACTCCAGATCTAGAAAAATGAGACTTGTAATTGTCTTCTCTACAATTTTAGCCAAAAAGTGCAGGGACAAGTGGAGAGTCGGCTTGTACCTAGGGACAAGTTGAGAAGTCAACTTGTTCCCAGTAGTGCTAAAACAGATGAAACTTTCTAGGATCTTGTGTCTGCACCTATACTTATTAGATCTAAGACTGTAACTCTACAACTTGTTCCTACACACAGAAAAATAGGGAAGATGGTTGAAGAAAGGGGTTTGCCTTAGTCAAACCCCTATTTATGAATCAACCTTGAAATGATATGAAATAAAAGGAAAGCGTGTTGTCATGTACAAGAGGCTAGATCTAAACAATGAAATATATCATACCTTGTAGATACGATTACCTCTTTAAAGATGATCAAATATGTTGATGCAATAGCTTTGACTAAACACAAAAAACTAAAAGGAAATCATGTAAGACAAAACCTTATGTAGTAGATGTTGTAATTATTCACAATGTTTGATTGATGAAGAGAGAGAAGAATGAAGCTTAATGGATGAATGTGGATCTCCTTCCTTGATAGAAAAATCATTTTCCCAGCCTCTAATGGGGGAAATAAGCTAGATCTATGGAAGACAACACCTTAATTGCATGAGAATAATGAATACTTGGATGCTTGATGGGTCTTGATGGATTCCTTGCACTTGAATTCTTGATTGCTTGTTTGCTTAAATGCATAATGATGGATGATCACTTGTACATGAATAGCTTGCACTTAGATGTCTTAGTATGTTATGTTATGCCAAGTGAGAGGAGAGGATGCCCTTTTATACTCATTTCAAGGATCAAATTAAATCCAAGAAAACCACAAATCTAAACCTCAGAGGAAAACCCTTCCATCAAATCCTGGGCCAAATTTGGGCTCAAAAACCTAAGGATAAGTTGACCAGTCGACTTGTCCTAGGTGAATCCAACTCAAATTCCTAGAGGATGTAAGGGAAGGTGAAAAGGAGTAGGGGGAGAAAATGTAGGTTGCTATGAGGTTAGGATAGATCCCAAAACATGGAAATAAATGAATGGGTCCTAGGTGAGGAAATGAATTATGGGATTGGATGGAAAATGGTAAATCATGCCTAAAACTGAGAGCCAACCTCAATTTAAAGAAATATTAAAGGAGGAGGAGGACTCATATTTGAATTAGGTACATGTTAAAGTGAAATATGAGGTCCTACCATAGGAAACACACTAAAGAAGGCACAAAATGGTCCCAAAATCTGCACAAGTCAGGTGCTTACTTTTTAGGATTATATAAAGGTATGTGAGAGTGGAACCCTTAGAAAATGATGTATAAGTTTCATTTGCATGCTTACAAGTGGTTCAAAAACATGGCACAAGGATTTGCATGACCCTCCATTTTGTCTTTGTTTAAAAGCTACTTCAAACTTGTATTTATTTATAGATTGTATGTCTTCTATGTGGGTTTTAAGAGATGAGTGAGGAAAATATATCTTTACTAGTTTATGTTGTTGGATTTACTCACGTAGACTCCATGTAAAGGCTTAGAGCTTACAAGTGTATTGTAACAATTTGTTGTATAATAATACATTGGTTCAATGCTTTAGAGTTTGGGGTTTTTATTTGAAAGGGTTTTTCCCACATATATCAATGTTTGTTCTCTGTTATATCTATTTTTCTTCTATTCTTATTCTTTTACATTCTTTAAGTGTTGATTTATGTGTCCTTATGCTACCAGATTTTGATTAGATATGATAACTACATTACCTTTTATTTAATGGTTAATGGATGGGAAATTAACTATACTTTTTTATGCTTTAATGACTTAGTAGTATATGCTTATATAAAGTTATTGAAATTGGGTCTAAAAGTAAATGTAGGATAATAAATGTGCATATTGGTTCTCAAATGGATTTTTGGGTTCATCTTTCCCTTCCATTTGGTATTGGAGCTTAGGTCCATGTTTTGCATGTTCATGTATGTGAGTTACATGTACTTACATTTTCATGTATGTGAGTTGCATGTATTTGTATGTGTGTTGCATATACTTGCACAAACTTGCATGTTTCTTACATGTCAATGCATGTGAAGATACCAGGTGTGTAATTTTTTTATGTATTTCTTCTATTGTGATTTCTTAGCCTGTCAAGATAGAGGGAATCTATTTTGATGGAATCAACTGATAATGTAATCCTTGTCTAAGTGGAACTTTTGAAGTTGATCATTTTTTTAGATATAGCATACATTTTGGAGGATGGCGAAGACAAAATTTTATGTATTTGATCATATGGTTATATTTGATTAAATATTGATATGGAAACTCTTGTTTGATAGTTTATAATAACCCTAATGCATGACAGTTTACATTCATTCTTCAGTTGTGTGCAATATGGTATTCATATTGGGTTTTATAATAGCTCCCTGATAATATGGAGAAACTTGAGTTGACATGGCTATGGTTTGATGTGCTTATGTTGGGTGCTTTTTTTTAGTTGCTAGCATTTGAAGATACTTTTTTTCATTATTTTGAATGTATGTAAGCTTTGGTGTTGACCATTGGATTATTTGGGTTATTTCATAATAGCATATATTCTATGTGCATATAATTATTGATGGTGGTAGAGTTAGCCTAAAAATAGGGTTGGAGTTCCTAGGCCTCTAATTACTTTTGGCTAGTTATACATGCATGTTTCAGTTTCATATTGGTTAGATCCAAGGGTTTTGTAATTTTTTTACTCAAAAATCTAATATTATTTTTATCTATCTTATTCCATTATTTTTTTTAAAGTAATTGGCATTTTTAGACTTGTGTGTCTTCTAGATGATAAGTGGATATAGTTTTTATGTGTGTCACATGACACAATGGTTTTACAGGTTTTACACAATTCCTCAAAACAATGGTTTTCTAGATTTATTGATGAGATATTTTTATATTATAATTCTTGGGTATTGTGGATGTAAGATAGTTACAATTCTACATATATTCTTTATAAATGTTATGAGAAGGTTTGTAGCTTTCTCAATGAGGAAACGTCAATATATGATTTCCCACTAGTTATCCATTGGATGTGAAGGTGGTATGATGTTATACATTTTAAATCTTCTGGACAACTTTTCCAGAAGCATAATAGTACATTTCATGGATTGTGGAAGTCTTCTATCTTTAACCTATTTCCTTTAAACATTTTTTAGTTTTTGTATTCTATCAAAATTTGTGGGTTTGTATAGTTTTGGAGTAATCTTGGTGGATTTATATTTGCATAAAGATGGTTTTGTAGGTTTTTGCATGTTAACAAAATCTGTGGTTTGTAGATTTATGGGAAGGATTGTATTTATACTCTTAGAGCTTTCAAGATGACAAAACTTTAAAATTTGCAAGAATTCTTTTTAGTTCCTTAAGTATGGTGCTCAATTGTAGAATTGTTTGGAAAACAAAATTTTTTAGTGATTCGATATTTGAGTCTTAAAATGTACATGTTAACCTCTTTGATATTTTGATTTTGAATATTACTATTGTGATGATGATTTTGCATGTTTCAGTAGTTGGATCTATGATTTATGCACTTATGTAGTTAGGCCACCCATTTGATTGTAGTGGGTGACCCATATGTAGATTATATATCCACTAGGTTGATTCAATTTTGATATAAATTCAATTTATTGGCCTTGTATGCAGTCATTTCTACATTGGTATGGTATTTTGAGATGAGATGATGGATGCCATTTTTTGAGTACATGTATTATAAGTTGTTATTATTTGTAGTATGTTGTTTGTCTTTTAGTTTTGGAGATCTTGATTCTACTTATTGTTGTTGATATTACATCTATAATATTTATTTATGTTAGAATAATGGATGACCTTCATTTAGGATATGGATATCATAATGCCATGTTTATTTTAGGTGTTATTTAGAATGATTTTGAAGCATAGTTTGTGATTTTTTTGTTGAGTGAGCTTTACAAATATGTTATAGTAGTATGTTGTTGTTATTGAGTCTGTAATCAGTCCTATGAATTATCATTTTCATTTGATTAACAAAAAGTTACTATTGAAGAAGTTTGGAGTAGAATGATATTATTGTTTATTGGTATAGTTTGATGGTTTGTGTAAAGGAGCTTGTTGTATGAAGCCATAGTTTGGTTTTTTGTTATACATATTATTCTCTTATCTGAATTATATTTTTAAATCTTTGAAGATAAGGACATTATATTTTATGCATTACATCACATAGGGAAGGAATTGAAAATAAGATCAAGGGAGATGTGGGAAACATTCAAGGAAGAGACAATAATAAATGAAGGTCAATATTTGGAAGTATTTAAGAATTAAGAATTATAGGTTGAAGAAGAGGAAATTTGTGGTGAATTTTGATTCATGCTTCAAAAGGAGGTTCTTGAGAGTGAATTGCAAAAATTTTCAAGCATCCTTCATATGAAGACAATCAAGTTGATAGATTGAATGAGGAACTTCAAGTTATCATAGATGAATCCAAATATGAAGAATAGTTTGACAAGGCACTGAAAGGCATGATCATCTCTACTATGTTTTTGGGGGTGTTGAAAGATTTCATAGAGGAAGTGCAAATAGAATAATTTCCAAAAACATCTCAAGATAGAGTAGATGTTGCAAGTGGCATGATTAACCATCAACTCCGACCGCCATAGGTATTTCCACTTAAGATGATATTTGATGGGAAAATCATGAAAATATTTGAAGATCTCCCTCCTAGTGAGCCCTTAGTTTTCAAGGATGCCATGCTTGATGAGGTTACATGAAGAATTGCAAAATGGTCCTAAATACGAAGCAATTGACAATCTCGTGTCTAATGATAAAGCTTCAAGTGTATTTGGTGAGAATTTGTAAGATAAGGAACAAGTTGCTCCCAAAGAAAATGATAATGAAGGACAATTTGGGGGGGGGGGTGCTATTTGATGCTACAATTGAAGAAAAACATAAAGAAATATTTGAGGATCATCTCATCTAGGAGTCCTTGATTTTTGAAGACATGCTAATAGAGTTACACAAGGATACATGGTTCATGCTACACAAGGAAGAAAAAGTGGAGGAGATATTCCAGGAACTTGACTTCTAGATTGATCCTTCTTTGGTTGCTCATGAGTTCAATGTTTATGCTAGTGGGATTATACAACACCAACTTTGACCTCCTGAAGCTATCAGTGATGAACAAGAATTGACAATTGAAACATGACAAGTTGCCTCTTTACCTACTTCTAATTTTTAAAGTTATTATTTTGATTATGACAATTTAGGAAAGATAAATTACATTTGGATTGACCATGGTCTAGACAAATTATGTCAATTACTAATTTTGCATGACAAATTTCCTAAATTTGAGTTTGAGGTGATAAAATTCGTTATGTAGTACAAGGATAAGTTTTTCAAGTTGAGAACCATCACTCAAACCTTGTTTCTCTTGAACATCCTGAGAAACCATATTAGATCAAGTATGTATATTGGTCTTTTGGGTGTTCTCCCTTTAAGCATTTTGTATATGGTTAGAGTAGGCCAGTCATGAATCATTTGGTTCAAGAATGTTATAGTAGGTTTCTTTTATGTTAGTTAAGTTTAGCTGGCTTAGGAGTCAGGAAGTTAGTTTTCCTTGAGTCCTCTGACTTGAGCTCTTTAGTGGCTCTAGTCGTAGAGTGTAGTAGTTTAGTCTCTTAGATGTTTAGTTTTCTTTAGTTTAAGTTTCTTGATTAGTAGTTTAGTTTAGAGGGATCCTAGTTTGTGATAAAGGTGATGCATTATACAACACACTCTAGTGTTTTCCCGATAGATTTGTTCGGTATATTTCATAGTTATTTCTTAGTGAGGTTCTCAAGAATTAGAGATTGCTCATAATAACCTCATCTTTCCAAAAGCATTTGTCCTAAATTTTGAATGGAGTCATACATTGTGTTTTGAGTACCTGAGACTTTCAGTTACAACATTATACTATCACTTAATTGCTTTCAGTCATTGGATCCTTCGAGGAAAAGTTGGAGTAAGTGAAAAATCTTTATGTCTGCTTCAACACCACTGTGGTTTCTCTAAACCTATTATTAAGCTTCACTTCTTATGGTCCAAAATAAAATATGAAAAGGAAAGCAATAGTTCATGAAAGGACAATGAGTTGGTCTGGGTAGTGGGTATACTCCCCATTGATCCTGGATTCATCTCTCCAACCTTGTTGTTTGAAAGTTGATAAAAATGAAGAAAGGAAAATTCAAGACATCTTGGATTTGGGTGTGTGAACATCTCTATAGGTACTATTCACTACAAATTTTTCCAAAAGTAGAGCAATCTTCATGGTGAAATCACACCGATAACCTCATTAAGGCTATGGACACCTGACTAGCATGGGGCTTTATCCAAGATGCTTTTGAAGTATGGATGTCAAATAGTTAACTACAATGGATCTCAAATGATTTCCAAAGGTTTTGTTGAGTGAGGAATGAATGCACTTACACACACGTGAGTAATCGAGGATGAAGGATTTTAACTCAATTTGTGGTTTCTTCCATTTTGAGAGTGTTTCCTAGTTCTTTGATAGGTGAAAAGGGAATTGATTAAAGGTGCTAGGTTCCAAATATATTTTATCCTTCAAATGTTTAGGAACATTTCTTTGGGCGGGTACTAGATGTTGTGAGGTTTTCACACCACCAACCCATTCCAAATGGGGACCCCCTCTTTTCGCTTGGCAGTAGGAGTAGCTGGCCTATTTGACCTTGGTAGTAATTTTCAAGTCTCCAAGTCTAAGAGATGAGTTTGATAAACTTTTACCCATGTTTGAGTCAAGCCATTTGATATTATGAGCAAGAATCCTAGTACTTGGTCAAAGGCTCAAGAGGATAGATTGGAAGTCTAGGAGCCACCAAGCTTGTGTTGCAGTATAAGTCATAGTTTACCTTAGTGGTGTGAAATTTAGACTAAAGGGAGTAAGGAGTTGGGTCATGACAAGCATGAATGTTTAAGAACATTTAGCAATTTGAGAAAGATGGGTTGATTTGAAGGGTGAAGAGTCGAAGGCAACAAATTATGGTGAAGAAAAATACTTGGTAAGAGGTAAAATTTGAAAAAGAAAGATGAGAGGACATTTAGAAAAATTAAAGATGAATTAAGATAGATAACCAAGTTGTGAATTCGACATGAAGTACATAGAGGAGATCAACTTTGAGGATGAAAAACATAAAGATTAATGACTTTCTAAGAAGAAAAGACAAGAAAATGTGAACAAATGAATGGGAATTACCCTTGACAATGTGAAGAAGGAAAACAACATAAACAGTGAGAGTTTTGAGTTAGCTTTGATTTATTGTCCAATGTAAGGTAGAATTCCAACCTACCCTGAGACAAGGTTCTCCAATGAAAGGTCATATTCTAACCTACCCTTGGACAGTCAGTGTGTCTAGACCCCTCTTAAATGTTTCCCTTTAGTTTGATAAAAAATACCTCATGTCGTGTCTTGTTTAGGATAAGGGAGTTTCAAGATGAAATCAGACAATTGATCATGTAAATCCAATCTAAACCCTTGGCTTCTTTCATGAATAAAGTACAAAAATGTGACCTTAAAATTGAGATAAATTCACGCCCAATCCTATTTTTGAAATAAAATCATTAATTCAAAATGGGGATTAAATCTTAGGATGAGAAGGCAAAGTGAAAAAAATTAGAAACAAATAAGAGACATTGAGTTGACACGAAGAAATAAGAAGTTAGCACTAGGTTTTGAAGGTTGGAAACTAGGTGTCCAAGCACTAGTTAAAATCCAACCAAGCCTTGGGTAGGCATGTCCAAGACCTGATTGAATTCTGACTAGGGCTTAGAATAACACATTTTCCTCTCAAACACTTGCCACCCTCTAAACCAAGCCTCTAAAACAAGTTGCCAAGACTTATAACAAGGTGAAGTGATGAGTTTGAGGGAAAGAATTAGAGGAAAGTTGATTAAGGTTATGCCATGATAAAATCTGATCTTTCCTTGTAATCAGACCTTCCAGTCAAAGAACCAAAGGAGTAATCTTTGATTTCAAAACAAAATCTAACTTTTCTTGATCAACTTGTAAGCATGAAGGATACTTCAAGAGGAGATGGGAGATAAAAACATGAAGTGAGACAAGTTTAGAGTTTGAAATGAGAGATGAAACAAAACACAAGGTACTTGGAATGGCCTCCAAGACTAGGTTAGAATCCGACCTGGCCTTGGACAAGGTTGTCCAAGGATAGGTTGGATTCCAACCTATGCTTGGACATGTTTGTGCAAGGGTCTTAAGATCTCTACCACCCCTTTGTTTCTCAATCCATCCTTGAAACCTAACAAACTCCCTTCAAAAGAGATATAATGCTGAAATGGTTTGAAATCTGGGCAAAACTAGGAATTTCCAAAGTGATTTTATTGACTTGATCTCACAGATTGAGGGTGAAATGCAAAAGAGTATGAAGAATTTCATATCCACTTCACAACCTTGATTTAGTTCTTCTCTTTGTTTTGATAGGTAAGATGGAGGAAAGAAATGCTCAAAAAATCAAACGACTTCAAGTAAGAGGGTGGTTCAAGATTGAGGAGAGGGTGAAGATGAAAGATCAAGATGGAAATTTAAAGAACAATTTAGGCAAGAAAATGATCAAAGCTACAAGTAAAAAATAAAATTGTCAAACTTGAATTCCCTCCGGGAAACCAAGTTCAATTGGACCAAGTAGAATAATCTAGCTACATGAAACTTTTAGAGCATAAAGGTCAAGAAACCAAAATGAGAAAGGATGGAGAAAGCTTGTGAAGATGAAGCAATTTGGGAATATGAGCCATCACAATTGAAGACTTGAAAATGTTGAGTATCAAGAGATATTTTCTCATTACCAACGAATTGATGAAGTCCATGAGATAAGAATGTTGAAGTGATTCCCACTCATCTTCAACCAATCAAAAGGCTCAATTTGCATGTGTCTAAGCACTTTCAATTAGATTGTGCCAAGTGTATATGTGGAGTACACATCATGCTTCTACCTAACATATTTTCTCATTGGCTCTCAAAAGAATTTCAATTTTCTCATTGACCCACAAGGTGGTGCTTTGATGTAATTGGACAAGCATTTAATGTGTGTAGCTATTAGTTGGATTAGGGCTTTGTTGGCATAATATTGGCCCTTGATCTTGAATTAATCCTAACCACTCATTGTAATTGAACAACTATAAAAGGTTGTGGTCTTCTCATTTTTAACTCATTAATTAGAGATAGAGTAGAGTAGGAGGAGAGACTTGTTGAAATTTTTGCCATAATACTACCAAAATTATTTTTCCTTTGTTGTTTTCTTTCATGGTGAATGTTTGGGATGTTTGGAGTATTGCATGGTTTCCACATTTTCTCACTTGGAGTAGATTTTGTTTCATGTTGAGTTGAAGTAGTTTAGTTGGATGAAATTAATTGTGGATGCATCTTTGTTGAACTCGCATAGACCATAACACTAGCATCTTGCTAACTATAAGTTCACCTTGCGTGGTCAACTTGCATATTCATAAGCTTAACTTTGATTATTGCTTGCAAATTGATATGCATTAATGGATGGTGTTAATGGAATGGTAATAGTTTGAACATCCTATATTTACCTTAGGAGATTGCACTAGCTTGGTTGATGTCAATGATTGAACTAAGTTTGGTAGAGTCACAAAGACATTCAAAGTTTCTTTCATTCTGAGAGTATATTAGAATTTATAAGCCCTTATCCTTTGTAGTTTGTTTGGTTGGAAGTAAGTTGAAATAGTTGATATCCATTAAGTGAACATCATAAGTCCCTTTGTGATAATCAATATATCACATCACTACAACTAAGTTGAGTCCACAATTAAAAGAAACCTTAAAGTTGTCTCATTTGATCACACAATCCATATACAGTGTTTAGCATATGAGCTTCCTTGTTCAAGAGGATTTGTCATTTGGTGTTTCATCCTAGAATATTAAGTATTTCATCCTACATGTTGTAGTGGCATAAAACTCACATCAACATAAATTAGCCCTAGAAGGTGGGCATGAAAAAAGTTCATTCATGGAACTTTCAACAAGTATGAGATTTCAAATTATATTTGAGATATGAGAAGATCTCTTTAAAAGTTGAAAATCCAAAAACATTAAAACATCGGAAAATCCAAAAAGAAAGGTTTCTCAATGGACGGGTAACATTTTCATGGTCATTGTGTTCATCAAGTTGATATTTCTCAATTTCAGAAGGCTTTGAATGCACAATTATAACTGTAATTTTTTTTTCAAATTAGCATCACCAAGCCAGTATAGGATTCGTGGGACAACCCAACATGAAGAGTTGAATTGTTTGACATTTTTGTCAAGGGTGGAGTTGGTATTAAAAAGGGATATGTTCTTTTGGGATATCTTCAAATTGGTCCCATTTCTCGAATCCAATGATAAAGCTAATGTTTTAGCAAATAATTTCATGGAAATGATCAAGAAGCGATTAAGTGAAGAAGAATCATATGTAGAAGGTATGTTTCTTTGTTGTTGGCGTAAACTACACAATGTGGCACATTCAAAATTCATTTGTCAACCATGTCAGGATATTATCAAATAGGTCAAGCATGAGATGAGATAGTATGATCTTTAGCAACCAAATATAGAAAAAAATTGGAGTGCGTACCTTGAACGAATGAGTTTGGCATCAAAGGAAGGCAACAAGGATAACATTCAACACTCAGGTTGGACACCAAGGGATGAGCATATTGCATCCTCATTTGATGAAGAAGAAAATGGCATGCTTGAACTTAACGACCAAGATAATCAAGTGGGTGATGAACTTTCATGTAATACATCACAAGAGGAACAAATTGAAAATAAGATCGAGGAAGCGGTGGACTACATTCAAGGAAGAAATAATAATCAATCAAGGTCAAGCTTTGAAACTATTTAAGAATGAAGAACTACATGTTGAAGAAGAGGAAATTCATGGTGAATTTTCATGCATGCTTTAGAAGGAGGTTCTTGAGAGTGAATCACAAAAAGTTTCAAGAATTCTTCGAGGTGATGACAATCAGGTTGACAGATTGAATGAGGAACTTCAAATTATCACAAATGAATCCAAATATGAAGAACAATTTGACAAGGTACTGAAAGACATCATCTCTCCTGTGTTTTTTGTAGGGCATTGAAAGATTTCATAGAGGAAGTGCAAATATAATCATTGCTAAAAATATCTCAAGATAGACTAGTTGTTGGAAGTGGTATGATTCACCATCAACTTCGACCGCCAGATCTATTGCCACTTGAGATGATATTTGATAGACAAATCATGAAAATATTTGAAGATCCCCTTGTCAGCAAACCCTTAGTTTTCAAGGACACCATGCTTGTTGAGTTTACAAATGAAGAATTGCAAGATGTTCCTAAAAAAGAAGCAATTGACAATCCCATGTTAGATGATGAAGCTTCAAGTGTATTCGGTGAGAATATGCAAGATAAGGAAAAAGTTGTTAATGTTATTGTAGTCGTGGTCAGATTCCTTTAGGCCGACAGATATAACATACAGGTTGTAATAATATAATTATTGTGATATAATAATTATATTGATAATATATTTATATTTATTGAGATAATATAATTATATAATTAATTAATCTATAATTAACTATAAAAGATAATTATTATAATAATATAATTAACTTATATAAAAAAATAATATAGATTAAAATACAGATTAATAATATGGATTAATAATTAATAGTTGAATAAAAATACAGATTAACATACCAGGATGCTCGAGGGAGACAACACTGTATTGTCTATGGTTGGGAGGGCAACTCATTGCCCGTGGTTAAATGAGCATTTAAAAAAAATACAAGTTTCTCCCAAAGAAAAGAAGAATGAAGGACAACTCAGGGGGGGTGTTATTTGATACTACAATTGAAGAAAAACCTAAAGAAATATTCGAGGACCATCTCGTCAATTGATTTTTGAAGACATGCTAACATAGTTACACAAGGATAAGCAAGTGGGGGAGATATTTTAGGAACACGACTTCCAAATTGACCCTACTTTGATTACTCATGAGTTCAATGCTAAAGCCAGTGGGATGATACTTTGCCAACTTTGACCTCCTAAAGCTGACAATGATCAACAAGAATTGCCATTTGAAACACACCAAGTTGCTTCTTTCCCTGCTTCTAATTTTGAAAGTTATTATTTTTTACTATGGTGATTTAGGAAAGATAACTTTCATTTGGATTGACCATGGTCCGGACAAATTACCTCAATTACTAATTTTACATGATAAATTTCCTAAATTTGAGTTTGAGGTGACAATGTTTTTTGCAGAGTATAAGGATAAATTTGCTAGGTTCATAACCATCACTCAGGCCTTGTTGCTCTTGAACGTCCTAAGAAACCATGTTAGATCAAGTATGTATATTGGCATTTTTAGTGTCATCCGTTGTGTTATATATATGGTTAGAGTAGGTCTATTTTGAATCATTTGGTTCAAGAAGGTTAGAGTAGCTTTCCTTTATGTCAGTTTAGGCTAGTTAGCTTAGGCGCTAGGAAGTTAGTTTGGCTTGATTCCTTTGACTTAAGATCTTTAGTGGCTCTAGTCTTAGAGTGTTGTAGTTTAGTCGCTTAGTTGTTTAGTTTGTTTTTGTTTAGGTGTCCTGCTTTAGTATTTTTGTTTAGAGTGATCCCAATTTATGAGAAATGTGACACATTATACAAAACACTCTAGTGTTTTCCTGATAGATTTGTTCAACTTATTTCCTAGATATCTCTTTGTGAGGTCCTCAAGAATCGGAGATTGTTCCTAATAACCTCATCTTTCGAAAATGTTTTGTCCTAAATTTGGAACGGAGTCGTACATTATGTTTTGAGTACCTGATCCTTTTGATTACAACATTCTACTCACACTTAACTGCTCTGAGTCATTGAAGTCTTCAAGGAGAAGTTTTAGTGAAAAATCATTATGTATGCTTCAACACCACTATGGTTCCTCCAAACCCATTATTCAGCTTCACTGCTTATGGGCCAAAATAAAATATGAAAAGGAAAGCAATATCAAAAGAAATAAAAGTTCATGAAAGGAAAGTGAGTTGGTCTAGGCAGTGGGTATGCTCCCCATTGATCCTAGATTCAACTCTCCAACCTTGTTTGAAAGTTGATAAAATGAAGAAAGGAAAATTCAAGACATCTTAGCACTGGGTGTATGGACATTTGTACAAGTAAATGTTACATAACATTTCTATGGGTGGATGCCAGATGTTGTGAGGTTTTCACACCACCACCACATTGCAAATGGTGACCTCCTCTTTTCACTTTGGCAGTAGGTGGTTTGGTTGGCCTTAGTTGGTAGCAATTTTCAAGTCTACGAGATGAGTTTGAGCAACTTTTACCCATTTTTCAATCAAGCCATTTGATATTATAAGCAAGATACCTAGCACTTAGTCAAAGGGTCAAGAGGATGGATTGGAAGTCTAGGAGCCACCAAGCTTGTGATGGAGTCTAAGTCATAGTTCCCCTTGGTAGTGTGAAATTTAGATTGAAGGGAGTGAGGAGTGAGGTCATGACAAGCACGAACAATGAAGAACACTTAGCCCTTTGAGAAAGAAGGTTTGATTGGAAGGGTGAAGAGTTGAAGGCAAAAAAGTATGGTGAAGAGAAATACTTGGTGACAGGGTAAACCTTAAAAAAGAAAGACGAGAGGACACTTTGTAAATTAAAGATGAAGGAAAGATGAATTAAGATAGATAGCCAAGTTGTGAAGTCAACATGAAGTACAAGGGGGAGATCAACTTTGAGGATGAAAAACAAAGATTAACGACTTTCTAAGAAGAAAATAAAAGAAAACATCAACAAATGAAGGGAATTTCACCCTTGATGATGTGAAAAAGGCAAACAACATGAAAAGTGGGTATTTTGAGTCAGCTTGGATTTAGTGTCCAATGGCAGGTCGGATTCTGACCTACCCTTGGAAAGGTGTGTCCAAACCCCTCTTAAATTCCACCCTTCAGTTTGATAAAAAATACCTAAAGATGTGTCTTTTTAAAAAATAATGGAGTTTTAAGATAAAATCATACCACTATTCATGTAAATCTAATCCAAACCCTTAGCTTCCTTCATGAAGAAAGTACAAAATTTGACCTTGGAGTTGAGAGAAATTCATGCCTAATCCTCTAGTTTTGAAACAAAATCAGTAAATTGAAATGGGGATTAAATCTTACGATGGGAAGGAAGAGTAAAACAAACTAGAAAGAAAGAAGAGACTTTGAGTTGACATGAAGAAACAAGAAGTTAGGATTGGATTTTGAAGGCTAGAAACTAGGTGTACAAGCCCTGGTTGGATTCCAACGAGGGCTCGGACCAACAAATTCCCCTCTCAAACACTTGCCACCCTCCATACCAACCCTCTAAAACAAGTTGCCAAGACTTATAACAAGGTGAAACGATGAGTTTGAGTGAAGAACTTGGAGGAATTTTAAGAGTTGATTAGGGCCAGGCCATGATGAAATCTAATCTTTCTTTGCAATCGGACCTTCCAATCAAAGAACCTAAGGAGTAATCTTTGATTTCAAAACAAAATCCAACTTTGCTTGATCGACTTGTAAGCATGAAGGAGCCTTCAAGTAGAGATGAGAGATAAAAACAAGAAGTGAGACAAGTTTCGAGTCTAAAATGAGAGGGAAAACAACACGCAAGGTACTTGGAATGATGTCCAAGACCAGGTCATAATCCAATCTGGCCTTGGACAAGGTTGTCCAAGGACAAGTCGAAATCTAACCTACCCTTGGACATGTTTGTGCAAGGGTTTTAAGATCTCTGCCACCCTTTGGTTTCTCAATCCATCCTTCAAACCTAACAAACTCCCTTCAAATGCAATATAATGCTGAAATGGTTTGGAATTTGGGCGAAAATAGGAATTTTCATAGTGATTTTCTTTACTTAATCTCACAATTTGAGGGTGAAATCCAAAAGCTTGTAAGGAATTTCATATCTACTTCGCAAACTTGATTTAGTTCTTTTTGTTTTGCTAGGTGAGATGGAGGAAAAAAAATCCACAAATTCAAGCGCAAGACTTCAAGTAGGAGGGTGTTTCGACATTAAGGACAAGGTGAAGATGCAAGATCAAGATGGAAATTAAAGAACAAGTTAGCAAAGAAAGTGATCAAAGCTCCAAGTGAAAAAAAAAGATTATCAAACTTGAATTCCCTCCGGGAATCCAAGTTCAATTGGACCAAGTGGAATAATCCAGTTACATGAAACTTTCATAGCATAAAGGTCAAGAAGCCGAAATGAGAAAGGATGGAGAAAGTTTGTGAAGATGAAGCAATTTGGGAATGTAAGCCATCACAATCCAAGGCTCGATAATGTTGAATATCAAAAGATATTTTCTCATCACCAAGGAATTGATCAAATCTATGAGATAAGCATGTTGAAGTTAAATTCATCAATGCTTTCATGGTTAACATGTTTTACAATTGATTTGGCTAGGAAAGACAGTCCAGTTAGAAACCTCAACTTCTCTGACTACAAATCTACAAGCAAAAATAAGTAGGGGTATTCCCACGAATTAAAATCAGAATAAATATCAGGGATATCAAATTATAATGTGAGGGGGAGAAATTTCCTCCAATTGTGTCACAAAGAGAAACTGTAGAAACTGTAACGTGAAAAGATCATAGCAATAGAGTGCAATACCTGAGAGAAATGTTCGTGCTGCAATGTCGTAAACAAGTTTGAGAATACTTCAAAACATTTTGGGATTCTCAGACATAATTTAGAATTCTATGGGCATCTACTTTTGTGGATTTCAAAGACATTAAATAGCAAGAGAAAGAACAAACCAAGAGAATGAGCAGTGCATTCCCAACAGAGCAACTTGTACAGACCAAACTCTGTCTTCAGGGAGCTCTACTTTAGAAAAGCTGATGGCAGGTTGGTAATCATTGAAAAAGTTGTTCCTTTACAATTTGCCAGCACTATGTATGATTTGTTAATCAAACTTTTATATTATGTATGTCTTTTCTTTCACACCTTATCAAACAATTAACAATAGTGATGCTATATACTGACATTCCTTGAGGAGCTACAGCATCCTCCTTTGTATTTCAATACCTGAAATTGTTTCCCATTTTGTGGTGATCATTTACAAATTTCTGCACTAAATCTTTCTCTGATAACTTAATCATAGAACAGAGAGAAAAATATGACTTTTGAGCACACATTTTGTCCCTAGACATTCATTACCTTTGAATCTTACCATTACTCCATGCTCAAGACTGTAGTGCAGGAACTCTGGAGATAATCTAGAAACTTGAGCAGATTGCATTCAGATCTGTAAAGAAAATCCACTTTATTTTGAATGGAATGCGGCTTTAATTTGATCTTACAAAAAAAAAGAGAAAGCAATCCCAGTCCCACAAGACAGTCAAACCACTCCTCTGACTCACAGCCTGTACAGAAAATATCAACAACTTTGATCATGAGCTCAGGGTTTTCTGCTAACCCTGCTTTAAAGAGAATGTTTAGCTCATGCCTTCAAAACTAATCAACCCTTTGTAGACCTTAGACATTCATGTTTCTTGAGCAGATGAAGCTTGCATTTCCTGAAATGGTTACTCCCTTTAGGGTGAAGCTTTACATATTTTTTCTCAAAGCTTTTGACTGACAGCTTAATGATGGACATGATAACAACCTCCGAATTAAGAACATTATTTTTCCTCAGCCATTTATAAAACTTGTATCTGGGCATGATTCTATGCTCAAGACTGTAACTCAAGTATGTTGGAAATGATTCAAGAACTTGGAGTGGGTTGCTTACAGACCTGAAAAGAAAAGCAGCTTTCTTTTGAAGTGAATTCAAACTTTGGCAGAATACAGTAGGAGACAACCAGATTATCTTACAAACAGCACAAAATGGCAACCCAAGTCCAATAAAATAATTGAATCGCTCCTGCAGCTTATCTGGTGTACAGTTAATCCTGCTGGCAGCTTCATTCATTCTTTTAGAGCTTTTGGCTAAGCCTCTTTTCAAGAAAATATTCAGTGTGTGTCTTGGAATCCACCTATTTTGTAAATTTCCTGTACTGCTTTCTCAACTACATCTACTCCATCCAATAAACTAAACTGATTTTCTTGAGCAGATGAAGCATGTTCATATGTGAGCAGGCATTGTCTGAAATAGTTCCTCCCTTCAGGGTGAAGCATTACATATTTTTTATCAAAGATTTTCTCTGATGGCGAAATGATGGAGGTGACACTAATCTCCGACTTCAGAAAATTATTTTTCCTCAGCCATTGATAAAGTTTGTATCTGGGTATGATTCTATGCTCAAGACTGAGAGTCAAGTAAAATGGAAATGATTCAAGGATCTGGAGTGGGTTGCTTACAGAACTGAGAAGATAATCAACTTTCTTTTGAAGTGAATACAAACTATAGTTGAATATATTAGGCCTTGCCCAGAGTATCTTACAAAGAGCACAAAAGGGCAATCCAAGTCCCAGCAAATAATTGAATCGCTCCTGCAGCTTACTGGATGTACGTCGAATCGTTCTGGGAACTTTAGTTGCCTTGTCAAAGTTTTTGGCTAAGCCTACTTTCAAGAAAATGTTCAACTTATGCATTGAAATAAGGCTCTCCAAATTTTCACACATTCACAGTTCTTGAACAGATGAAGAATGCTTCTGTTGAAAGCTGTCAACAACCAGATCTTCCTTTCTTTTAGCTACATCTCCTCCTTCCATCATCATGCTTTGAAAATTTTCTGGACTGGCTTTAATAACTACATCTACTCGATCCGATAACATAAAATGAATATTTTCTGGATCACCTTTGCAAAGTGGAGTAAGTGGCTTCATGCTCCTGAGATGTTTTTTAATGAATGCAGAAAATTTCTGCTTTTCAAAAACCATTCCAACTGTGCATTCAAGAAGTTTAATCAATTTACCCCTGTAAAAATCAATTTTCTCTCTTGCCTTCTGGTATAGTCCAACACTTGCAGCACCTATCTCCATAGATTTGACTAGTTCAGGATTCAGAATCTCGGGACAAGTATGGACAAAGCTGCAAATATTTTCCTTCTGTATTCCTAAGCTTGACAAAAAATCTATTATAGAGCATAGAGATTCTTCTGAACCATTGTTAAGGAGGTCACTCTTGGTATGAAATATCTTTCTTATCTCAGCCCAAGAGCAACCAATACCCACTAAAAGCATCAAGTTTTCCAAAATAATACCCTTGTTGTGCAGATTTGTTTCCATCAAACAAGAATTCCTGCTTTTCTCCAGTTGGAAACCATTCAAACCAATAATAACTACCATGAAATTTCTATACAGATCATCTTCAAGAACTGACGGGCAAGTGCTTATGATTCTCACAAGAGAAGCCTTACTGACTCCAAGATTCTCATAGAATTGCAGTTTATTTTGCAATTCTTTTGAGGAATACTTGAATATATTTGGGTGCTCTTTGTAAAGCTTCCCAAGCTCCTGCCTTGGAAATCCAATGTTGCTCAAAGTTGACACTGCTGCAAGCAAAACTTCGTTTCCCTTCATAAACAGTTGATATTGTGGCAACAAGCTATGGATATCACATGGCTTTATACCAATGCTTTCAAAGAAGGGTTCAAACTCATTAATTGGATTATATAGCAAATGTTTCATAAGGGATCGGGTTAAGTTCTTCTGTCGACGCACACTGGATGCCAGCTTGTGTATAAAACATGGGGCATTGAGGCTAATATCTCTGGCATCACAAAAGTTAAATTCCCTTGTCTGGTAGAGATAATCTTGAAGCACTTGCTGAGCTTGGTGCTTCACATTCTCTGGGACTTCAGCCTGGGGCTTTACCCTTGCTTTCCCAGAGAAATTAGCAGCTTGAACAAAAATTGAAGGCACCATTTTTAGGTTTAAAAAAGGAGAACCCCAGGTAGCCAATTTCTGTTTAGAAAATGAAAATTTAGGATGAAGCAGTGCCCTCCGAAACATGGGTAAGTCATACATTAGGGCTTGTTGTTGAAACAGACACTGGAGAGTATATCACAATGATCAGACCCAAAATTATAGGTATTGAAAGACTTCTTTAAATGGAACCCATTGTGGGCACGGAAAAAAATTCAACACAAATTGGACTCACAAAACAAGTTGCAATTGGAACAGCCATTTGATTAATCCATGAAAATTGAACTTACTTGAAGCATTGTGGTGCGGAATAGAGAGCAAAGCTCTGTGATTGTCTTACTGCACCGTCTCTTCACATTACATGCATGCGCAGGCAGATTGGAGTTTAAATTTCAAGAAGGGTTTTATCAGGGGTAGGTGTTAGGAGTCCCTAGCGGGACATTCGTACGAAGTTTTCTTCAATTTAAATGTGACAATGAACGAAATTATAACAAGCTTGCTGAAGCCTGAATCCATCATACGAAGTTTTAGCGTTATTAGTCTTTCGTACGACATAGATTATACAAATCCATATAAAACCGGTACAGATATCTTAAAATATATCTATTTAAAAAAATTTAAACAATAAAAATTATTAATGATATTAATAATTAATAAGTTTAAAGATATTAAAATTAAAATCAAAATTATTAAAATTAAAGATATTAATAATTAAAATAATTAATTTAGGCTGCAATTCTCTGAGGTAGAAGGACGCAGCTATCTTCCTAATAGAATGTTCGGAAAGGTTTATACTAGAAAACAACAAAAATTTTATGTTTTTGCAAATTTGAAAAAAAAATTCCATGTTTTAGTTTTACACACCGTAGAAGAATCCCCACTCTTTGCACCCTTCCCTCTACCGAACTCTTTTCCTTGTCTATTACAAAGACCCTTATAAAATCTGCTAACATTTTCATGGTACTCTTTGTTATTGGTTTTTTATAGATTTTTCATGAAAATGAAACCCCAGCAAAATATGCTTTGCCCAATGACATTAATTATTTTATTATTAATATATTTTTTGGTTTAAATTTGTTTCTTGAATAATATTTTACATTTAAATATGGTATTTTAAAATATTTTTAAAGATATTTTTAAGAACTTAAATTTATGATATGAAGAGACGATAAAAATATTAAATAATCAAAAAAATTAATTTTTTTTTGGAAATTAAAACTTTAGCTTTAACAATTCTAATAAAGTTTATTGTTTATAATATTTTATTTAAGATATAATTTTAATTTATTTTATAATTTAATTGCAATTATGTTTAATTTAATATTTTTTTAATACTTATTTTATCTTTCTCTCTTTCTCTCAATAGCTCAATGTATCTCTATTTCTATCCTTTTACACATTTTTGTCTTCTTTTCTATCACTCCATTTCTCTCTCTATCCCTTTTTTTGTTTCACTCTCCCTCTCTACATCCTCTCTTTCTCCTCTTTCATTTCTCTTTTCTCTCCTCTTTCCTCTATATACATTTTCTCTATTTCTCTCTCCCTTCTCTCTTCCTCTCTCTTTTCTATCTTTCTATATATTACAAACAATATTAACATTAATTGAAATATAAAATCAATGTTAACATTTATAAATCTACACAATCCATCATTTAATAAAAAATATATAAATATATTTTATTTAATAATATTAAATTTATAATGATAATAAATAATAGATGTGTTGTATATAATTCAAACATAAATTAAAATTAAACATATATTGCAATTTAAATATGTTTTATATGTATTAAATGTATAATACTAAATGGAAGAAATGTATTACATAATTAGATAATATAAATAAAGATTTAACATATAATATGATAAAATATAAGATATACTTTTTTATTTAATATATATAATAAGAACAATAAATAATCTACAGTAAAGTAATCAAAAAATATTATATTATAACTATTTATTCAATGTATAAAACAATATCTATACTTTGTTTTATTATGTATATTGCCAATATTATAATTATAATGATAATGTATAATTCTCTCTATCTGTGTTCAAAGACTATATCTTTTAGCAAAATATTACAATAGCAAAATTACGTCTTGGGTATACCACAAAATATGCAGATCACAAAGAAAGATGGTGAAAATTTCACAAAAACTGTTGTGTTTTCCATTTTTTATTTGTTACATTATTTAACAAAAAGATATTAGCATTATTATAAGTTATATTTTTAAAAGTTAAGTAATATTTACATTACATTATTTAATATTTTTAATAGTTACAATGAATAGTAGAGAGAGAGAGGCCGAGCCTTATCAGAGTTTTTAATGACGATACATGCTCAAAAAAGAACAACAAATAGGAGATAAGAGACTAGTGAAGAATATCATCACAGGACTCAACCCAGGCAGTCCAACCCAAGGGGCCTTCCCTCCAGATAATGCTCTTCTTCTCTTGGATTTCGGTCAGCATGTTGATTTGGGCATTCGTAGCGTTCTTGTTCTTATTAATCTCTTGTTTGAGCTTCTTCGGAGTCTCCTCAAAGATAGCAAGGTTGTCCATGTGTCTTATGTTGGAAACTACAATTGAAGCAATTGTTGTATTGTCATTGATGTCAAACTTTAACTAGTAAGACTATTGCTATCTAAGAAAGTACTATATCTATTTGATTCTTGTGAAGGGGGATAGGCAAGGTTGGTAACAATAGAACCTAAGGAAAGGTTGAGTTATCTTAATACTTCAATAAGTACTTGATTATATGGCACAATGATAAGATAATGTATTGTTTATCTAAGTAAGAATGAAGACTAAACTGGTAGTCTTAACCAAGCAAAAGTGAAGAAATCTAGTTTAAGTCGAGTGATGTTAGTGTCGACCGAGCTAGTATATGCCGAGTAAATTTAGTGTTGACCGAACATTAGTTAATTGTCGAGGAAGACAGTATTAGCCGAGGAAATAATTTTTTTGGTGACTGAGCTTTCTAATGAATATCGAGGAGTTGAACACTGTATTGACCGAGCATCAGTAATTTACATTTGAGGAAAAATTTAGATTTCCAGCCGACATAGTTGAATTCTTAGATTATGTAAATTGTGTTGACTTTATTTATTGATTGTATGAAAGCATTTAATGCACTGTAAAATGTTTTATTGTAAATCTATTAAGAGATTTGAGATATTTCTAGAAGGATAGACGAAGAATATAAAGTTAGAAGGATTCGATGAATCTGAACTAACCCTAAGATCTACGAAGGAGATTAAGCAGCAAAAGATGTATTGACCTAATTTGAGGAATTATTAAGGAAACCTAAGTTTGAGGTTGAAGAGTGTAGAGCAAAGAAGAGGGTGCTAGAAGTATTGTTGATGTTACTGATTGTCTAAGCAGAAAAGGCTAAAGGAGAAGTGTTGTGATTGCTTGAAGAGATTTCTGAGCAAATCAGTGATGGAGATGGTAAAGGTTCACAGTTAGTAAGCCAGCATATGTGTACGGAATTGGATCTAATATTTGCAAAGTGATTTGTATGTTTTTCAGATCATTACTATTGTTACTTTCTAACTATTGTATCAGTCAAAATCTTTTTAACAGAGGTTGACCTAATAGTCATTTGTATAAATCCTTTGAACAAGGTTGCATTCTAATGGGATGCATGTAAGTCTTATAACAAAGCACACTTTTAACAGAGTGGTTTAAATCCTCTAACCGGGTCACACCTGACAGTGTGTTTGTAACCTTTGACAGGGTTGGCTTTTCACAGAGCTCACTTTAGAAGAGTGAAAATAATAGTAACATGTTACAAAGTGGTTTTTCCCAAATTGGGTTTCCACTATAAATCTTGGTGTTAATACTTGTGTGAATGTTTTGGTTTGAACATTTCTGTGTTTTACAAGTTAGATACTATTGGATAGTGGACTACACTGTTATATGTTTCTATTATGTAATCAGTAATGACTGAGTAACTGATGGTTGTTGGATCTGATTTGTTGAAGAGTTTTAAAGTTTGTCTTATACATCTGGACCTGAGAACAACTAATTCACCCCCCTCTCTATTGTTCTAATTCATATTAACAATTGGTATCAGAGCTGTTGGTACTTATAGAGAACAAGTTTAAAGGTACTTGAAGCAAATGATCAGGATGTATAAGAAGGAGGTACCGAAGCTAAATAAGGAGAACTTCCCTGCATAGCAAAGCTTGATGAAGCTGCATCTGGCCAGTATTGGTGATTCTACAAAGTATTATGTTGAGCATGATTATGTCACACATGTTGCACCTCTGACTGCAGAGGAGATGAGAGCTAAACAAGAGCACAACCAAGCAATGTTGGAGATTGCATCTGCCCTAAGTTATCCGGAATTTGAAGACATCAAAGACTACACTAATGCAAAGCAATTCTAGGACACTCTTGCAAACATCTATGGTGGTGACATAAATGTACTGTGAGTAAAAGCTGAGAGCCTAAGAGGTAAATTTGATGAAATGAGAATGCAAGAAGGTGAGAATATTGCACAATATTGTGGTAGAATAAAAGAAGTTGTAAATGCTATTAGAGGAGCAAATGGAACTATTGATGATGAAACTGTAATTGGAAAAGTATTGAGAACTTTGCGTCCTATTTATGCCATCAAAATTTTAGCAATTCAGGAATCTAGATGTAACCCTAACAATGCTCTTACTTTGGAAAGTTCGGTTGGTAAGCATACTGCTTTTGAAATTTCTAACTATGATAACTTCACTGTTGCTAATGTTGAATCTGCTTTTAAGTCACAGATGGTTTTGAGTAAGTCAAAGAAGGAAAAAGAAAGATGCATCAGTGAGAGTGAAAGTGAAAGTGACATACTTGATGAAGAACTTGAGGATCTAGAAGCTCTTATGGCTAGAAGACTGAAAAGGGGAAAAGGAAAGTATAAAGGTAAAATCCCTATTATATATTTTTCATGTAATAAAGTTGGTCATATAGCTGCTAGATGTCCTGACAGGGATGATAAGGATGAAGAAAGAGACAACAAGTATAAAGACAAAAGAGAAGATAGAGGTTATCCGAAGGTACAAGGACTACAAAGGAAAAAGGTAAGAAATCCTGCTACATTGCCAAAGAAGAGACTGACACTGATAGTGATGATTTTGAAATTGAAGTTTTCTATGTTGCAATGAAAGATGAGTCTGATGAGGATGAGAAAACTGCATTGATATCTTATGTGAACAAAAATGATAAATGGATTATTGATAGTAGTTGTTCACAGCACATGACTGGTGACAAGAGTAAGTTTGATACCTTAGATCATTATAAAGGTAGAAGTGTGAAATTTGGTAATGATGCACCATGTCCTGTTAGAGGTAAAGGATTGATTAAACTGACTGATAAGATCACTTGTGAAAATTCTTATTGGGTTGAGGGTCTTAACTATAATCTGTTGAGTGTTGCACAACTTAATAGAACTAGCTACGGAGTAGAATTTCATCACAGGAAGGCCAAAATATTTGATGCCACTGGTGAACTAATTGGAAGTGGAGAACAGACAAGAGGTAATTTGTTCTATCTAGACCTATCTGAAGAAACATGTATGATTGCACAACTTGATGATATTTGGTTATAGCATAAGCGGCTATTTCATGTTAACTTTGATAATCTGGTAGAAATTAGTAAGAAGAAGAAAGCGAGAGGTTTGCCTAGATTGAAGAAACCTGAGAATGTAATGTGCAAAGAATGTCAGTTGGGTAAGATGACAAAGTCTAGTTTTAAGAGCAAGACTTTTACTTCTGAGAATGCTTTATATTTGGTTCATATTGACCTTTTTGGACCTATGGGTGTACAAAGCTATTGTGGTGCTAGATATTTTATCCTGTTTATCAATGATTATACTAGAATGATGACTATAATGTTCTTAAAAGAAAAATCTGAAGCTTTTCAAAATTTTAAGTGGTATTTAGCTAAGGTTGAAAAGGAGACAGGTAGAAACCTGAAGTGTTTGAGATCTCACCGAGGTGGAGAATTTATATCTAATGAATTCAATCTATTTTGCAATGATAGAAGGATCAAAAGACAAATGTATGCACCAAGAACTCCTCCACAGAATGGTATAGCAGAGAGAAGGAACATATCTATCATGGATTGTGCAAGGACATTAATGATTGAAAAGAATGTTTCACAAAAGTATTGGAGAGAAGTTGTAAGTATAGTTGTTTATACTCTTAACTGAGTACAGATCAAAAAAGGTACAAATTTGACACCTTATGAGCTATGGCATGGGTATGCACCTAATGTAAAGTACTTTAGAATTTTTGGAAGCAAATGCTACATACTAAAGGATAATAGGAATGGAAAATTTGATGCTAAAAGTGATGAGGGTATATTTCTAGGCTATTCCACAAAATGTAAAGCTTAGGGTATATTCCTAGGCTATTCCACAAAAAGTAAAGCTTATAAGTGTTTGAACTCTAACACTAACAAAATTATGGAAAGTGTGAATGTCGAAGTTGATGAGTATGTAGAGAAAAATGAAGCTGACAACAAAAGAGAACTAGAATATTACAGATCTTTTGTGTATATAGAGGAAGGAGAGGTAAGTGACAAACTTACACCTGATGCAGAGTCTCGGGTAAGCAATGCCGAGCATCAGGAAAACAATGCTGAGAGAGAAGAAGAATGTGTCGAGTGACAGGAGGAAGCTATCAAGTATCAGTAAGAGGTTGTTGAGCATTCAGAAGCTGAATCTGACAATCTTGTTGGTGAACTTGAAGAGCAAGATGAAAGGAGAGTAGAACTTGTTTTGGCACAATATGTAAGGAGACATCACAAGCCTGAACAAATAATTGGAGACAAAGATACTGGAGTTTTGACCAGAAGCAAGATAAGAGATCTGACATGTTTACTATGTGAATTCGAGCCTAAGACAACAAGAGAGGCATTAGAAAATGAAGATTGGATACAAGCAATGAATGAGGAGATAGACCAGATCGAGAAGAATGATACTTGGACTCTGGTGCTGAGACCAGAAAATAAAAATGTCATTGGAACAAAGTGGGTGTTCTGAAACAAGCTGAATGAGCATGGTCAAATCACAAGAAACAAATCTAGGCTGGTATGCAAGTGCTACGCACAAGAAGAAGGAATAGATTATGGGGAGACATTTGCTCCTGTAGCTAGATTGGAAGGAGTAAAAACCTTACTTGCATATGTTTCCTACAAAGATTTCAAGGTATACCGAATGGATGTTAAGTCTGCATTTTTAAATGGTATATTAGAAGAAGTGTACATTGAACAACCATAAGGATTTGTTGATCCAAACAAAAGATGCATGGTTTGCAAACTGAATAAAGCACTATATGGACTAAAGCAAGCTCCCAGAGCATGGTATGAGAGACTGCACAACTACCTGATATAGATTGGATTCTCAAGGACAAATGACACAAGCAATCTATACATGAAAGATGAAGAAGGTAAAGGAATCTTGTTGGCTAAGATTTTTGTAGATGATATTATATTTGGTGGACAAGATGCCTTGTGTAAGAAATTTTCAAATGAAATGCAAATTGAATTTGAAATGAGTATGTTTGGGGAGATCAAATTTTTTGTTGGTTTACACGTATATTACATGGAGAAAGGAATTTTCATCACCCAGTCTAAATATGTTCATGAGATATTGAAAACCTTTGGTATGGAAGATTCAAGGCCATTAAGTACTCCCGTGGCTACTGGACAAAAGTTGTCTAAAAATGATGATGCTGTAGAAGTAAACCAAACTTTGTATAGATCCATGATTGGAAAGCTGTAGTATGTTGTACACAACAAACCAAATATTGCTTTATCTTTTGGGATTGTGGCAAGATTCTCTGCCAATCCTAAAGAAACTCACATGATGGTTGTCAAAAGGATAATGAGATATTTGAAAGGGATTGCTGACTATGGATTGTACTACAAGAAGCATGAAAAGTTTGAACTGAAAGTGTATACTGATGCTGATTGGGCAAGAAATGTGGATGACAGAAAGAGTACTAGTGGTGGAGCTTTTTTTCTTGGACAAGGATTAGTTTCCTGGACAAGCAAGAAATAAATTTGCATTTCCCAATCTACTATTGAAGCTGAGTATGTGGCTGCAGCAGTGAACTATTCAAACCTGGTATGGATAAAGCAATTGTTGGTAGGCATGAAAGAAGAGATCACTGAACCAGTTGTCATCTAATGTGACAACACAAGTTCTATCAACATCTCTAAGAATCCAGTAATGCACACAAAGACCAAACCCATCACCATCAAGTATCATTACTTGAGGGAACTGGTACAAGATAAAGAGGTCTAAATGGAATATGTGAATACAAAAGAACAACTAGCAGACATATTCACTAAATCTTTACCTAAAGAATCTCATGAATATCTAAGAGGTTAATTAGGGGTTCTTCCCCTAACTGAGGCTTCCTAGTCAAGCTAGGAGCACTACATCAAATGTGCTGCAAAGAGTATTTGACAAATTGATTTAGAGATGGGTCACACTTTAGGAGCAGCCTAGAGTTGTGAAAAGTATAGAAAAGCCAAGAATCAGTCATAAGCAAATATGATAGAGGGAGAAATACTGTTACTAAAATACAAAATGATATCTACATCTGCAGGATGTATGTTTTAGTTGTTGCTTTGGCATTTTTGTCAAAGAGGGTGATGATCATAGATGAATACACATGGTGAGATTTCATGGAAGATCAAGTAAGAGGGAGAGATTCAGTGGACGGTCATACAAGTATGGCTAATTGATTATGTATCAAAATGAAGCTAAGGATATTATCAATATTTCTGATGGATAGATAAGTTTTGGATTGGTTGGTGATTCATGTGTTATTCATATGGTGTTTCCATCAATGCCAAAGAGGAAGATTGTTGGAAACTGCAATTGAAGCAATTGTTGTATTGTCATTGATGTTAAACCTTAACTGGTAAAACTGTTGCTATCTAAGAAAGTACTATATCTATTTGATTCTTGTGAAGGGGGATAGGCAAGGTTGGTAACAATAGCACCTAAGGAAAGGTTGAGTTATCTTGATACTTCAATGAGTACTTGATTATATGGCACAATGATAAGATAATATATTGTTTATCTAAGTAAGAATGAAGACTAAAATGGTAGGCTTAACTGAGCAAAAGTGAAGAAATATAGTTTAAGCCAAGTGATGTTAGTGTCGATGGAGCTAGTATATGCCAAGTAAATTTAGTGTTGACCAAACATCAGTTAATTGTCGAGGAAGACAGTATTAGCTGAGGAAATAGTTTTTGTGGGGATTGAGTTTTCTAATGAAGACTGAGGAGTTGAACATTGTATTGACCGAGCGTCAGTAATTTACATTTGAGGAATAATTCAGATTTCCAGCTGACATAGTTGAATTCTTGGATTATGTAAATCATGTTGACTTTATTTATTGATTGTATGAAAGCATTTAATGCATTGTAAAACATTTTATTGTAAATCTATTAAGAGATTTGAGATATTTCTAGAAGGATAAACAAAGAACATAAAGTTGGAAGGATTCAATGAATTTGACCTAACCCTAAGATCTACAAAGGAGATTAAGTGGTAAAAGATGTATTGACCTAATTTGAGGAAGTATTAAGGAAACCTAAGTATGCGGTTGAAGAGTGTAGAGTAGAGAAGAGGGTGCTAGAAGTATCATTGATGTTACTGACTGTTTAAGTGGAAAAGGTTGAAGGAGAAGTGTTGTGATTGCTTGAAGAGATTTCTGAGCAGATCAGTGATGGAGATTGTAAAGGCTCACAGTTAGTAAGCCAGCATATGTGTACGAAATTGGATATGATATTTACAAAGTGAGTTGTATATTTTTCAGATCATTACTACTGTTACTTTCTAACCATTATATCAGTCAAAATCCTTTTAACAGAGGTTGACCTAACAATCATTTGTATAAATCCTTTGAACAAGGTTGCATTCTAATGGGATGTATGTAAGTCCTATAACAAGGCACACTTTTAACAGAGTGGTTTAAATCTTTTAACCAGGTCACGCTTGACAGTGTGTTTGTAACCTTTAATAGGGTTGGCTTTTCACAGATCTCACTTTAGAAGAGTGAAAATAATAGTAACATGTTACAAAGTGGTTTTTCCCAAATTAGGTTTCCACTATAAATCCTGGTGTTAATAATTGTGTGAATGTTTTGGTTTGAACATTTCTGTGTTTTACAAGTTAGATACTATTGGATAGTGGACTACACTATTATATGTTTCTGTTATGCAATCAGTAATGACCGAGTAGCTGTTGGTTGTTGGATCTAATTTGTTGAAGAGTTTTAAAGTTTGTTTTATACATCTGGACCTAAGAACAATTGATTCACCCCCCCTCTTTGTTGTTCTAAATCATATTAACATCTTCTCCATTCATAACCATCTTTCATTTCAAAAATGAACATGGTGGAGTGCCCCATGTGAAGAATCTTTTCAGCTTCTTTCTTTCAATCAACATGTTTATACTAACCTGCGAGGAGATTTTAAAATAGGTGAGTTTTTTAAAAGACTCAGTAAGGGTCCTTGGGGTATCTTGATACCTTTTTTCATTTCTACACTTCCAAACCTGCCAAAGAATGTTAGTAGACAGAATGCTCCAAAAAAAATTAGTATCATAAGCCACTTGAAGCATTTGATCTTAGGGTCAACAACAGATTTCCAAAGTTTATCAAAGTACTTTTTCCTTATATTAGTATCCAATTGAGTATACCAAAGCTTATTGACATGCTTAATGATGGCATCATTAGAATCAATGATTTTGTATATGTTTTTGGATTTGATTTTAGACATAGTAGTACCATCCAGCCATTTAAGATTTAGAAACCTGTGAGAATCAACATGACAGACAGTGGGGAGGTCCTTATAGGCTTTGACAATCATATTGTAGGTCTTCTTTTGGGATAGAGGGATGTTGAATTTGGACCCGGGATCCTCCCAACTAATAAGGCTGTCCTAATAAAAAAGATAGATAAATTGAGAGATGTCCAGGTTATTCCAGAGTTTAGAAGAGCACCCTTGGGAGAGGGCAAGAGGATTCCTTGAGAGGTGAAGGTTCCACAAAATCGATCTTTCACCATATAGATGGTTATGATCATAGAAGGTCCTATTAGGAATAAACTATTTAATATGCTCCCAAGCTTTCCAAATAGTTTTAAAAATTGCAGAGCCCTAGACAAGGACAAGGAAGTTTTCCTCAATGATACATCACAGAGAGTAAGATTCTTCCAGGACTTAGCCTTCCGAGGGATCCCTCTTTCAATATTACACCTAATAAGGACCTTCCATGGTTCATCACCATCCAAAGAGTGGAAGACCCATTTGGCAGCAAGGGCAATCCCTCGAGTCTTAAGGTCCTTTAATCCCAATCCCCCAAGAAGCTTGTCAGTGTGACACCATTCCCATTTCATGGCATGGAATTTCTTATTTCATTTTCCATCAAACCACAAAATTCCTAATGGCCTTTTGAATTTTCAAAATTTGATAGTTATGAAACATCCAAGTAGAGGAGTAGTAAATATTATAGGAGGAAAGAATTTTTTGGCACACCTAAACTCTACTAGCCAAGAAGAGGGATCTGTTATGCCATTTACTAAGCTTTTTATAAATCTTATCCTTCACCCAGAACCACATATCCTTAAGGGAGGGTTCTATAGATAAGGGGATACCAAGATAGCGAGCAATTTTTTTAGGACCACCCCATTGAAAATCAAACTTGTTAAACCAATCAGGAGGTTGATCATTCCAACCCAGGCAAATAGATTTAGACTGGGAAAGGTGAGCACGAGAAATAGAGTAGAAGGAGTTGAGTTTATTATGAAGAGCCTCAAAATTATCTTCATGAGCTTAAAAAAAGGTAGAGGTGTCATCAACAAATTGACAATTAATAAGCTCAGAATCATCAAGCAAGGTGATACCTTTTACAACAAGGAAAAGGGAGTTGTCCCTAATAATGTAAGTGAGGGAATCAGAGGCAATAAAAAAAGAGCAGGGGCAAGAGGGAAGCCTTGCCTGATGGATCTTCCAAGGGAGAAGGGGTTAGACAATGAGCCATTAACATCGACCTGAGCAGAAGCATCATTCAACAGAAACTTAACAAATGCACAAAAAGTAGCAGGGAATCCAAAGGCCTCAAGCATCATGGAGATAAAATCCCATTCAACCCTATCGTAAGCCTTCTCAAAGTCTAACAACAACATAGCAGAGTTTTGGTGGGAGTTCTTGGACCAGTTCATGGCTTCCCAACTGGTGATTAGATTCTCAAGAATAAACCTGCCCTTAATGAAACTAGTTTGGTTAGAGCAAACAAAATTGGGCTAGATATTTTCAATTCTTAGAGCAAGAATTTTAGCAATAATGTTATAAGAACATTAAGGAGAGTAATGGACCACCAATTTTTAAGGAGAGACTTGTCCCCATCCTTAGGGATCATCTTTATGATACCTCTATTGATAAAGCTACCCAGGGTGCCTTTGGTAAGAGCTTTAGAGTATATGTCATGGAGGTCTTTGCAGATCCAAGTTATGTTTGCCTTATAATTCCACAAGTAAGCCATCAGGTCCAGGAGCCTTATCATTCTTTAGGTAATTAATAGCTTTTTCAATTTCCTCTATAGATATGTCTTTACTGAGAAGGGAAGCATCATGTTTGGAGATTCTATTGGGAATGAGAGTTCTGTACTTGTTTATGAGGGATTTAGCCTTCTTAGTATCTTCAGAGGTAAATAAGTTTTGGTATAAAGTGACAAAGGCTTCTTTAATTTTATCAATATCAACAATTTCAGTGTTATTAACCACAATCCTATCAATGGTCTTGTTAGACTGCTTCTACTTAAGTAGGTTAAAGAAGAATTTTGAGCCCCTATCTCCATGTTGGAGCCAGTGAGCACGAGACTTGATTTTGGCTCCTCTAATTTTAACCTGTTGGTGTTTTCTAAGGGCTTCCCTAGCCTTGGAGACAAAAGGGATAAGGTTGTAGCTAGTCAGAGGGATTGGCTTGAATGTCTAATTCAACAGAACGTAGCTTAGAGGACAAAGTCTTCTCGATATATCTAAAGTCTTTGGCTTTCTTCTATCCTATAGTTTGCAAAAAACTTTGCCAAGTAGAGATGTTATGACTCCACAAATCAATATATTAAAGGGAGGGGAGATTGATCTTATTGATGATCCTAATAGGGTTAATGGTGGAAAGAACATCATCATCCATGAGTAGAGTATTGTTAAGGATGAATTTCAGGTTACTAGCCTTCTTCAAGAAAGGGGAATTGTTAAATCTAATACAAACAGAGATGGGGTGGTGATCTGAAAGGGAGGTGGGAGTCACAGTAACCATGTTCCCCTATTTATCAGGAAGAAATGAAAAGAAATTCTTATTAGCATAGAATCTATCCAGCCTAGCATAAATTCTAGAGGGGCCTTGTTGAAAATTGCACCAGGTATGCCATGGGCCATGGTTAGATTCAAAGTTTTCAGCTAAAGGATCAAAAAATTGTTTAGTATTTTTCATCCTATTCCATTGCACCTTTTCTAAGTCTTTCTAGGAGAAGGGGAGACCACCATATTTGTCCTCCTAGGACTCAATCATGTTGAAATACCCCCCAAAGAGCCAAGGGATATTAGGAAGGGAAGTTAACCAAGACCAGAGATCTGATCTCTCTTTGTAGTCATTGGAGGCATATATAGAACATATACCAAAGGTAGAAGAGTTAGTGTTAATAGTAACCTAGACAACCCTATTATAGGGAGGACACACCCTTACCCGTGATAGAGTTGGCCCATTTAGGATTAACTAATAAACTCACCCCTCCTCTGCCTTTAGGATGATTAGAGTACACCTTTATAGCTTCTTTCCAAATGAAATTTAAATTAAGTTTAAGCATAAATCCAGTAGTTTTTAATTCCTGTAACATAATGATATCCATAATATTAAGAGAATCTAAGTAAGGTTTAATAATATACTTCCTGTCTAGGCATTCAAGACCCCTAATGTTCCATGACATACAGTTCATGAGAAAACTAGTGGGGAGGGGGAGCACTTAGGGTTCGTGGACCCATTGGTAAGAGTAGTAACAACAGATGAGATGTCATGAATTTTTTTCCCTCGATTGTTTTTAATCTTGGAACCCAAGGGCTGTCCTCTTCTTTTAGACTAGGGGAGGTCAGTTTTGCCATCAACATGTGTTATATTTTAAAAGATATTAACATTATTAGAAGAGAGGATTGATTGAGCACCCTTATTTTGTACTTAAATTTTAAATCACTTCAATTTTTTAAAATAGTTTACTTATCAATTTATATTTGTAAGATAATTACATTTATTAATAATTTACTATTATTTAATATTTTATTAAAAGATAAATAATAATATTAATAAAAATTTTATATTATACTCATGTCAAAGTAAAACAAAAATGAATTCAGTGAGCAATACAAATAAAATAGGGAAATCAGGTCCTTTTCACTTTGGGAGTAATAAATACCAAGAATCCAGTCAAACATGACTGAATAGTCATAAATTATGGAGACTAACCCTTGTAAGAAATAATACAGAAGCCTTCACAATGCAAAAAATAATGTTCAATATTTATAAAAATAGAAAACACCGTGTAAAATGATTTTAAGTGGAAATCCTTGTTTCCATTGAAATATGTGACCACTACCATACAAAATGATACTTGTGTAGAAGTGTGTATAGTCGTAGTGTGTAAGGTTCACCTCAATTGTAATACATTTATTTCACTTCATATCAATTTCTATGGCTATTTCTCCTTATATAGCTTGTTCAAAATATATGACTCTTGTTATGTTTGATGCCTCACAAATCTGACAAATAATGGGGATGGGGCTGAACCCCCAAATAATATATTTTGCCAAAAATAATATTCATAAAAAATCTATGAGTAAAGTTTAAAAAATGCAGAATTGAGAAAACAATTAGTCTAATGCATTGATTGGCAAGTAACATCAATCAAAAGTGGGAAAATGTAGAAGAAAATTGGTAGCTCTTAATCTTTTCTTTGAAAAGGAGATTGACATGATTATTCAAATGGATTTTTCTTCACGTCTGCACTTGAAGACATACGACTCTTTCACATTTCCTTTTAAGACATTGTTTGAAAATAGAAGTTACATTCACACTACTTTGACTGATATGATAGCTATGAAAGCAATGGGGTCATAAATTATAGGCAGCGTTGTAGGGAATAGTACTATAAAAATGCTAAAAATGTGAAAAATTTGCAAAGTAAGAAAACAATCATTTTTCCATATCAATTTGACATGGACAACTGTTTGTGTGGAGTGTGAACATTATTTGTTACACCTTGGAATAGAACAAAACTCTCGTAATTCATAGCAAACGGCTTGCAAAAGAAAAATCATTTTTATAAGTTCTTGGAGTAAAAATAGTTTAGATCCTAATGTTATTAGAAATAATACGAAAGTTGTTGTCTATTCAAATGTGGAAAACGCCGTGTTTAAAGGTTTGGAGTGTGAAATTCTTTCAATTCAAATTAGCACTCGAAAAAGCTTTGAAAAGGAGACTGACATGATTATTCAAATGACTTTTTCTTCATGTCCGCACTTGAAGTTATACGACTCTTTCACATTTCCTTTTAAGACATTATTTGAAAATAGAAGTTGCATTCACACTACTTTGACTGATATGATAGTTGTGAAAGCAATGGGGTCATAAATTATAGGCAACATTGTAGGGAATAGTACTATAAAAATACCAAAAATGTGGAAAATTTACAAAGCAAGAAAATGATCATATGAATCAATTTGACATGGACAACTGTTTGTGTGGAGTGTGAACATTATTTGTTACACCTTGGAATAGAACAAAACTCTCATAATTCATAGCAAACGACTTGCAAAAGAAAAATCATTTTTATAAGTTATTGGAGAAAAAATACTTTAGACCCTAATGTTATTAGAAATAATACGAAAGTCATTGTCTATTCAAATGTGGAAAATGTTGTGTTTAAAGGATTGGAGTGTGAAATTATTTCAATTCAAATTAGCACTCGAAAAAGCTTTGAAAATGAGACTGACATGATTATTCAAATGGTTTTTTCTTCACGTCTACACTTAAAGTTATATGACTGTTTCACATTTCCTTTTAAGACATTGTTTGAAAATAGAAGTTACATTCACACTACTTTGACTGATATGATAGCTGTGAAAGAAATGGGGTCATAAATTATAGGCAGCGTTGTAGGGAATAGTACTATAAAAATGGTAAAAATGTGGAAAATTCGCAAAGCAAGAAAATGATCATTTTTCCATATCAATTTGACATGGACAACTGTTTGTGTGGAGTATGAAAATTATTTGTTACACCTTGGAATAGAAAAAAACTTTTGTAATTCATAGCAAACAGCTTGCAAAAGCAAAATCATTTTTATAAGTTCTTGGAGTAAAAATAGTTTAGACCCTAATGTTATTAGAAATGATACAAAATTCGTTGTCTATTCAAATGTGGAAAACATCATGATTAAAGGTTTGGAGTGTGAAATTCTTTCAATTCAAATTAGCACTCGAAAAAGCCTTGAACATTACTACTATAAAAATTAATTTCTTAAACATACTATTTTTCAAATGTATTAATTTGCCATATAACTATTTTTTTAATGTATGATATAAAAACTATTAAACATATTTATATTTATCAATCTATATTAATATATGGAAATGTGCTTCACAAGTATACTAATTGCTTTTCTATAGCCATAGTGTTTAAGGATATCTAACACATTTATTTCTTATTATGTAGTTTGCTAAATATATAGCTATTTCTTCTTATAATTCTAATACATCAATTAATTACTTTTCTATTGTTGCAACTGTCATGTCGTCATATTGTTGATGTATTTATTTGCAAGTAGTGAGCTATAGGCAAAATAATAAACAACATCCTAAATCTACCTCTATAAAAAAATAAAGGATTGGTTATGACCAATCCACCAAGAATAGTCATAGTACCACATATCCGGAAAGTAAAACAACCTATTTTAATAGAGTTCATAGTCTTAGCAGAATTCAAAAGATATAACATGTGTCATGCAGGAAAAAACCACAGAGAGTTATCCTTAGCAAAAAAGCTATAAACTAAAGTATCAAGTCTAAGGCCCCAGAGGCTAGTAAGGAGAAAAAAGATAGAAGGACCAACCATCTTCATCATGATTTTTTCTCAGTCGACATCCTTGACAACAAAACTGTGGCCCACTCCTCAATAAGGAATTGAAACAGATCTTTCTAGTCACCATCTTCCTTCATCTTGACACCATTCACATGTTCCTATAGAAAACACAAGGTAGTAGAAGAACCATTCATCACCTTCAATGTGGACCTAATCATATCATGTAGACACTTGTCTAAACTCACCACTTCATCCCTCAGGTTCTCAAGGCCACTTTCAATACCAACGACCTATTGTTTGATATTGCCAATGATACCACCTAGGGCATGACTTTGGCTAGGGGTATCTTTATTCTTGATTTCCTCTGCCACAACATTGTTCTGGGTAATTTGAGGTGAGGGATCAAGGGTAGTAAGAAGGTGTTGGCATGTGATGTTTTGGATCACTAGGAATCACTTGAGGGTTGTCATTTATGGAAACACTTATGTTGAAGTAATCACATGTTGTGGAGATTTCCACTGGAGTCACAGTCATGAAAATGATTAAGTCCAGAATAAGGACAACAGGGTACAGTGCTACAATTTTGGTCAGTGATGAAGATATATGAGGTATTATGTCTTGCAAATTTAACTGGAGGTATTTTGGGATGTATGCATGCTTCAATTAAGAGCACATAGATTTTGGTTACCAGATCTATGAGATATAGTGTTTGGAAGGTATGCGAAGATAGTAAAATAGTGTAACAGGGTACATGAACAATTGCGAAGATTCAGGAAAGCATAGTGGATATGATAATGTGCTAAGACAAGTGAATAAAGTATATTGTTGACTCTTTAGTAATGTAAGAGTGCCAACTCCACAAATATATTTTGCATGAGTTATTGTTATGTTTTGTATGGTAATTGTGAAGCCAACTGGAAGGTTGATTTTGTATAAGTATAGATTACTTTTGTGAAAGTGATTCATGGTTATGGTTATGATGATGGAGTAAGTTTGTGAATGTAAGAGAAGAGATCAGATGCAAGACCAGTAAGAGGTTGAGCTATAACTAGAACTATCTAAGTAAGATAAGTTCTTGTATTGTTCCCCTTTTGAGAACTCTTTTGAGACAAGTATTGATTGTAAGAGCAGTGTGCTCACCACCTTTAACCAGGTGTTTTGTATACCCCTAACAGGGTTTTGTATTCCTCTAACAAGGAAATGTACTATGTAACAATCAGCTCCTAACAGGGCTAGATCCCCTAAAAGGGATATTATATTTTAGTACATATTTGTGGGTACCATCCCCACCGGGGTTTTCCCTTTGGCTAGGGTTTCCTTGAGAAAAAATTATGGTGTAATGAGTAATGTGTTATGCTTATATGTCCTTTTCATTTCTGCATTACTTTAGATTGTTTATAATTGTTTAAAGTTGAAAAGATCAAAGTCCTATAATATTGATTCACCCCCTTTGTAGCATTATCTAATCCTAACAATTGGTATCATAGCTATTGGCCCTCAGAGAGAAAGTCTAATATATTAAGGGAGATCAAAATGGATTCAAAAGATTTGCAAGTGAACTTTGAAGCTATACTTGAAGATCTAGATAAGATGAAGCTAAGAATGGTGAACTAAAATTTAAATTAAGAAGAGAAGGAGGTTTCATGAGGAAACTAAAAGAACAGCTTGAGATTGCAAAGAGTTAGAGACAATACCTTATGGAGAAGATCAAAAAAGGTTTAGACTATGATACATTAGACAAAGTAAAGAAGTTGGAGCAAGAAAAATAACAAATCAATCTTTTGATGATTAAATAAAATCAGCATGAAAAGGATGAAAGAAAAAAAGTTGAAGAGTCACTAAAAGAATCTAACAAGTAGATAAGTGAAATGAAGATTGAACTTGACCAATGCAAAGATAAATATTAGGAATTGGAAAAATATAATCAGATCATTAAAGGTGAACTCACTCAAGCCAAATTACACATTGAGAAGTTGCACATGAGAAGTGACAAGATTGATGAACAAAGAGCAAGACAAAATCCTAAAGGAGATATGATTGGAGTTGGATTCAATGAAGGTGAAAGTTGAAAAACCCAAGAAGAATCAAATGAAGCCAAGAATGAGGGAAGACCTATTCCTGAAGAGAGACCTACTAATGAAGAAGCTAGAGAACATTTCAAACCCTTCAGAGGTAGATGTTTCAGATGCAACAAGGTTGGACACATGAAAATAGATTGCAGAAGTAAATGTAACTCTAAGCCCTTTACTAGTTACTATTTTAATTGCTATGAATATGGACACAAGAAAGTAGATTATAGAAAACCTGAACAGTCCAGGTACAAGCAAGACTATATTAGAGAAGATACAACAACTAAGATCACATATTAGAAATGTCATAACTTTGGGCATACAACAAGGTATTGTAAACTATAGACTAATCAAGATAGAAGGAGGCCACCTACTTGTTACAAATGTAGCAATCTAGGTCACATTGTGAAGTTTTGCATATATAATGGAGAAGACAATAGAAGAGGACCAAGAAGATCTAGTGAACAAAGAGGACCACCTCCTTTGGTTATAATGAAAAATGTTGGTGATAGTGGTAAGAGTCTTAATGAGTACATGGATGAATTTGGGAATCATTTCAAGAAATCAGAGAACAAGGAGGATGATCAAATATGGAAGGTAAAAGAATTCAACAAAGCAGTGATTCATGGAGAGACAGTTGATGATGCTCTATCTTCGCATGATGAGTTCTTTGAGGCATCGACCTAGGAGGCCTTATGGCCTTATGGGGAGCATTCGATACAGTGAACATAAAATATCCAGCCCTTGTATATGTGGAGTAAGCTCAAGAAAGATTAGAAATGATGTGTACATATGTTGTGGAGTCTGTGGTTGAGAGTGCAACACTTGAAGATTCATCTTTTGTGTTTGTGAGTTTTGTATCGACTGGATAGTATGCAAAGTTGAGCTACCAGTGTTTAATACAAACACTCAACTTGCGATGGATAAAAGGACTTAAAGGATGTTAAATCTACACCATTTGTTGATCAGCGCTTAAGGAGAACAAAATAGAGAAGGTTATAAGTCATCTGGTAGTGTGGTTACGTGATCACGTGAAGCAAAGCATCAGATTCAAGCATTTAAGGTATTTGGACCTAATCTTTCATAGAAGTCATGGATGCACTAGTAGTTTATGATGTTGTAGACATACCTAGGCATAAGTTCAAGAGGCATCCATACAAATCCTATGAGGATGATCCAGAGGGAGCTTTTTCACAAACCCTCGTAGGCATGTTGCACGTAGAAGATATTAGGGCCTACATACACTGTAAATATGAAATCATTGGTGAGGTTAACATCTTCAGTGAATTGAATAATACAATTAAAGCTGATGGATCTATGGTAGAAGAATTTAAGCACCTAAAGGATCAGTCAATCCTTAAGTTAATCTGACTCATGGAATTCATGGAAGTTAAATAGTTTAAAATCATTCTTAGCTGAGTTCATGACCAATTTTTGTGGATAGGTGAAAATCCTGTTAAGATATGTGCACAGTTGATTTGTGATATCACAGGCCTTGAAAATGAAGGAGCCCTACCTATAGTAGAAAATAACCTAAAGAAACTGGCAGAAACCCTATCACACTCTAAGTGGGATAAGAGGGCAATGATAGTAAATGACATTTATTTGCAAGATGTCAGATTGGTAGCAATGTTTCTAGGCTACAAGTTGTTTCACAGTAGTAGACGTAATTTTGTATCTACTGGAGTCATCATGATGGCATACAGAATGGTAAAAGAAAATAAGAAGTATAATCTTTGCAAAATTCTAGCTCAACAGTTTATTGAGAATGTGAAAGCTATAAAGAAGGATAAATCTAAGGCATTTAGGTCTGGCTCATTGCTAATTCACATGTACATTCACATCATTCACAACTTTCCTGACATGCATCCTAGAGCATGGAAAGACATTGAACCCACTAGACTTCAGATCTCAGAATACTATAGAAGACAAAAGAAGGACTAGATAGATGGAGAGTTGTTTGACATGATCAAGATACTGCAGAGGTAGATGAAAGAAAGGTACAGAATTCTAGAGAACTTAGTAGAAAAGTATAAGGACACTATCTATTTCATGGTTGAAATTGATTGAGTCTTCTTTGAGGTAGTTGAGCCTAGAACTAAGTGGTGTTATCCTATGGGATATGAGGTAAGTGTTGAAGTGCTAACTATGCAAGTGGAGCATGTATTGGAAATAGAAAAGGACCCTACCCAAGAAAGATGGGGAACATACAGGGAGAAATATGAGAAAGTCAGAGAAGAGAAAGAAAAGGTGACAAGGAAAAGAAAAGTCAGCAATATTGTTGAAGAAATCAATGTAAAGGTGGGAATCACAAGAAGGGAGTTGATAGAGATGAAAAATAGGATGGAGGAATCTTCTAGCATCACTAATGATGCACCCACTCTATTGAAAATAGAAAAGATAATAGCTTCTACTGTTGAAGTTGTTGATTTGTTAGCCTCTCAAGAGGAAGAAACACGAGAAGTTGTGGATGCAGTTGTTCCTAGAAGATCAACAAGGACAAGTAAGAAAGATAGTCCCAAAGCAAAAGAGACAGAGGTGAAGAGGAAGAAGAAGGAAGAAAAGGAAGCTGAGGAAGAGGAAGAGAAAATAGTCCAAAAGAATCCATAAACCTTATGGAAACTAGCTCTTAAATCACTACAGAAGAGAGCAATTAAGGATGGAAATCTATTAACAGTGAATAGATACTATGAAAGACTAACTCTGAGGATCAAACAGTCATTGAAGATACTGTTATTGAGCATCTGCTTGTCTTTAAGAAGAATTTGTTGGAGATTGAAGGAAACATTCCTAAAGACCTGTATAGTAAACTAGAAATCAGGAAACAGTTAGCACATTCGGAGGATGAGAACATAAGAAATAAAAGAATTGATGATATGTTGCCGGTTGTGTCAATTCAGGAAAGAGAAAGAATCATAAAAGCACTAAAACCCCTACTGAGGACAAAGGCCAGACTAGTCAAGATTATGGCTAGGAAGTATGATGAGGTGATTGAGGACACTCAAAAGGCATTAGACCAAGTTCTAATGCATGACATGCCTAAGAAGGTTTCACCTCCTAAGGATTCTAAGCCTGTATCTCTAGGTTTAGGAGAGAGTTCAAAGGCAATAGATGAAAGTGTTCAAGACAACATGCAACCAAATTTCTTTGTTGCTGGTGTGCTTGTGTCCCTTCACACTTTGTAGGATGTAGATGATCCATTTTTGGATAATATGGCCAATGCGATGGAGGTTAAAGATCAGGAGCAGATAGAGGAAGGGAAATCAGAAGAGAAACAAGAAGAAAAAGCATAGGAGAAGGAAATACAGCAGGTGGAAAAGCAAGAAGAATAATTAAAATAAAAAAAAGTTGTTGAGGTCAGTATGGACACATCTTTATTGTTGGCAAGTGTGACCAAACCAGTTAGTTCTGATGTGGACAACATGGATGAAGATGAGCTGATGAGACTATCATTTATGGATTTTGCTAAAGCCAAGGAGAGATCAGTTCATAAAGGAGACAAAAGAGATAAGATAATGGTCAAGGCTATAGAAACAATGAACAAGCTACTCCCCTAACCGGTTATCTTCAAAAACAAAGATGAAGTTGAGAACCTCGGTACAATAATGGATAGCTTTGACAGTCATTTTGACTCATTGCTAAAGACAACAGAAGAAAAGGCTGAAAAGAAATTTTTGGAGAAGAAGTTGAGCAAAGTTTGTAAGTCCATTTCATGGGACTTAAATATTCTGAAGGCTACTACTCTTAAGGCCAAGAGTTGTGTAGCACAAGGCAGGAAAATTTACAGCTATTGCATAAACCCCTATAGACATTTAAGGAGCATTGAGGAGATCATAGCCAAAGACATGTATACCCTTGATAGTCTAATGGATAGTTGTGAATCATCTTCACAAACTATGGGAGAAATAGATAAGGAAACATCCAGACTATTGGATAAGATAGGAGTACAGGAAATAGAGAAAGGGAGAGTTGCAGATAGATTTGGCTTATTGAGAAACCTATTGACTCCTAAGCTCACAATGTTGGAGACTCATCTTTTAGAGATGATAAAAGTTGAAGACTCAATGTTTGTATCTACTCTAACTAAGCTTAAGGTAGTAAAGACAACATCATATGCATCAAATAGATTAATCCATGTCAGTGAACTGCTGATAAATTCATGGATTGAAGAAGTTAAGACCTTGGAAAACTCTTTCCAAGATGTCTTAAATCTGGTGAGTAAGCACTAAACCATTTGTGCTTGAGTTTTGCAATTTTGATAGTACCTTTGCCATTGATGTCAAAGGGAGAGGAAGAAAAAGGAAAAATGAGGAAGAGAAAGAAATATGTAGAGAAAATAAAATATGTAGAAAAGAAACAAAAAATTAGAAAAGAGAAAAAGAAAAGAAGGGAGTTGTATTGAGACACTTAGTCATTTTTCTAAGTGTTTCCATCAATGCCAAAGGGAGAGATTGTTGGCATGTGATGTTTTGGAGCACTAGGAATCACTTGAGGGTTTTCATTTATGGAAACACTTATGTTGAAGTGATCGCTTTTTGTGGAGATTACCATTGGAGTCACAGTCATGAAAATGACTAAGTCCAAAATAAGGACAACAGGGTACAATGCTACAGTTTTGGTCAGTGATGAAGATATATGAGGTATTATGGCTTGCAATGTTAACTGGAGGTATTTTGGGATGTATGCATGGTTCAGTTAAGAGCACATACATTTTGGTTATCAGATCTGTGAGATATAGTGTTTGGAAGGTATGCGAAGATAGTAAAATAGTGTAACAGGGTACATGAACAATTGCGAAGATTAAGGAAAGCATAGTAGATATGATAACATGATAAGACAAGTGAATAAAGTATATTTATGACTCTTTAGCAATGTAAGAGCACTGACTCCATAAATATCATTTGCATGAGTTATTGTTATGTTTTGTATGGTAATTGTGAAGCCGTCTGGAAGGCTGATTTTGTATAAGTATAGATTGCTTTTGTGAAAGTGATGCATGGTTATGGTTATGATGATGGTGTAAGTTTGTGAATGTAAGAGAAGAGATCAGATGGAAGATTAGTAAGAGGCTGAGCTATAACTAGTACTATCCAAGCAAGATAAGTGTTTGTATTGTTCCCCTTTTGAGAACACTTTTGAGACAAGTATTGATTGTAAGAGTAGTGTGCTCACCACCTTTAACTAGGTGTTTTGTATACCCCTAACAGGGTTTTGTATTCCTCTAACAAGGAAATGTACTATGTAACAATTATCTCCTAACAGGGCTAGATCCCCTAACATGGATATTATATTTTAGTATATATTTGTGGGTACCATCCCCACCAGGGTTTTCCCTTTGGCCAAGGTTTCCTCAAGAACAAATCATGTGTAATGAGTAATGTCTTATGCTTATATTTCCTTTTCATTTCTACATTACTTTGGATTGTTTATAATTGTTTAAAGTTGAAAAGATCAAAGTTTTGTAATACTGATTCACCCCCCTCTTAGTATTACCTAATCCTAACAGAAGGATAGTATTAGTCCCAGGGACATGTGATATATAATGTTTAAGGCTCTCTGACACATGGGATGAGGAGTCACTCTTGGAGTCATCTTCACCATTGCTCTAAGTCACCTCAAAATATTCAAGGCTCAGCTTTTTCACTCTTCTTTTACCCTATTCCTTAGAAATTCTATTGAAGTTGTGGGGAATGATAACTTCCTCCATAATTTACACCTTGTAGGTGGAATTTTTATCTTTTTTATAGGGTTTAGTCTCGGGCCTAGGATTATCATCTTTTTTATTCTTATATTTACTAGTAGAGTTAGCCATGGGAGAAACCTCCATGAAAAATTTAATTCTAAGGGGGTTTTTGACACACCTATTTCTACCCATGCCCGACGGAGGGAGGAGAATAATTTCAAGAAGGGAGTACCAATTTGAGGATGGGGTGGGCATCACAGAAGCATGATGGGCTCAGACATTGATAGGAGGGTACAAAGCCAAGTAGAGCTTATAGAGGTGAAACATTAAACCCCAATAAAGGATAACAAAGTTTTTCCCTGTGATTTTAGCTTCCGTAATTTTAACAACATTACTTTCCATTGAGCGTAACAGGAAAAAGGGATTGCAAATGAAATCTTGATTCTGAAGATGATTAAGAAAAGGGAGATGGTAGAAATATAAAACACCATATCTACCCTCCAAAGTGAAATATTTTATGATTATTACAGTCATATCCACCCTATCTTTTAACTAGTTGTTAACTAGGTTGAAATAATTGGTTGAGACTAGCCTGGTCTCGAGTGTGACTAGTTTTCTTTGACTTTCATCCTTGAGTAGATAACCCAGTGGCTTTGGTAATAACATCCTCATTGATCTTAAAATAAATTCCATTAACATTTACCCTTCTCTTGTTCTAGGTGGATATAAACCGACAAGAGACATTCTCGTCACACCTAGTCATATTCTTGATGAAAGAGAGAATCCCCCCTTCTCTGCAAACAAACATAACCATTGGATCATTTTTGTATTTATTATCAATGTGGTCTAACTCAATCCTCAATTTATGACTCTCCATAGCTTTCACATGAACAAACACCAAAGCCTAGAACTTGTTAAATTTATGGCTCAATGGCTATTTGTTTTAGGGTATGGTATGATTTGAAAATTAAAATTCATTATATGATCATGTGGAATTGTCAAATAATTTTAAGACAATGTCAAAAAATTTATTACTGTTTGATTATTTTATTGTCTTTTCTTTTAAGAGAAATATTAATTGTTGAAAAAAATTTAAAAATGAATAATTTTATATATAATTCTTTAACATTTAATACTTTGTGTTAGTTTTATCAATCATACATATCAAATATCCTAAACCTAAAACATTGGGACACAAATAATTTAGTTAAAACTTTTGTAGTGAAATATAGAATATGTATATCTTTGTTTGAAAATAATTAAAATAATCTTTAATCTGGTAAGTTTCTAAATTTACACAATTTTTTTTTTTAATATAATCTTTGTTTATAATTATATTCTCTTTTGAAAAGCATTAAAAATTTAATATATATTTATAATTAAAATTATAGAATCCTATGCATAATACATATTAATATCACAAATATTTGTTAATAATAAATATCAAAATTTTAAATTTAATCTATTATACAATTTTTTAATTCATATAGGATGTTAGTGTACACTTATATTACACCTAGTTGTCCACATAGACTTATAAGCCTAGTTAGGTGACTTGACACTACACTCATGAAGTGTCTAGTTAATTCTAGGTTTATGAGTGGTGTCAAATTGTATTTGACACATCACCCTATTTTGTTGGGTTGTTCTTTCCACCACTCTTGTTTGAGGAGTCCATACCTCATTTCATGTTGGCACTCACATATATTTGTACACTTGCTTCTTCTATTATTTAGTGTGATATTTTCATTGCATTTGTGTGTGCATTCCAAACTATTTGATTTTTCATGATATTAGAGATACTATGTTTTGTATGCAGGTCGCTAAAAGACTCTCTTTATCTAAAAGTTTGTTTAAATCTCTTTGCTAGTTATATCCTTTGTTGTAAATACATACTCACACCTACTAGAAGGTAGTAAATCGCCTAGTTAGCTTAGTTTCAATTACTTGCAAATTTTGATTTTTCTAACCTCTAATGTTTTACTAAAGTGTTGTGTCCGTAGCTAGGTAGAATTTTCACACACACATTTTTGGCGCCCACTGTGGGGCCCTGAAACGGGTTTCCATTTCTCTTCTATCAATTTCTATCTATTTTTTTATCATTTTCTGGTCAATTATGCGATTTTATTCTTTGTCCGTACAATTTTTGTATGAGTTTTTTTCTTCTTCAAAAACTCATACTAGGACCCTTTGAGTGTCATACAACATTCAACATTTTCGTTGCTCGTATCAGCAACTACAAATTATCATTTGGAGACTTCATTATCGTATGGGCAGGTACCCACTATCGCACGAGTTTCCTAAAAGTCATGCCAGAGGTGACCCACTGTCGTATGAGATTTGGATTGTCATATGAGAGGTAACCCATTGTCATATGAGTTTTGGTACCAAGATTCAATTGTCATTTCATATTTTTAGGTAGTTTGTCAGATTTGATTTTTAGATTTGGACTAACGGCTAACCCTAACAATTGACCTCTGCTATTTCTGATTGATATTTCCTGATTCTGATTGGAAAAGCGTAACTAAATTGCTAAAATAGGTAAAATCTACTAAGCGCATTGCAAGGAATTTAGGTATTCTTCTACAATTGATAACACTTTGATTTGGACATTTAAAATGAACTCTCTTGTGTCAACCTTGTGTGACTTTTCCAACTTTCATTTCACATACTTCAGTTTTGGGGCTATAAAATGAACACGGATTTGCTTTCTGCATATCTGTTACACATAGTAAATAGGCCCTATGAACACTATTCATGGATGATCTCAAGAGAGTGGGCTTCTTTTGCTTGTTCATGCATGCGAGACTCTTCTTGATGAAGGATCCCCTTGCAGGTAGGGAGGATACTGGGATTATCTTGCATTCTACTGGGTTTTTGAGTCTTCAACTTTTGATCGATACATTCTCTCTTTGGAGAGATTGATAGACCATAAGTGGTAGACATCATAGATCTTGGTGAGATAATTTCAGTCTTAGCATGTCGATTAATCTATCTTCTTTGTTTTGGTGAAGTGAAGAGGTTAGGAGATTATGCTCTACTTCCTTTTTGGATAGTACCAAAAACCCAAATCCTTGAATCTGATCTAGTCCCCCTGTGGTATCTTTTGTGAGTCACCTTTAGAGAGGGTTAACTGTAGTGGAAATTCCTTTAATTGGGTCAACCACGTGGACAAAACCTCAACCGGTAATAGCCATTTTCACCATGGTAGAAGCAGCCGGTATATAAATGTCCTTGTGGAGGAAATCTTCATAGGTGTGGTCTCTTGTTGGGCTGTCAGATCTCCCTAGCAGCTCCTGATTGATTAAATTCTTGGAATGTGTCAAAACCCCAGTGTGCCTGGATTGGATTTCACCCTCTTGAGATCATAAAAGTTATAGAGCTAGACCATTACTACAAACCCTAGTGAGGCCAATTTTTCATTTTCTAAGATTATGTGTGTTATTGAAATTTTTTTTGGAACATACACAACTAGCATTCCTAGGGATTAGCACATTAAGTCACTATTGCTTATTCATGCGCAAGGTTGCTTTTTCCCTTGTTCATTGTTTTCAGATGATTACTTGCTTCCCTTGCTTGCTATTTTGCATGCTTGATATCTACTTGGTTATTTGAGATGAACTATTATACAAATCTTCAAAACTGGACAGAAAACTTTGCCAAAAATCTGAAACTGAAAATTTAAAAATTACAAAATTTGAAGCGAAATTCCTTTCTGGAGTCAAAAGTCATCCCACAAGATCAGAAAGTCGTATGATTTTTTCCAAAAGTCATTTCAGAACCCCTAGATTGTCATATGGAAGCCTATACATTATCGTATGAGCTTTGTCAAAAAAGTCAAGAAAATTAAACCCTAGTGTCAATTATCATATGAGTTTTGTCAACTATCGTGCTAGAGTTTACCCAGACTCGTACAAGCTTGGAGGAACTCACATCAAAATTTTCAAAAAGTTGTCAGAAACTTGTCAAATTTTTTAGGAATCCAATTTTTTTACAGCCTATTTCTAGATTCTGTCAAAATATTCACTGTGTCAGGAACAGAGCAGAAACTAGAAATAATTTGATCATTTACCTAAAGTGGTCTCTTGAGTCTGATTTATCCTTTTGATTTATCGATTTGAGTCTTTTTCATCTTGTGTCAAAACCTTGTCAAAATTATCTTCAATTCAATCTTTGTTTACAAAATGGCTAAGTGTTGTGAGCTCATGTCTGCCATCTTTTGGGCATCTACCCATACTACTAGGGCATAGTATCCTTCATTTACATCCAATCTAATCTTCAATCAACCCAATCTTGACAAGGTTGCATCATTTGATCTTCTTGAATCAAGTCATTCTTTAGTTGTCTTCATCTTGCTCTCTTGCTTCACCCAAGGTTAATGGTGGAAACTAGAGCTTCTTCACACAAGAAATACAGAGAAGCACCCAATAACTTACCTTTGTCTACTCATGTGGGTCCAACCTTTGAGAAACTCTACAATTCAAGTCTTTACAAAGATGATGGTCTCGACAATCTTTGATTAAAAACTAGTTACATACCCCCCCCCTCCATCAACCCACGGAGGTGATCAACAAACTCCACATCAATTTATTCTAGGGAGTCCTAAAAATCCTAACATGTCTCAAGGAGGGACAAACCATAGGTCTTAAGGACATCACTCTCAACATGGTGCAGATCAAGAACCCACACCTTCTGAAATTTCTCGATATCAAAATGATGATGACTTCAAGAAAATGATGAGGCATTTATTGAAGGAAGACAGAGAAACATACTTCCTAGAGTTAGCTCATCAAGGGGCTAAACTTCCTCCCAACTTTAATGTTGAAGATATCATCACGCATGAGGAAGAAACTCCAATCACTGCTATTATGAAATAGATGCATTCCATGCAAGTCAAACTCAACAAACTTGAAAAAGAAAAGGAACCTAAGGAGTTCTCCATGGAGGCTCTATGCCCTTTTCCATTTGATAAAGACTTGTACATGTCACCATTCCCTAAAAGAGTGGAGATGCCTAAATATGATAAGTATGATAGAAACTCTGATCCTCAAGATCATGTCAGAGAATTTTGTACTCAATCTATGGAGTTCATGCATGAACCAACCTACCTAATGCATCTTTTCCTTCGATCTCTAGGAGGGTCAACTATTCATTGGTTCTAAAAAATGCCTCCTACTATCAAAAATTTTGAGGAGTTAATCAAACTATTCTATCAACAATACTCCTACAACATTCAACATCTGGTCACTATGATCAACATCTTCAATCTGAAACAGAACTCAGGAGAACCATTCCTGACTTTTCTTAAAAGATGGAGGAAATTTTTTTCTCTATATGCTAGACCTATTCCAGAAACTGAGAAGCTAGAAATTTTCATCAACAATCTTGTTCAAGAACTCAACTACCATTTGCAAATGCAACATCATACATCCTTTGATAAAATGGTAGAAAATGCAATCAAAATTGAGAAAGTACTTGTACAAAAAAGAGACATATCACTTCAAAAGGAAAAGTATGAATCTGGATCTAATTCTAAAGACAAAGGAAAAAATTGGAATAAGAATAAAGGTGTTGTCACAGATGGCATTGTTGATACTATTCGTGCCCCATCTAAGGCACCTGCTTTCAATCTTACTATTGGCACCCAAGCCATCAAAGCTTATGAGGCTAAAATAATAGAATCTAACAAGAAACCATTTGACTATAAACCTTGGGCTACAGATCCTAAATGTAAGTTTAATCCTCTTGGAGAATCCTTGGAATCTGCCATGAAAACTATGTTGGCCAACAACATCATCTCCTTGCCTGAGAAATTTTTTTTTGATCCTGAACCTGAACCGAAATGGTGGAGAGAGAATGATTTATGTGACTTCCATCGCAACAAGGGTCATAAGACTAATAACTGCATACATTTGAAACACATCATACAAGACAAAATTGATAATGGAGAAATCGTAATTGACAATCATAAAAGCAATAATGATCATATAGTATTCACGAAACCATTTTCAAAACATAATCAAGGAGATTCATCTTCTCAACCTAATGTGGGTGCTAAAGTCAATTATGCCTACTCTGGAAACAATGCTATCATAAATATGGTTGAACCATGCCTATCTGAGCATTGCAATGTCATTACAATTGTAAGAAAAGATAGGGATAATCAATCAGCAAATGCAGTTACTCGATCACAAGCTCAGGTGCATCTATAAGGAAAAAATTTAGATTCATCAAATATCCCTAAGGTGCCTTTTAATCTTTCATCTGCTTCTGAATAGAAGGCTACCTCTAAATCATCAAATCCTAAAGACACGAGGCCCACATCATATAGTATTGTCCAACAACTCCAGCATGCAAAAATTTCCATGTTTGAGCTGCTTCAGATATCTCCAGCTCATAGAGCCATTCTAGACAAAGCTCTGCTTGGATCCAATGTTCCTGAAAACCTTGATTTAGATAGATTCTAGACTATGGTTGGTCATCTGAAATCTCCACAATATATCTCCTTTTTAGAGGAAGATGATAACTCCTTGAGTCATCTGCATAATTAGCCCTTGCACATTGAAGTCTTGATCTAAACATCCCTAAACATTTGTTCTTACAACTTGATCACACACTTGGGAGTATCTAAAACTTCCATTGATCCTAAGAAGAAGATAACTATCAAAGCATACAATGAGAAAGAAAGATCTTCCAAAGTAACTATTGTCTTACCTATCAGAACATGACTTGTTATCGGAGACACCATATGTCAAGTTCTTGATCTACCTTTGGCTTACAACATCCTTCTGGGAAGACCCTAGATACATGAAATGAGAGCTATTCCTTCCACATACCATCAATGTGTGAAATTCCCTTATGAAGGAGTAGAGGTGATGATTCCAACTAACCTATATACAACTTGCAATGCTTTGAAAGAAAGTGCTGATAAACTTGTTCCTAATAACAAAGAATCTTCCACTAAGAAGCTACACATTTCTTCAACCTCTAAAATGGAAGACATTGCTAAAGAAGTCAAAATCAAAGATAATGGCATGGGAGAATACACAATGGAACCTTTTTTATCCCTGACATCTCTCTCGTTGTCCCCAAAATCTTATGGAAAACCTTATGACAAAGTGAAACCCACAACTAAAGAATCCCAAGTCATATTCAATGGAAGTTTTGTTGTAGAACAAGTGTCCAAACAAGAGTTTGAGGAAGATGAAGCCGTGCTTGCATGGTTATACAAGGATGAGCCTCAATCTGAATCAGTCCATAAATGTGACTCTATTTCAAGAAAAATTCCTCAGAGGTCATATGGACCAAGAGATAAACTGATCACAATAATGGGATATACTAGAAAAGGACCTCTAGGAATACAAGGCAAAGGTCTTCTATCATCTCTCAAGCATCATGATCGAACAAAAAAGAATACAAAAAGTCTAGGATATAAGAAGAAGCCTTTCTATCTTAGAAATAACTCCCCACATGTCTTAGAACAGATTGAACCAACAGAGGAAACAACACAACAATCTGATAGTGATGATTCAGACATCACTGATGACCTCATTCCTTATGCATGTTTTCCTAAAGAAATAAAATACCTCCTTGAAGCTGATGATGATCCAGTAAAAAGAATCAATGTAGTAGAAACACAAGAACCTACTATAGAACATAAGACAGTTGCACCACAAGAACCAACTGATCTTAAAGAAGACCAAATAGACAAGGAGGAAAGTGGCAGCTATTCTGAGACATATTCTCATGAGTATGAATTCAAATCAAAATCTGAGGGTAACCCTTCTTGGGGTATCCATCATGACTTTACACATGTTCTTAGATTTCCTAGAGGTCTAACATCAGAAGATGAATTCAATGACTATGAATGGGGAGTCATTCCAGAGGAAGATGAGCTTATCATAGAGAAATATGTTGATATTATTTACCAATATGCACCTAAACCCAACGTAAGTCTAGAGTGAAATGATGAACTTAACAAGTCTGATCCACCAATGGCTGAAGTGGACTCCCATAATGACATTGAGCCTATTCATGAATTGAACATTTTGAGTTGTAATATCACCTTCGAACTTGAGAGTTGGGTTAGGATCAATGATGATAGATCCATATCCATAAATACTATTTCCAAATCTTTCACCACTTTGACTATCCAACATCCTGAACTTCTTGACCAAACCTCTATGAATCCAAGCCACAATATCTATACCTTTCCGAATGACTATGCCCTTTCTTGCTACCTCAATGCGGTTGAGCCTATGATGAATTCCATCAGTGAGCTGAGTGTTAGCATGATAGAGTCAGACATCAAGTATCTTATTCAAAAGAATAAGAATAAAAATAAAAAGAAAAGGAGTTTTGAGGGTGAAAAATACTTTGTGGCAGTCTTAGAAACTACAAAAGTAAAAATAAAAGATGTATTTGAAGGTGAAAACCTCTCTGAGGAACCTAAGGATGAGATATTTGATGTCCTTTCGAGTCATTTATAGGATAGATCTCCAGTTCTAATTGAGCCCACTCAATCTATCAACTTGGGAACAATAGAAGAACCACATTTGATTCATGTAGAAAAATCCTTATCAGAAGAAGAAAAGAAAAAATTTATCACATTCCTAACAGAAAAGAAGATCAACTTTGCATGGAAATATTCAGATATGCTAGGGTTGGATCCTGATCTTATAATGCACCATTTATCTATAGCTCCAGGGGTCAAACCTATTAAGGAAAAATTGAGAAAGATACATCCACATATTGCACTCTTGGTCAAAGCTGAATTAGAAAAACTACTAAAAGCTGGATTCATCTGTGTTATTGATTATGCTGAATGGATCTCAAATATTGTACCTCTATCAAAACTGGACAAGTCTATAAGAGTATGCACATATTTAGAGATGTAAAAAAAGCATGCCCTAAGGATGATTTTCCACTACCTAACATTGATATCATAGTGGACATGATTGCGGGCTTCGAGATGTATTCTTTAATGGATGGTTTTTCTGGATATAATCAAATCAAAATTGCTCCAGAGGATCAAGAGAAAACTAATTTCACATGTGCGTGGGGCACCTTTTGTTGGAATGTCATGCCATTTGGGATTAAGAATGTAGGTGCTACATATCAAAGAGCTATGATGTCTATTTTTCATGACATAATGCATCGAACTATGGAGGATTATGTTGATGATACTTTGGAAAAATCTATGATAAGATCTAAACATCTAAATGACTTGAGAAAAATACTAGATCAAATGGATAAGTTTAGTTTCTAAATGAACCCTAAGAAGTGTGCTTTTGGTGTCACTTCTAGAAAGCTCTTAGGCTACATTGTTTCAAAGAAAGGAATTGAAGTAAATCCAGAAAAAATTAAAGCTATCATGGAGATGCAACCTCCCAAGAATATCAGTCAAATGAGAACATTACAAGGGAGAGTACAATCTATTAGATGCTTCATATCTCAGTTAGCAGACATATCACAACCTTTCACGAAGACATTACATAAAGGTGTGACCTTTGCATGGAACGAGGAATGTGAAAAGAACTTTAATCATATCAAGAAATATCTATCAAACCCTCCTATTTTGATGCCTCCTATTCAAGGGAAGCCATTAATCTTATATGTCTCTGCCACAGATACATCACTGGGGGCATTGCTAGCACAACATGATGAGAACAAGAAGAAAAGAGCTATATACTATATCAATAGAACATTGGTAGCCTATGAGAAGAACTATTCAATGATTGAAAAATCTTGTCTAGCTATGATCTTTGCATCACAAAAACTGAGACATTACATGTTGGCTCATACCACACATTTGGTAGCTAAGATTGATCCATTAAAGTACCTACTAAGAAAAGATGTCCTCACAGGTAGACTAGCTAAATGGGTGATGTTATTAAGTGAATTTGACATTGCATATGTTGAAAGAAAAGCTATCAAAGGACAAGTTATTTCTGATCAACTGGTTGACACACCTTTTTTTGATGATACACCAATGCAAATGGAATTCCTAGATTCTTCTATCATGAATCTTTCTTCTAGAACATGGAAGTTATTCTTTGATGGCTCCTATACATAGAATGGATATGGAGCAGGCATATTGTTCGTCACTCCTCAAGGATACTCAATCCCTAAAGCATTTAGAATAAAGTTTCCATGCACAAACAATATTACTGAATATGAAGCCCTTCTTAATGGCATGAAGATAGCAATTGAGTGGAGAGTAACATAACTACATATTCATGGAGACTCATAACTTGTCATACACCAAGTCAATGCTGTGTATCAAATGAAAGATGGAAAGCTAATCCCATACAAAAGAATGGTAAATGATCTAAAGAAATATTTCATATCTATCACTTTTGAGAAAATACCTAGAATAGAGAACAAGGCTGCTGATGCTATGGCAATGCTATCTACTTTACTACAGCAGCCCGAACATGAGCTACACTACGAGTTCCTAGTGGAAGCACTATCTTATCCTGTATATGATTCCCCTGAAACCCGCATGCTCTGCACTATTGTTGGTCATGATTCATCCAGATACAAAAACCTTTTCCCCTATCTCCAAGACCAAATCATTCCCGATACCTTCAACTACCATGAGAAATGATACCTTATCCGCATTGCATCCTGGTATGTCATCATTGGTAACAATCTGTACAAATGAGGTCTAGATGGTACACTACTTAGATGTTTAGAATGGGAAGAGTCTCAATGTGCATTAGAGGAAGTCCACGATGGTATTTGTGGATCACATTCCAACAGTTTAACACTAGCTCAAAAACTTATTAGGGCTAGGTACTATTGGCCTGAAATGGAGAAAGATTCAATCAAGTTTTCTAAGAACTGTCAAAAGTGTCAAGTACATGGTAACTTAATTCATGCACCAGGGAGAGATCTAATTCCCTTTACTACACAATGGCCTTTTCACCAATGGGAATTTGATCTTATAGGAGCCATAAATCCTCATTCTTCTAATGGACATACCCATATTATTACAGCTACATACTATTTCACAAAATGGGTAGAAGCAGTCCCTTTGACTCAAGCAACCGACAAGCAAATTTCCATGTTCATTCTGAAATACATCATATGTCGGTATGGTATTCCACACTCTATAGTCACAAATAATGGTGGACAATTCAAGAATAAAGACTTAGATGATCTATGTGCCAAATTCAAGATTACACAACATTGGTCATCTATCTACTATCCTCAAGGGAATGGACAAGCAGAGGCTTCTAACAAGAATCTATTGAAAATCTTGCACCGCACAGTTAATAAAATAGGAAGAGATTGGCATCTCATGATCAATCCAGCTCTCTAGGTGTACAAAACAAGTATCAAAATGCCCACTGGGGCTACACCATTCTCTTTAGTTTATGGGTTTGAAGCGGTACTACCTATTGAGGTTGAAATCCCATCACTAAGAACCAAAATGCATGGTCTAGTAACTAATGATGACTACAGAGTGTCTAGGGTGCAAGAACTGGAACTACTAGATGAGTGCAGACAAGCAGCATATGATCATCTTAGAGTATATCAGAAGATAATGTCTAGAGGTTACAACAAGAAAGTCAGACACAGATAATTTCAGGTTGGCGATCTAGTCTTGAGAGAGAATCCTAAAAATCAATCACATAGAGAGTGTAAGGGGAAGTTTGAACCCAACTAGCTGCGTCCCTTTGTTATCACTGCTACTTTTGGCTCTAGAGCCTATCAACTCTCAATGACTGACGGAGAACAACTCTGAGAACCAATCAATGTTCTCCATCTAAAGAAATTCTATGCCTAAGGGATTCATAATTCAAAAATGTCCTAAAAAAAATTAGAAAAATCAGAAAAAGTCCTAAAAAAATGATCATCTTGGTGAAAACCTAGCAATAGGTGCCTTGATGTATCACAAAAAAATTGAAAAAATAAAAAATACAAACAAATGAGAAAAAGAAAAAGTGCCTTGGTGAAAAACCTGGAAACAGGTGCCTTGGTAGCAAAAATAGAATCTCTGCCAAGATGGTGAAAACCCAACAAATGGGTGCCACTTTTTCAAAATACTACATCTATCAGTGCAATCTTGGTCTCTCCCAGCTTTTAGTCTTTCTTTAGTTTGTACATATCTCTTGGTTTATTTTTGAATTCTTGTATTCAATAAAGTCAGTCTGTACACCAATCGGCTCAAGCATCTGTATCCTATCAATGTTCAAACTTGGGGGCAATCAATGTCATATCCTACAGTCCTCAGTATCTCAGACGTGTCATATCCAGTCAGGGTCCTTTGAAGCTACATTTGAGACAGTCAGTCAGTTTCCTCTCTAGAAAGGATTTTGCAATCAAACATCAACACAAATTGAAAACAATCTATGCTTTAAATGCTTTTATCTCCTTGTATGCTTGCTGATTCACATTGAGATTTTTGCATATTGTGTTCCCTCGAGCTCTTCGATGATGTCCTTTATGGGATTTAGAGAGTGATGACTAGGGGCATAATCTTTTCTTTGTCTTCTGCTTATATCTGAAAATCTAACAACTTTGGAAATTCTGGATTGAAATGGTGTCCGTCTGTAAGAGCCTCTATCTCGTATTGGATAGCCATGAGTACCTCGACCATTGATATCCAAAAAATTCAAGGAAGTTTGATCTAACTATTGTCTTTTTGAGTGAATTCTTACTCCTACTGTGGAACCCAATCTTACCTAAGGATGTGAATGATAAAGGGTCACTACGGGTAATTCACACTGGATTTAGAATGATCTCTTGACTGCTTGATGTGTTTGTATCACAAGGTGTATTTAGGTCATCATGATGTCTATATTTTGATGCTTATACAAATTGCTATATCAAAATGGACATGATATTCAGGTCATCATGGTGTTTGTGCCTTGGTGCTTATATCTAATCTGACATTTCAAAAACAAAATCAATATTCATATGTCCATGGTTGTCTAGCCAGTGGGCGTTGTATTGACTTTGGCACAAAAATCAATATTCATAGTTTCCTAACTAGTGGATGTTGTATTGATTTATCTGGTTACCTAAAAATTCAATGATGAAAATGACTGACACATGATTAGTGACTAGGTCCTAGGTCTTAGGTTTGTATTTCATTTTGCACTTTGCATGATTGCATTTATCTCATGATTGCCCAAATCAGCTTGATGCTTAATGATTCTCCAAAACTACACTAAACATATCATAAGGACTGAGTATTGCACGAAGGTCTTCTTAACAGATCACCAAGCAAGCACCCCTAGCTAATTTCAACGTTTTGAACCCATTTTCGGGATCAAAATCAAAATCTGAGATCATTTATATTGTCAAAATAGCGATTTCAAATTTTTGGACCTAGGATGATTGACTGCTTGCATAATCGACCTTCAATCATCATAGAAATCCAGAATTCAACTTAACTAATTATCTTACATGAAACTATCAAAATTTCAACTTGGTCACCCATGGTCAAACCTAGTCAAACTTAGTCTCTAGGACCTCCAAACAATGCATAATGCATTCTCGAACATGTATAACCACTTCTGAAATCAATTAACATGCTTCTAAACCATTTAACGCTGACTTTTCTTGTCAGATTTTGATTTTCATCCCAAAAGGGGCATGGTATTGCACATCAATCAAGTTTGTAAATCAAATCTCTCCTCAGTAATCAAGATAACAACTACCTCTAGTTGCTGATTCATCAAAAGACCTCGTCGCTAGGGGTATATCGCTTGGGGCATACTGGATTCATTGAGATCCATATCAATCTGGTATTCTCTTAATCTTGTAAACTGTATCAGCTCTTAGTAACCACGGTTCATTAGTGTTATTTCCTTATTTCTTCATAACTGAAGGGTTTAGATGTGATACCATTTCGATTCCTTTGGACAATTAGGTCTGGAATCAGGTCACTCACTTCTTCATAATCATAAGGTTCAAAATCAGGCGTTTTGATACTTTTTCGTAATCACTGGTTCATTGTTGCTATAGTTGACATCATCACGATTCTTGGTCAACCAGGACCTGAATCAGCTTTTCCAAATCTTTCAATTGATTTCTATCTCATAATTGGTTCATCTTTCAAATCAGTTTCAACATCAAAAATAGATTAATCTTTGAACCACTACGCTTCACACAATGATTTAAAGAGGGGCAAAATATTATACCCCAAAAATGGGCTATAGGTTCATTAACCTCTTACATCAACAATTCGATCGAAGTCGACATCAAAGTCCTAACATAAGGCACATCTGCACATCAGTTTATCAAAAACCTAATTGATTATCTTAATTTTGCATTGGGGAATATTCCTTGAATATTCCTAATTTATCATAATCATCTTTAATTGAATACTATTTGGCGATAAATGTCATTATTTCTCCTAAAGTTGATTAATTGAATATGATGAATATTTAATTAATTAATTTAATTTTGCCACTTAATTATTTAATTAGATTTAATTGCATTTATTCCTAATTAATATTATATCATTTTGATAATAAATAAAAAATCCTACGAATAATTGATTAAATTCTTATTTAATTAATTAAATCTATTTGTCAATATTTAATAATATAGTTTTTGGAATAAAGTTTGATTTAATAATTGATTAACCCATAAATCAATTGTTTTAATTCAAAAAATAGTTAAGTTGAGGATAAATCACTTTTATTTTTAAATTAATTCATATTAAATCATGCACAATTAGAAAAGTAGTCAACTTTAAATCAATTTTCAATTTCAATTTATTAAACTTTCTAAACTCGACATCTGATGATGAGTTGAAAAAGTAAACTAAAACTCTACTTTGAGATAAAAACTGCTTTTGCATGATTTTATGAGTTTATTTATTCTTAATTTCTTGTTGACTCAAAAATCAACTTGAGTTTATCAAGAGTGATTTATGGTTTTTCTTATGCATCCTCAAACCCTGGATTTCTATAAAATCAAGGCTCAGCTCTTCATAATATATCTCTCAAATTTGCACAATTACTCTGGCGAAATTACATACGAAGAATCAAGCTTTTGCGATAGGCGATTTTGTGAGATCATTCATAGTTTTAGATAGCATTTCATAGTTTTTCATATCATAACATATCATTCTTAGATTAAATTTGTATATCATTTCATTCAATTCTAGATTAGTTTCATACAGTTTTTCATCTTATTGCATAGAAAATACAAAAATATAGATTAATTTGTATTCATTCTACATTCATCTGTTAGCATTAAATCCTTCGTTTAGGTGTTGCATTGTCACTGATCTCAGTCTAATCTGAGAATACATACTCACACCTACTAGAAAGCAGTAAATCGCCTAGTTAGCTTAGTTTCAATTACTTGCAGATTTTGATTTTGCTAACCTCTAATGTTTTACTGAAGTGTTGTGTTCGCAGCTAGGTGCAATTTTCACACACAAACACATGTAAGATATTAATTACTTTGGCAATTAATATTAATATAGAATATTTTGCTTATCAAAAGTTAGACAACTTAAAGGCAAACAAAATTAAAATTATGCTAATTTCCTAGATTATTCTATGATGAACTTATTCTATCATTATTTCAAAACTCTAAGTTTTCCTAAGTTAATCCTATTGGGTAATTTATATATTACCCCCTTTTTGCAAAATATATAATTTATATAAATATATATAACTCCATGGTTATATATTTACAAAAACAAATATATTTATTTAAGAATCTCTTTATCTCATTCTTTTAAATAAATATAGTTATTGCAAGGAATTAAATTTATAGAGCTTGAAGTTAAAAGATTATATATTAATAAAAAAAAAATATAATTTTAACATTTAGAAGAAAATTTATGTTATCAATGGAACAAATTGTTCATCTATATATATTTTATCTTATTAAAAAAAAAACAAGTACTATGCTTTTATTTATTTACTCATTAGAGTAATATATAATCATTCTAATTTTCAAAACAAATTTACTAAACTAAAGTAAGTCTTTAATAAACTAATTAAAATTGTTTAAATTTCAAATAATAATAATAATAAAATAAGGGACCGAATGCTTTTGTTTTTAAATATTTTTTTTTCTAAAAAAGGAAGGATTGGAGAGGGGAGCGGGGAGCGAGCTCCACTCGCTCTACCCTCCCCGCACCTCTTCATTGGTGCGCAGTCCTCAAGGGACTACGACCCAATGGCAGTGAGCTTCCCTGTCATTGGGCGCACATCCCTTGGGCTGTGCCCCAATGGAGTGAGGCATCAAACCCCCCACCACTGCCATTTGGCGTGAGCAGGCTTCAGCCTTAAAAAAAATAAAAATTAAACAAAATAAAAATTAAACTCATTTTTTTTGCATCTGTGGTAAGTATTTTCTGTCATGCTGAATATATATATATATATATATATATATATATATATATATATATATATATATATATATATATATATATAATAATAATAATAATCTCTGTGGTTTATTTTTTTACACAGAGAATTTTAAAAAAAACCAGAGAGTTAGAAAGATGAAAACAAAGTTATTTTATTAGTCAAAACTAGTGAAATAAATAATTATGAGATAAAAACAAGAGTGAATTTCTTAGTAAAAATAAAGTGGAGATTGTAAACTAGTACGGTTTTAAATTTGGTAAAATATAAATATATATGTATACCTAGATTAAAAATATCACTGTGATATCAATATGTTTATATAAACCAAACTATTATGCAATTCTAAATTAAGAATTCAAACCATAAATCTCAAGTAGAAAATCAAGTATGATTAATATAGGAGTAAAACTATAAGATACATGTATGCCCTTGACTATACATATAATTGTATCCTAAAAAAAAAAAGTGATGTTACAAAGGGGGACAAATTTATTGTGGAGCTCCAAACTCCATTAATGGAGTCACTTGAAAACTCCAAGCATTCTTGGGCAACCTGAAATCAAAGCAAAGCGTCAACCCAATAAACATTAGATAAAACTTGGAATGGAATCAATTTATAGAATACCTTCAATTTTGGACTTCAAACTTCATTCCAAACAATTTAGTTGGCAAAGTTGACTTCAAAACCCAGATTTGATTTTGTCATTAATATATTTGAGCTTAGTGGCTCTAGGGGAAACTTCTATAGTTATTACCCCTAGTTGCCAAGTTTGACCATAGGAGGTAAGATTTGATTCTTCCCTTATGTGTTGGAATTAATTCACTTAAACCTATTAACTTTAAATCTTATCTCAATTTTTTTGGAAGGTTTAGTTTAAATTTGAATTATAGCATTAAAGTTGGCTTAGAATGTTGTTATTATTATTTTAAACCCATAAATATTCCTATCTCCCTAGGATTAGTATGTTTAATATAAGGATTGATTGTAGATTCCTTTATGACATTAATTCCTCAATATCTCATAATTACTATATAGTTTCCCTTTAAAATTAATCATTTGATAAATGATTAAATTTAAGGGTTGAGACTATAGTGAGGTGAGAATAATTGTATATGGTTGTTTTATCATGTCGAGATGAATATGACTCTCTTGGATATGCCATTTTTGTCAGGTAAGTCTCGCTTAGGGATCTCTCACCTTGGTAGAGATTTTGAGGTAGGCCATTTAAGGCACCTCTTGTATACTTTGTATTTCCGATATCGCTTAGGAGTGTTGTTAGTCAACCAAAGTCATCATCACATTATAGGATATCATCCTAGGTTGCCTTGCACTTTAGATAACTGAGATCAAGAGGGAGGTTGACCAAGTTTCACGGTCATGATGCCCCTCTAATATATGTTTTAAAATTGATTCCTAGCTAAGTCTGTAATGTATTTAGTTAACCTAGGCTTATTATTGTATGTTAGAAATTTTTTTATCATTGTATTTTGCTCATATTTTCGGGCACGACAGATCTAATATTAGTGCAAGATAAATTTATTCAATATGGATAAAACATAGGAGTGGAAGATGACTTAAGGTATGTAATACATTTTTTAAATGAAAATAATTTGAGTTAAAAATGATGCAAGGAATAATTTAGAATGATACGTACTGAAATATAAATAAAATTATGATGTTAAGTTGAGATAGTAACAATTTTAGATTGGAGATTATTTTTAAGTTAATTTGTTAAAGGAAATATTTGTCCTAACAATTTATAATTTTACAAATTCCATTCAATATATATAAGAATGAACTCCCAGTTGGAGTGAACATTTATCTAAAATTTTTCACCATTTTTTATTTTTCCATTAAGGCGGGGGATAAACAAGTGAATGATAAGATGAAATTTTAGATTTACCATTAAAGAAATGGATATAATATGATCACTAAATATTATTCAAAAAATGATGTAGTGATTTGAGATTTTTTGGCTCTATAACTTGTTGAAAACCTTTCTCTACCAATGAGAAGTTCATCTTCACATGAGCAAGTCCTTCTTGAATCGAGTGAGGATGACCTTCCTACTAGTTTGTACTGGTCACGTTGAATGCATCGGTATCATGGTGGTTAGATTATATTACGAGGTATATGGGCTATTACTCATCCAATATTTCTTCACCTATAAATTATAAAACTTGTGAGAAATTATTGAAATAATTTTTTGAGGGAACCCAGAAAGGAACAAAGAGAATTTTTTTTGGTTTCATATAGTGAATCCTCAAAAAAATTTACTAGAAATGGAAGAAAAGGTAATCCCTCTTTTTCCACTACTCATGTTTCTATTCCTCACCCAATAATGGAAATTGTTGGATTCAGGTGTGGAAAGGTAAGTACTGAGAGAGGAGGGGTGAATCAATACTTCAAATCACTTAAATTTTTTTCAGAATTTCCTTCACATTCATTTACTAATTACTTAATCTTTGCATGCATCACATGAAAATAAATAAAACATATGATAATTAACAACACATAACACAATTATTTTGGTATTGCATAAATCCTTGTTAGAGGATAAAAAATGTGGTGGGGATGACACCCACAACACTTCACTACTGAAGATTAAAGTTGCTCGGTTAGAGCTAAAATTCTTAGTTATTTCTGATAGCTTTGCTTGTTAAAGGTAATAACCCAGTTAAGAGTTCTAAGACTGCTAAGTCTACTTTGTTAAGAGATTTTTGTAAGTTCTTGGAGTAAAAATAGTTTAGACCCTAATGTTATTAGAAATAATATGAAAGTCATTGTCTATTCAAATGTGGAAAACACCGTGTTTAAAGGTTTGTAGTGTGAAATTATTTCAATTCAAATTAGCACTCGCAAAAGCTTTGAACATTACTACTATAAAAATTAATTTCTTAAACATACTATTTTTCAAATGTATTTATTTGCTATATAACTATTTTTTTAATGTATGATATAAGGACTACCATACATATTTATATTGATCAATCTATATTAATATATGGAAATGTGCTTGACAAGTATACTAATTTCTTTTCTATATCTATAGTGTTTAAGGCTACCTAACACATTTATTTCTTATTATGTAGTTTGCTAAATATATAGCTATTTCTTATAGCTATAACTTCCTCCATAATTTCCACTATGTAGGTGGAATTTTTATCTCTTTTATAGGGTTTAGTCTCAGGGCTAGGATTATCAGCTTTTTTATTCTCATATTTACTATTAGAGTCAGCCATGTGAGAAACCTCCATGAAAACTTTAATTCTAAGGGGGTTTTTGACACACTTGTTTCTACCCATGCCCAATAGAGGGATGAGAATAATTTCAGGAAGGGAGTACCACTACGAGGATGGGACGGGTATCACAGAAGCATGATGGGCTTAGAAATTGATAAGAGGGTACAAATCCAAGTAGATCTTATATAGGTGAAACATTAAACCCGAATAAAGGATAACAAAGTTTTTCCTCATGATTTTAGCTTCTACAATTTTAACAACATTACTTTCCATCGAGCGTAACAAGAAAAATGGAATGCAAATAAAATCCTGGTTTTGAAGATGATTAAGAAAAGGGAGATGGTAGAAATAGAAAACACCATATCTACCCTCCAAAGTGAAATATTTTATGACTATTGCAGTAACATGTCACCAAACATCCAGGATCTTCTTGCAGTCATATCCATCCTGACTTTTAACTAGTTGTTAACTAGGTTGAAATAATTGGTTGAGACTAGCCTGGTCTGGAGTGTGACTGGTTTTCTTTGACTTTCATCCTTGAGTAGATAACCCAGTGGATTTGGTAATAACATCCTCATTGATCTTAAAATAAATTCCATTAACATTTACCCTTCTCTTGTTCTAGGTGGATATAAACTGACAAGAGACATTCTCATTGCACTTAGTCATATTCTTGATGAAAGAGAGAATCCCCCCTTCTCTACAAACAAACATAACCATTGGATCAATTTTGTATTTATTATCAATGTGGTCTAACTCAATCCTCAATCTATGACTCTCCATAGGTTTCACATGAACAAACACCAAATCCCAGAACTTGTTAAATTTATGGTTCAATCGATATTTATTTTAAGGTATGGTATGATTTGAAAATTAAAATTCATTATATGATCATGTGGAATTATCAAATACTTTCAAGACAATGTCAAAATTTTTCTTATAGTTTTATTGTTTTATTGTCTTTTCTTTTAAGAGAAATACTAATTGTTGAAAAAAAATTAAAAAATGAATAATTTTATATATAATTCTTTAGCATTTTAATACTATGTGTCAGTTTTATCAATCATACATATTAAATATCCTAAACCTAAAACATTGGGACACAAATAATTTAGTTAAAATTTTGTAGTGAAATATAGATATGTATATCTTTGTTTGAAAATAATCAAAATAATCTTTAAATTGGCAAGTTTCTAAATTTATACAAAAATAAAAATTAAATATAATCTTTATTTATAATTATATTCTCTTTTGAAAAATATTATAATTTAATATATATTTATAATAAACATTATAGAATCCTATGCATAGTACATATTAATATCGCTAATATTTGTTAAATATAAAAATCAAAATTTTAAATTTAATCTATTATAAAATTTTTTAACTCATATAGGATGTTAGTGTACACTTATATTACACCTAGTTGTCCACATAGACTTATAAGCCTAGTTAGGTGATGCAGGAGCATCTCAGGTCCTTGGCAATCCTGTGTCACCAAAAAAAAAAGTTTGAGTTTTCTGTGTTGCTCGGTTCCTTCATTGACCGAATTGGCTTGGTAGTTTCTTGGTTCCTTCTTTGATTGAGTTGTTTGGTTGCTTTCTCGAGTTATTTCCTGGCACTCAGTAACCTTATCAAGTAGTTTATTTTGATTTCCTATTGAGGCTGACTTGTGCATTGAATTTTGGTCGCAGAGTTAATGTTGGTATCGATCATTGGGAAGTGTGTGGACCTAGATCTGGTTGTTTCTTCTGCTAATAGTGGATTTGTAGGCCAACTTGTTTCAGTAGCCTCTTGTATAAATAGAGTAGTTGGTTGTAGTTTTAGGGCATCATGAGTGTTAGTTGGAGGTATCAGTTTAGGGAAGATAGAAGATACTTTCTGGAGATTGAATCCTTGCATGTGGGAGGACTGTATCAATTGAATCTAATTGTAATCAGCCATAACTGGGAAGGCCTTACAACCCAACATGTATGAATCAAATTGGATGAAATATAAATGATCTTTTCTGCATTCTCTCTTCCCTGTTGTGTAATTGCTTCCCTATGTGTGTTCTGCAAGGAGGGTTGTGATCAAGGTGTGATTTTGGCCCTTGTTCCTACCTTGCCCTACGTCATGTGGTATCATAGCGAAGGTTGAGATTTGGATCTAGATTTATGAATCTAGCTTCAGGGTTCCTTCTTGTTAAACCCTAGTTGATATTTTTTGTGGGGTGTCAGATTACGATCTGGCCTGCAATTGCAGAGGGTTTTCAAGATGGTTCGTGGGATGCAAGATGTAGATCAAGGATTGTAAAATATGTTGAGACAAATTGCTACTAGGTTAGAAGCTGTTGAGACAGCCCAGCACAGAGGAAGACATCTTGAAGATGTTAGTGATGAATAAATTGAAGAGGAACAAGGTGAAATAGAACCTACACATGTGATGGATTAGGGTGAGGAAATATTGTTGAAGGCTTTGAAAAATTTGAAGTCTACACCACATTTCAATCCTCCTAAGTATAGTGGAAAGTTAGATTTAGATGAGTTGTTGGATTGGATTACTGAGATGGAGAAGTATTTCAAGTATGAAAATGTCCCCGAGGAAAAGAAGGTTAAGATTGCAAGCACAAAGTTGAAGTGTCATGCATCCTTGTGGTGGGAGCATCTACAATTGGACAAAAAAAGGAAAGGCAAAGAAAAAATCAAGGTATGGAATAAGATGGTGAATAAGTTGAAAGGAAAGTTTTTACCATGTGATTATCAGATTAGCCTAGTTAGGTGAATGAAAAGTTTGAGGCAAAAAGATAGCTCAGTAAAAGATTATACTAAGGAATTCTATAGACTAGATATCAGATCTGGACATGATGAGGATGAAGTGGAAAGAATTTCTAGGTACTTGAAGGGGTTGAGAATTTCCATCCAAGAAGAAATTAGTTTGGTTGGTTAGAAAACATTGAGGAAGCTTATCATTTTTCCATGAAAGCTAAGGAGAAATTGAAAAAAAGACTCAAGCAAAGACATAGAGGAAGAGGTGGTAGATTCCCTAGAGGAGGAGGTAGATCCTATGGTGAAAAAAATAGGTTTGATCAAGATAAATAAAAACTAGATAAAGGAAAGACCGAGTGGAAAGGTGAAAGTTCACCTAGAGGAAGAGGCAATAACTACCGAGGTGGTTATAACAGAGGTAGATTTTGAGGAACTTGTTATAATTATGGAGAAGAAGGAAATAGGTCATTTGTGTGTACACATGCAAGTAAGAAGGTCAGTAGTAGTAGAAATGATTTGGTGTAAGAAGACTCACCGAATGAACCTGAGAAAGAAAAGAACTTGATGGTTAGGAGACCACTTTGGATTAAAAGTATTAAGGAAGATCCGGTAAGGAAAAGTTTTTTCAAGACTAGATGTAGAGTTTTTGATGAAGTGTGGAAGGTAATCATTAATAGTGGAAGCTCGTAGAACTTGGCATCTGAGGAAATGGTTACAAAGTTGCACTTGGAAAGGTTGAAACACCCAAGACCCTATCAACTTTCATGGATCAAGGATGAACATACACTATTGGTAAGTGAACAATGTTATGTGAATTTGAAAATTGGAAAGTACTATGGTAAGGTGTTATGTGATATCATGCCTATGGATTGTTGTCATATTTTGTTGGGTATACCTTGGAAATATGATAGACATGCTATATATGATGAAAGATTGCATAAATATACTATTTGGGCTGATGGGAGAAAGAAAATCATGTTACCTTTGATTAAAATCCTGTTAGTAGTGTTTGTACATCTGTGAAGGTTTGTTTGATGGAAGGAAGGAATTTTGTTAAGTATTTAAAGAAGAATGATGTATGTTTTGTTGTGATTCCTAGAAAACTGAGTGAGTAAATAGTGGATAGCATCCTTGAAGAGATTGATAAGATACTCATCACGTACAAGGAGATCATTTTTGATAATGTACTTGATGGTTTACCACTGAAGAGAAGCATTGATCATTCCATGGATCTAATCCTTGGAGCTAGTTTACTAAATAAGTAACCACGTCGGTTAACACCTACCGAGAATTAGGAATCGAATCGACAAATCCAAGAATTGTTGCATAAAGGTTTGATCTGAGAAAGTTTAAGTCCTTGTGCAGTACCAATTGTATTGGCACCTAAGAATAATTGAGAATGGTGAATGTGTACTAATTCCAGAGAAATCAATAAGATAATAGTGAAATATAGGTTTCTTATACGGAGAATGGATGACATAATGGATAGTTTGACTAGATCAAAGTATTTTACCAAAATTGAATTGAAAAGTGGATATCATCAGATTAGAATTAGAGAAGGTGATGAGTGGAAGACTTATTTTAAAACAAGAGAAGGTTTGTATGAGTGGTTGGTTATGCCTTTTGGTTTAACTAATGCACTAAGTATTTTTATGAGATTAATGAATGAGGTTTTAAATAAATTCTTGGGTAAATTTGTGATTGTATATCTAGATGACATTCTGGTATTTAGTACAACCAGAGAAGAACATTTGTTTTATATTAAGAAAGTATTGCTGAGGTTGAAAGAAGAAAAGTTATTGATTAACTTGAAAAAGTGTTCCTTCATGAAAGAGGAGATTGTGTATTGGGATTTGTGATTTTAGCTAATGGGTTGAAGTTGGATCCTAAAAAGGTTGAAGCTATTTTAAATTGGCCTACACTTGAAAATGCTAGTGAGGTAAGATAATTTCATGGTTTAGCAAGTTTTTACCAAAAGTTCATTAGGAATTTTAGTTCAATTTGTAATTCTATGACTGAGACTATGAGAGGAGATAAAAGAGAATTTAAGTGGATGCATGGATGGAGCTGATAAAGGTTTGGAGAATTTGAAGTAGAAGGTAATTGAATTGCCTGTGTTAACTTTACCTAATTTCAATAAGGTATTTCAAGTTGAGTGTGATGCAAGTGGTAGTGTAATAGGAGCTATTTTGAGTCAAGAAGGTAAACTTGTTTCTTTCTTTAGTGAGAAGTTGAATGATGCAAAAAGGAAATATTATGTGTATGATCAAGAATTCTATGCTATTATTCAAGCCCTAAAGAAATGGAGACATTAAATTTGATACCGAGTGAATTTGTGTTGTATATTGATCATAAGGCTTTAGAGTATTTGGGTAGTTAGAATAAGTTGAATCAGAGACATATAAAATGGGTTGAATATTTGCAGAGTTATACATTTGTGATAAAACATTAGAGTGGAGTCACTAACTGAGTTGCTGATGCATTGAGTAGAAGAAGATCTTTGATGACTGGAATGAGAATTAAAGTTCTTGGTTTTGATGACATGAAAGATTTGTATGAAACTGATCCTAATTTTTTTGAGCCATGGAGGAAGTGCAGAGAACCTATTCAAGATCAACAAAGTACAAAATGGGAAGACTATTTCATTCAAGAAGGTATGTTGTTTAAAGGCATTCAGTTATGTATACTGAGAGGATCAATGAGGACTAATTTGATAAAGGAGAAACATAGTAGAGGTTTGGCTAGACACTTTGGCATTGACAAGACATTGAATTTGCTTAAGGATAAATAATTTTGGCCGCAGTTGTATAAGGATGTTCAAAAATTTGTGAAAATTTGTGGAATTTGTCAAGTTGAAAAGGGAGTAAGTCAGAATACTGGATTGTATATACCGATCTCTATTCCTGAGAAATCTTGGATTGATATCAGTATGAATTTTGTTCTTGGCTTACCAAAGACAGTGAGAGGTAATGATTCTATATTTGTTGTTGCAGATAGATTTTCTAAGATGGCACATTTTATACCCTGTAGAAAGACATCAGATGCAGTACATACAGTAGATATTTTATTTAAGGAAATTTTCAGACTGCATGGATTACCTAGAAGTATCATCTCTGATCGAGGCAGTAAGTTTGTTGGATACTTTTGGAAGACTGTTTGGAAAAAGTTGGGCACTGAGTTGAAATATAGTTCTACATTTCACCCATAGACTGATGGAAAGATAGAGGTTGTGAATAGAGGTTTGGGTAATCTTTTGAGATGTTTAGTTGGAGATAAACCAAGTAATTGGGATTGTATGTTGGCACAAGTAGAGTTTGCATACAATAATTTAGTGAATAGGAGTACTCAAAAAATACCTTTTGATATTGTTAATGGCATACAATCAAGAGGTTTACTAGATTTGAAGGATATTGCTGGTGAAGAAAAGAGAAGTACTGAAGGAGTACAGTTTACTAAATTTAGGAACACATTACATGAGGAAGTGAAAAATTTGTTGGAAAGTAATAATTAGAAATACAAGGACAGAGCAGATAGATCAAGAGGACATAAGACTTTTGAAACTGGGGATGAAGTAATGGTTCATTTGAAGAAAGGAATATTTCCTGTTGGGACATATGGGAAGCTAAAAATGAAGAAATTTGGTCCTTACAAGATATTGAGGAAATTTGATAGTGGAAATTCTTATGAGATTGAATTACCTGATGACATGGATATATCACCTATACTCAACATTGCAAATTTGTTTGAGTATTATGAACCTGATGAAGACATGACAATACCGAGTGTTTATCCTAAGAAATAGATAGAAGAAGTTGAGTACATTTTGGAACAAAGAATTGATTGAAGCACAAGAGGAAAAGAGTATATGGAATATCTAGTAAAGTGGAAGAACAAACCGATTGAAGACAATTCGTGGATTTCACAATCTAAGTTGGATTTAGCTTGGGTTGTACTTGCTCCATGATTTGGAGAATCATTTCAAACAACCCTAGGTGTTTGATGCAGGAGCATCTCAGGTCCTTGGCAATCCCGTGTCACCAAAAAAAAAGGTTTGAGTTTTCTATGTTTCTTAGTTCCTTCATTAACCGAGTTGGCTCGGTAGTTGCTTGGTTCCTTCTTTGACCGAGTTGTTCGGTTGCTTTGCCGAGTTATTTCCTGGTGTTCGGTAACCTTACTTACTGGGTAATTTATTTTAATTTCCTATTGAGGCCAACTTGTGCATTGAATTTTGGTCATAGAGTTAATGTTGGTATCAATCATTGGGAAGCGTGTGGACCTAGATCTGGTCATTCCTTCTGCTAATGTTGGATCTTACATGCTGAGTTGACATCATTATGGAAGAGGCCCTCTTTGTAAATAGTTTAAATTAGGATAAATGTGACGAGTATTCAGCCGCCATAAAAACACATTGCAAGTAGCTCTTAATCATTCTTTAAAAATGATTCTTTGACTCGACTAGTATTTAAATAGACATACAAGACTTCTAACATATCAAATATGTAAAAATTGTTACAATATTGGGACACAAATAATTTAGTTGCAACTTCTATAGTGAACTATAAATGTATTTATTTGTTTGAAACTAATCAAAATAATCTTTAATTTGGAAAGTTTATAAATTTACACCAAAAATATTTAATATAATCTTTATTTATAATTATATTCTATTTTAAAAAATACTATAAATTCATATATACATATAATAACCATTATAGATTCATATATATAGTACATATTATTGTTAATAAATATCAAAATTTTAAATTTAATCTATTATACAATTTTTTAATTCATTTAAGATGTTAGCGTACACCTATATTACACCTAAGTGTTCACATAGACTTTTAAGCCTAGTTAGGTGACTTGGCACCTACACTCATGAGGTGTCTAGTTAGTTATAGGTTTGTGAGTGCAGTCAAATTGTATTTGACACATCACCCTATTACCATGGGTTGTTCTTGCCACCACTCTTTTTTGAGGAGTCCATCCCTTATTTCATGGTGGTACTCACTGTTAGATAATTGAGAGGGGGGGGGGGTGAATCAGTTAAGTCTAGTTATCCTATAGTCTCAAATACTCCCAGATGGATATAAAAAAACATTCAAATCAAATAATCAACTTGGTAAAATATCAACTATGAGAATCATAGAAATTATAGTATGTGATCTAATGACACTTGACCCTAAAGCTCTCAGGAAATATGGAGAGCTATGCACTCAAAAAGTAGCAAAAGAAAAGGTGAGATAAGAAAATAAGTACACAAATGTGCTAGAGGATGTCAAGGATATCCTAATACAAGTTTCTCTAGATGTAACTATTGATGAATTTGCCCCTATTATTTATCAACTTGCACTACTCACAGAAACAATAAATGGCCCTATTATTGACGTTGAGCAGATGATTGAAGAGAGAGATAAACAAAAGATTAAGTATAAGTTGACTGAAAAGATCAGCCAAGTAGTGGCAGTGAACAAGGTAAATATTTTAGAAGTTGTAACTAAATTAGAAAGCATTATTGATAAAGTTCTTACAATTCTAAAACAATTATGCACTTTAGATCACTTCACTACCGAGGTTAGTGAAAATATAAGAAAATTAAATGTCGATCTAAAAGATAGTGCTATTGTCTCAAAACCGAGCAACATGCATTCTAAGTTCATTATTTGAAAGTTAAACACATACAACATATAAGCCTTGAGTTGAGAAAGGAAGAGGACCAAATCAGAGAAGAGGTAACCGGGCCATAGGACAAGTTACTACTGCATCTAGAAGTGATGCAAAAGCATGTGACAAAGGCAAAGAAATTGATTTCTAGCCTTGAGATTTCTATCACCGAGAACATTTTTGATATGCACATGCTCAAGTGAGCTTAGAGCAGTTGGATCTAGATAATCTAAAGGAAGAATGAGAGAAACTTATGGATAATCTTAAGAAAACCAATCATAAGATTTTTGACAAATTTTAAGTATATTTTTTTTCATTATTATCAAAAAAGGGGGAAACATATGTATATCTACCAAGAGCATGTTCATAGGGGGAGTCACTGAGTTTACACATTTTTAGTTTTGTAAATTTTTGAGAGTTCAAACTTTTATAGTAGGCATACATATAAGTTTTTGATACTAATGCCAAAGGGGGAGAATGTTACTCCTAAATGGATCAAGTGTTGTCATTAGTATTCATTTGTAGAGTAGGTAAACATAGGAAGATAGTTAAATCAGTTATCATTATGTATTTCACTGAGCAAAGAGGTTACCGAGTATAATAGTTACCGAGTACACATGATTACCGAGTGCAAGAGAACACCAAGACTGAGAGACAACATTTAATGAGTAATCCAAGGTTCACATAAACATTTAGAATGACACATAGTTCAAGGTGAACAACTTTTTTCCGAGCAAGAAAATGGTTTACCAAGATCGAGGTGAATATTTATTGCATATGTAATCATTTAATGAATGATGATTCCTATGTAATGATGATATAGGTTTGTTGGGACCCCAAAAAATCAGCCCCAAGATATGACAGGGAAGTGAACAAATTTTGATTTATAGGTTCAATTTTTAAAAATATTTCATTATTTATGTCTAACCCCTAATAGATGCGATGTATTTGCATTTTGTGATTTCCAGGACCTAGTGATCACACTGATTAGATGTTTCATAATGTGTGGAGTATCTTTTGAATTAAATACTAATTTTTTTGCAAATATTCATTGTATTATTCTAAAAAATGTAAAAAATAAATAAAATGCAAAATAAATAATGTTGAAAGTGTATGTTATCTTTCTTGACTAAAAGGACGGGCGGAGGAAATTGAACTCATGACCTCTTACCCTATCCTTTTCCCTAATGTTTTAACCTATCTACCCTAGCCATGTTTCCCTAACCTACTGCCTTGCTCATTTTTTCCTCATGTTCCCTTTATCCCCTTTTCTTGTGGTAATTAGGGATAAATTTTACCCTCTTCCCATGTGTTATTAGTTTTTACCTTTGTGTTTTCAATTTGTTCGGCAATTTCTTTTATTTCCTAAATTCTAGGTTTTGATTCTTGTTTTTTATTTTTGCTTTCTACTAACCCTAGATGTTTATGTATTTGAGTATATAGTTTAGTTTGTTTTAGTTTTTAAATGTTTTTTAGTTTGAAATATTTTCGAGAATATGTTTGTTATATTTTCTAACCTAACATATTTATTTAGTTTTTTTTTGGTAGTTGTTTTTTTAGTTTTTCATTTTTATTTTTTTTTAGTTTTTGTGATTTTGCTAATTCTTTTACCTAACCTATTGTTTTGTGTTTCATGTTTTGTAGGGCATTTTTTTGTCGGGAATGAAAGGAGAGGAGGTGGAAAATTAATTAATTATGTAATAGTTAGGTGATGGGGAGGGGTGGTTATGGGTTAGGTTTTTGTAAGGGGTGGTTTTATTTTATTATTTATTAATGAAAGGGTATGTCCTTTCATTGAAAGGGTATTTGAAATTTATAAATACGGGGGGTATTTTTTATTTTTAACAACAATAATAATATTCATATGAGCAAAAATATTTCAAACAATTTTGTGATGACATATACACCTATTATGGACTAAATTTTTTATGGGCGAATCTGGAGGGCTGGTATATGAAATTTGATCAGTACTGTAATGTTGCTGGAATGAGATAAGTTTAAATTCTTCAATGTTATAATTCAGTGATTTTGATGATATTTATGTGTGGATGAATTTTTTTGAGTTCCTTTAATGTGATCGATCTGAATTCTGTTATCAGTATATTTGATGAAAATATTGGTCTCCCAAGATATGTTTTTAGTTAAACTCTTCCAAATTGAGCGATTGGTAGGCCTATAAACATCGGAGTTAAATTCAATAAAGTTGTCTATATTGATAATTTGGAATTCATTTCTGTCCCCTAACCCATTTTGATTGTCAGGACTCTGATGCCCAATGTTATAGGCACTGATCTCATATTCAGTATTGTATTCACATATTTGATTGTTTCATGTATTAGTTTCCAAGTTTTTCCCTCATTTCAATTCTAAAGCATTTCAATCAATCTTTAGGTTTTAGTTTATAAGTTTTCAAATTCGTATTTCATTGATTAGTTATTACATTGATTTTCTAACATTTTGACCCTAATTAGCATTAGGTCCTAGATTTCAATTTTGTTAGTTCAGTATAGCTCATTTATTTCACATTCATTTTTCAATCCTAACTTAGATTTGTTAATTGTTAGAATCTGTAGTCATAAGTTATTTGCAAGTTTTCAATTATTGGGTACACCCGCCTTGGTTTCTAACCTAAAGTGCAGGGACTCAAGTTAGAGAAAAGACTTCGAATCCATCAATTGGCATCCCGTAACCACTAAGAAGAAATCCAGTGATTTCAGGAGCCAACAAGGTTAACCATATGAACCATTGATCTTAGCTTTTCTAAGATAATGTAAAACCCTAATCAGGTCAATATTAGTTTGATATAAAATTTGTACAGATGTCATTTTGACATGTATCATCAAGAAGTATCCACACTCAAGGACATGTGAGGATCCGACAGGGTTTTGACTAAAGGATTATGACAGAAGCATTCAGTTTATCAAATAGATATAAGGCTACTGAGAAGTCCACAAGGACATACTCATCACAATAAGGTGATATTTTTATTATACTTAAAGGATCTGATATCAACAATTTGAGTTGTATTTATTCAGGTCATATATCACGGTTACCCTCTAATAATTGTAGCAGACTCAAAATCTCCCAATAGAGTGGACTTAACCGTTCTTAGTAAAATCTCTTAACCGAGTGCACCTATTTACCGTGTTGCAAAAATCCTTTAACCAGATAGATCTATCTTATCTTATTATTACTCCTAACATGGTAAGATCACCAAAAGTGATAAATCTTTGTAAGCCTTAACCGACAACTTTATTTTTGCATAAGTGAAGTTTTGTGGGTTCCATCCCCACTGCAATTTTTACCTTGTAGAAAAGGTTTCTACGATACCAAAACACATGTTTCATGTGTATTGAAGTTTCATGAATGTTTTATTGATTTACTTACATGCATTTACATTTCAATTATGGTATTGAATGTATGGTGAATGAAATCTACACATTCGGTTAGTGAAGTTGATGTTTACAAGGATTAGTTTGAATAGTTTTAAGGGTACTGATTCACCCCTCCCCTCCCATTACACACTTTTCTATAATTCCAATAACTCACTTCTATTTTCAAACTTCCTTTTTCTATTATTCAGTGTAATATTTTCATTACATTTATTCTTGCATTGTAAACTATTACAAGTTGGCATACTCTTCATGATATCAAATATATTATCTATTGTATGGAGGTTTCTGTTGAGGTTTAGAAATGTCACCCTAACTCAGGCATTAGGGCTCTATGACATTTCAATCCTAAAAATGGAAACCTCCTCGAGTTGCAGGTGGACTCTGATTGAGGAGGAGTCTCCAGATTCTAGGCCAGTTCCTATTTGATTTGGAATATCACCTCTAGACTAAAACTTGAATGGGGAAAAGGGAAAAAGATTAAAACTGAATGGGAAAAAGGGGTGATACACCAAAAACTTAGCACATACTTATCAAAATATTTAAACCAGCCTCCACAATCACAACTACTCATGAGATTGGCTCTATCATTCACTGATCGATATATGACTGACTAGAATCCACTATTAGGGTACACACCACAAATAGTAAGAATTTGAAAACAAACATACATTCTCTGGAAAAAGGTCTAGATATTTTGCAACCAGGAGGAGGAATCAAAAAATAAATCACTTCTCCTTGTTGCATAACTAATAAACACTTAATGCAGAAAGAAGAAAAGGAATCAATTCAATACTCAAAAATAGATGTAATAAGAAAACCTGCTTTATTATCCTTGAAAAACTTGTAAATGGTTACAAAAATGTGACAAAAGGTGCAGAGGAACTCAATTTCTCACTAAGCCCATCTTTCCACAACTCTGAACCCTCAAAACTAAAAATCACTTTCCATTATGTAGCCCTCTAAGCTTGAATCTAAAAATCAGCTCCTAAAAATGCTCAAATCTAGCTTTGAAATAGCTTCCCCAAATTGACTCCAAATTCAACACTAAACTCCCTAAAATTTAGCCCTATTGTTGGTAATTTATAATATATCTCTTTACAAGATATTACCAACATTTATACAATCAAATAATTGAGATGAACTCAATATTGTAACCCATCCAAAAAACCCACCAATAAAATACCAAATTTATACTTAAACTTAAATACAAAAACCTAAGTTTAAAGTATATTTGATTACCAAATAAGATCAATGACCAACCTTATATTACATAAACAACACTCTTCAAAATATCTGCTGGCATGGGGACAGGTGGCATTTTCAATTTTTGAGGCTGACTGGGAGTACTGTAGGGATTAAATGGCATTTAGTTTCTCTAGCACTGAACTTCAAAGCACATTAAGATTTAGGCATTCTTGATTCTTGTGTCTTTGAGTTTTCTTTGTGTTGCATTTTGGATTTTAGGGAACTGAAGATAAAGCCCAGTTCACAGTATCCTGCAAAAAATTTGATCATGAAATTACTCTTGTTCTCTCTGTGATCGAGCCTTCACCTGGAGACCACTGGTAAAATGAAGTCTTGTAGAGCTTTCCTTCTAGAACTCAAACTCTTTATAATGAGACTAACATCAAATTTTTCTCTCAGGCTGTGTTTGCAAAAAATTGAACTATGAAATCGAGTTCAATGCTTGAGACTTAATATTAAGCCTAAGTTTAGGATTCTTGGCTTGTGTTTGCAACTAAAAGTTATCTTTGAGGCACGAGCCTGACTGGGTTCTCAGCTTAGTGACTGGTAGATCTGGAGTGATGAATTTAGCTACCGAGAGATGGTACTTAAGAGTTTGTTTGCTCTGGCACTCGGGCTGTATTGAGCTTGAAGCCTTGAGCCATTTTTTAAATGGAGCACCACACTTATAGGCTGTGACTGGAAGTTGGGCCTTTATGAATAGCACTGGCTCTTGATGTCTCGTGCTTTTCTCGAAAATCAGCCTTGAGAATATGCACAGACCCTCCTTCTTGAAGCTCGGTTTTGATTGGTATCCTCGAGCTTGGATTTTATACTATCATGACTTTTGATCTGAGACTCACACACTGAGGCTATGTTTTATTGAAACTCAACCTTTGTTGATCAAACTTGGCTTTGACTAAGATGAAGCTTGAGTTTTTAATTGGTAGTTAGCACTTTGATAGAAAATACCTCTTATTGCATGAAGCTTGGCTTGATTTGGGAGTTCATATTTGTTGATTCAAACTTGAAGGTTGGAACTCAACTCAATACTTTGAGATAAGTATATGTCTCCTCTTCTTTTCTATATTGAGCATAAATTTAGGGCCTTTTCTCTTGCTTCTTACTATGAACATATTGCTGCTCGAAAACTGAGTTTATTCCTCTTTTCATTGTATAAACTTTACACTTTTTTCCCTCTATTTCTTGGAATAAAAACTGATTACTATCTTTATCTTAAAATGAAATGAATCACAACTCACAACTCTAGTTTTTCATAGCCCCTATGCCCTAGATGCTGTAGCTAGTATAGAGGGTTTCCTTTTTCTTTTTTAGTTGTTATTGCCTAAAAGAATGGGAAAATTGTCAGAGCTTCCTTCAACTTGAATACTGGTGATTCCTTTTAAAAACCCCACTACTTTGATAGTTATCACCAATCTCTATGCAACTCAATCTTTGTTTGTTCCCTCAGCTTAGTTACCATGCCTGAGCTATTGGGGTTTCACGTTTCACACCAGCCATTTTCAGCTATTCACTGTTACTGATTTGGTTACATGTCATTTTTACCACTTAACTTTAGGATTTTCCTCAACTTACTGTACTTCTCATTCTCTGCTAGTCATTTGCCTCCAATTCTATTTGCTTATTTGTTCTTTCAGATTTTTTCTTGAATGTTTTCCCTAGAATGTATGAGTCTTAATATGATTCCTTTGTTGCCTTGCCTGGCTGGAACATGCAGGCCAAGTTTTCCCTCTTTGTTCATCTTGAATGTTGAAGATGTTTTCTTGATATATTCAATGTGTCCATCCAATAGCTATCTACAGTCTGACCTTTTCACTTTAGCTTATGCATCTTTTTAAAAAAAAAATAGCAATGTCATCTTCTTTTAAAATAGATGCTCAAATTGTTATCAGGCATATTCATTGGTGGTATCACAGATTCTTGATCTATAGATACATTTCATTTTCCATTGTAATATAGAGCTATCATTGAACATGTTCGTTATCAATTTGAATTGATCATTTGCCGCTATTTGAAATTTTCCTAACTGAATGATTATGAAAATCATGACTGTATCAATAGTAACCAACATGTAGTAATGAATGCTTTCCCTACTGAATATGCATAAGATGTATTACTTTTAGTGAAATAGATGTAACTCCAACAATGAAATTTTCTCATGGGGTTCAAGCATGGGCTCTTGAATCCCATAGACATACTTCTGTGACCTTGTACTTGTATCATTTCAGCACCTTCTTTTGACTGTGACACAGTTTATTTGAGCAATGCATTTCTCTGAGCAGCTTAGAAACAACATAAAATCAAGTAAAATATGTTAGGTTAATGAACATGACCCAAAGGTCAATTTGTGTAATAATCATTCAACTAGTATGTTCACTAACCTAGTGCAATCCAGCTATCCTAAAAAAGGTTTCTCACCTTTAAAACTAAGTCCCTTTGATTCATATATCTGGTTTATAATGAAAACATGCATAATGATGGCCATTAATAGTAAAAGGTTTCATAAAATTATGTCCCTTTAATACTATTTTTCACTTTATGTGTATGCACACTTTGTTATTGCATTTGGATACCAGATAGACATATGTCCAGCTCTGAAAGAATCTGATTGTTGTATGATGTTTCGTTCTTATGTATTGATTAGATCCAATTGGATCTAACACACTTTCTTACCATGTGCAGGATGAACCCCTAAAAACCTAAGACCAGACACATGAAGAATTAGACAGAGGACCAGAGGACTTGGACCAGACATGACAACCAACTCCTGATATGCATATGACTCTTCAAGGCAATGCAAAGGACTTTATTCATACCTCTATCACTTCTATCTATTCTTCCCTTTGTACTCTATTTATTGATATGAAATATGAAGTATGAAAGAACATTTGTAAATTACATTCAGTTTGAATGCACAATGTAATGATCAATTATGAACTTGGAAACTATTTGAAATATGATCAATACTTAGAGTGAAAATAAAAATTGGTATGAATGTAATAACAAAATGTTAATCCACATCACTTGAAAAATAGTACTAAATGGAAGTACCTCTATGCACCCTTTTCCTATTTGTGTCTATTATTCTGCATGCTGAAATTTTGGGTAGCAGTTTCTTCAAGACACTCTTTCTCTAAAAAAAATTTAACCCTCTTTTCTAGTTATATCTTCTATTGTTTTTTTATCACTCGAAGTCTACAAGGGTTTGATATTTTTTTAAAGAATACATAAACTAGGAGATCTATTTAGTCTTTTTTCTCTATTGTACAAGGTGACATGAATTTACCTCCACAAGTGTCTGTAGAAGACATACATAATGGTTTAAATTTTACACCCTTGTGTAAATTATCATTTTTCACTACCCCTACCTTAGTATAAGACTTAAATAGATTAAATCAGGGTAGAAATAATGAGTTTTCAGCCATCACAAGAACACATGACAAATATCTCTTAGTATTTTCTTTGAAAAGGACACTTTGAATTGACTATTGAAATGGACATATGAGACTTATAAAATCTGCTTTTAAAGTAGTTTCCTAGATTTTTCTTCACATATTCCATCTTGTGGATGAATTTTTCATCACTTCTGCACTTGGAATGGGCTATAACATTATTGAAACAATTTATAGTGAATAATTAGTTAAATTTTCAAATTCAGAAAATAACTACTCAATACAAATTCTTTAATTGAAAGTCCTTTCAATTTTATTTAAGGTTTCTAGAAAAATTACAATTAAATGGTAGGTGAATGGTTAAATTGAAATTTTTCAATCTATATTTTCCCCCATGAAATGTGAAGCCAATCACTAATACACTACCCTTTCCAAGAATTCTCAAGATTAATCTATTTCATATACAACTTATGCTCATCTGTTAATATATGAGTAATACCATTATTAGAATGATTAGTTTCATAAATTGAGAGTTTTATAAGTCCATGGACTTAGGACTCTTCTCTTAGAGTGAGTGGATTTCTATTCTTCCTTTCATCCTCTATGGATACAAAATTTTTCTTCATAGAGCCTTATTTTCATGGCAGAAATTTCACCATGCACCTTTTATGTGAAAGAAGTTATATACTGAGTTGGTTTTTACTTTGAATTATCATCTAAAAATAAAGGAAAAAATGATATTGTCCATAGGCACCTCGAGAATCTATGGACACTCTTGACTAGAAATAAGCCAAACCAATGAGATCTAATATTGGTGCAAGATAAATTTATTCAATATGGATAAAACATAGGAGTGGAAGATGACTTAAGGTATGCAAGACATTTTTACAATGAAAATAATTTGAGTTACAAAATGATGCAAGGAATAATTTAGAATGATACATACTGAATAAATAAATAAAATTATGATGTTAAGTGAGAGAGTAACAATTTTATATTGCAGATTATTTTTAAGTTAATTTTTTAAAGGAAATGTTTGTCGAAAGAATTTATAATTTTGCAAATTCCATTCAATATATATAAGAATGGAGCGATTGGAGGAATTATATACAGTGGAAGCAACAACAATTATAAGAGATAATATTTATCAGGCAGTTACCCGTGTAAGGGAAGACAAGGTGTCAGTAACCTACCTAACGACTGGTCCTCCTCTTTAGCATTCAACACAGCGAATATCAAGGGTGGGCAGGGCATTATTTTTTAGTTCGAAACTCACAGTTGATGCAGCGATTTTTTGTTGGGACTTTGAGCACTGCATTCCTCTAGTCCAAGCGCTCCATTTGTGAGCATTTTTGTCACTTATTAAGGGCAGTAGAAATTGTAAAAAAATCGCAAGTCTTATATGTGCAGACAGTGATTTCTGGGAGCCCTTTGTCATTATTGAAGGTGTAGAAAATCCAAGGAAAAAATCGCAGGGTATTGTTCCAGGCAGTTTCGACTGTCAATAGAAATTCAATAAAAATTGCATATGAAATCGCAGTCTTCTTGATTTGGTGGCGGCCCAGTTATAGGGAATTTGGCAACAACAAAGGCATATGGTTTCAGTATAGTCCAGAGAATTCATCATCAAACTTAGGCATATTTGAAAGTTGCAGCTGCATCCCAGACATTGACGCCCATCGCCGTGATTGAAGTACTGCTGAATCTGGATCACAATTTTTCTGAGAATACAAATCAATTCTAAGCTGGACGCACACCTCTGATAAGTAATCTACTACTATATAAGGCTGGGAAGGCCCAACAAACATTGTGATTCTTGCTCAGATTGTTACGGCTGCATTCCTCTGAATATTCACGTACCAAAACAAAGGGTTTGACATCCAATTCGCAGCAGACATTGAAAAATTCGCAGGGTTTCATCTGCAATTTCTGACCAGATCTATAGGGTTTTTCTGGCGAATTGTTACAGTTTGAATAGAAGGTCTTCATTTCAAGTTCTTAAAAAAGGGTGCTACAATTTTGTGACAATTTTCATGCCATTTCACGATTCAACATTGGAGTTTCAGTGACCTACTAGACAGGCTATGCTATCAGCAAAATGTGAACTTTTCATTCAAAAAGGAAATTTGTCTTTCAAAGGCGTCAAATAAATATAGGTCTTTTCCATGCAAATCGAGATGCGAAGAAAGATTTTACAGGTGCTGTAAAGAAGCAAGACAAAGAAGAAGTGTTTTCAAGCTATTGTTTTAATTGTTGGCTCTACGGCCACAAGAAAAAAGATTGCCGTAAACCAGTACAACATCACCCTTCATATGAGCATTTGAAAGATTTCATAGCAAAACAAAAGAAATTAGCTGAGGAAAAAGTAGATTTGGAATTGCACGCAACCTCCACTCGAGAAAAACCAAATCCATCAAATGATGTTTCTACTCCGATTAAGGGTTCCTCTATTAACCCTAATAATTCTTCATTACCAGATAAGCAAGAGAAGGATTCCCAAAAGGAAAAATTTAAGGAAATTGTTAAGGCAGAGAATCTTGGTCCTGCATTTGGAATAAACAATTTAATCCCTAAGCAAACTAGGGATGTTAAGCTAAAAGTCTTCTCAGTCAAAGCATTGGACAGGCATATAAATATCTATTCCAAGACTAAGTATGCGAAATTGGGCATAGGCATCGGGGCTGCTAAGGTGGGAAGACCTGAGAACAATTTAAATTGTAGAACCAATGATCCCCTATCTGCTAAGGGGGAAGGCGAGATCTTACCTACTCAAGCACCTCCCGTTTGCATGATGAAGAATGAACCCACTTGGCAGACGGTTAAAAATAGGAAAAAGGTTAACAAGTATCAGCTATCTCATAGTACTTTTAATCTATCTTTGAATAATTCATTTGATCTACTTAAAGAGGAAGATAATGGGAAATATTCACCCCCTATAAAGGCTATAAGGCAGGACAGAAGAAGCTCCATACCAATGTCTCAGAGCTCTACCCACAGAATGAACATACACATAGAAAGAATTTAAAAGGTTTAACAAGTAACAAAGGACTAAGGATGTTTCAGGAACAAAATGTATAGGTATACACACCCCCTCATAAGTGTAATAAAATTATGGAGAGTAACAATGGTAAAATTATAGGTAATTTCTTTCAGAATCCTAATATGATTAGAATAGATCTAGATGGAAAATGCATAGAACAGAGACAAAATTCTTTTGCAGATACATGGCTGATTTGCAGATGGTCTGGAGTAGGAACTTCTACCACAGATCTGATAGCTTGGCTGAAATCTCAACTCCTGAATGAGGTAAGTATATCTATCTTATTAGAAAATTTTATTTTCATTAATTGTAAAGATGGAAATATTAAAAGTAAAATTAGAAATGAAGGTTTAGCTAAATATAAAGACTCTGATTTTTATATTTTTGACTGGGTTCCCCTGTTCAACCCAATAAACCTTAAGGACTTTCTTGTAGAAAAAGCTATTGTTCTTAGAAATCTGCCGATAGAATTATCTGATGTAGAAACTGTCAAATTAATAGGAAATCAAATTGGTGACTTTCTAAGCATTATTGATAATGATAATAACCAGTATGAAAAAATCATTAGAGTAAAGATCAACTATCATCAAAAATGGATTCATCCCATTAGATTATGCTTTAATTCAAACTCTATTATTATTAACCCTGATATTCTAGAAGATTTTGTAGAAAGACAAACAGAGGATCTAGAAACCAAAAATTTAGGACAAATTAACACTCATTTTCAGAAGACATTGGAATTAAAGATGAGCTTTAACTTAGAAAAAGGAGGTTTCACTATGACTTCTCCTAAGAAAATTAATCTGATTAGCATCTCCACACACCCTTCAAACTCTGTGTGTCAACCCCCTTTGGCTCTTGAAAAGGACATATCAATAAATGAGACCTTAAATGTTGAAGTCAAATCTCCCCTACCTTTATCCCCAAAACATAACAATAACTTTAGTATGCAATGTTTCAAGCAAGGAATTAATTCTAAAATTACCTCTCACAGCTCGAATAGAATCTCCAACAGTCCAGAGGATAAAGAGAGATCTCTTCTAAAGGAGAACCAAAAAATAGAAGAAGAAATAGTTGAGATCACCAATGAATTAATGGACACCCTTATAGATGAAATATGTGACAAAGAGGAACTTGAGCACCATAAAAGTTTGCTAATTAAAAGCATTATAGAGATGTCGGCATCAGACAACACTCAGGAAATTGGAGAAGAAGACATTGAAACCGAATGCTTACCAAATCTTGATGAGATAGGAGATATGGAAAGGGATCTTAATGATAGAAAAGATTCCTCGTATGGTAGGAAAGAAGATATAAATAATACAAGGAATCAAAATGAGGAAGAGATTAGAATTTGCCTAGAAGGAATCAACAATGATGATAGACAATTAGGATTGGCAACAACCATTGATGGAATCAAACCCGGCGGCAATCTTTCATCGCTTAAAGACTCCATAGAAGGCCTCTTTGGTATCACCAATGAAGATAGGCAATTAGGTATAGGAATGGAAAGAGGAAGTCTGAGCACCCCTAATATCAATAGAATTAAAAAGAAGAGGGGGAGGAAATCTGCAGTGGAGTTAAGAACTATGAATGTTAATGCAGGAACCCAAAAAGAGATTGGAGATATTCCTAATATTGATAAAAACTCAGAACTCATCCCCTCTGAATCTTGCCATCAGACAAAATAAATGCAAAAAGAAGGAATGGATAAATCCCCCTTAGTGGAGACCATTGACCAAGGATCACTGCTAGACTTTTTAGGATTAGACCCTACCTCTATTATGGAGGATTCTAGAAGTAATGATATAATAATAGGAGTATTAGGTTCACTATCGAATGAAGAACTCTGTGAGGAAAACAAAGAAAACATTGTTAGGAACAATATAGAAACTTTAGGTTTAGGCAAATCTATTAAGGGCAAGTTAGAAGCCGATACAGGGAAAGTAGTCAAATCAAGAGGTAGAAAATCCCTTGCTGAACTAAGAGCAAATGAAGGAATGGCGCCAGGCCAGGTTAAAATTACCGATATCCTATACTCTGGGAAGGGGAAGGTCCTTCCCAAGTCTTCATGAAGATCATTAGTTGGAATGTTAGGGGTTTAAATGCCCCTAACAAACAACACCTTGTAATAAGGCAATTAGCAAAAATTAAACCAAATATGGCTATGATACAAGAAACAAAGCTTTCTAATGAAGGATATGATAATATAAAAAAGAGTATAGGAATTAGAGAATTAATAGGTTATGAGGCAGAAGGTGCTTCGGGTGGAATTGCATTTATTTGGGATCCAAGAGAAATAGTTTTCAATATTCATGAAAAACATAAAAATTGGATGGGAGGTCAAATCAAAAGTTTAAAGTCAGATTTAAAATTTAATCTAATAAACATGTACGCACCTAAATTCTTACATGAAAAGAGAAGTGTATGGCAGGAGGTTAAGGATTATATTGAGAACTTCCTGAATGAAACATTTATACTAGGAGGAGATTTTAATGCTATCCTATCCTTGGGAGATAAATAGGGTGGGACAAAACACATATCAAAAACTACTTTAGAATTCCAGGAATGGATAAATAATATAGGGGCTTCAGAAATTGAATCAGACAGAGGGAAATACACCTGGACTAACAAATGAAAAGACATAGAGTTAATAGTAGAAAAATTGGACAGGTTCTTCTTTATTGGAGAATTGAGAAATTTTGACTTTAATCTTACTAATGAGGTACTACCCATTGCCGGTTCCGACCACTTTCCTATAGAACTAGTAATTTCAGAACCAATCAAAAATAAAAAGATCCCGTTTAGATTTGAAAAAATGTGGTTACTTAATGAGGAATGTTTGAATCTAATTAAAAAATGGTGGACAGAGGCAAGGTTTGAAGGCTCCAAGATATACAAAGTCGTAAGGAAACTAAAATTAATAAAAAGAAATCTGTCTCAATGGAGTAAAAACACTATTGGGGATATATTTGTGAAAAGAGATCTTATAGAAAAAGAGCTGGAAAATGTGAATAAGGAGATTATTGAAGAAGGAAGACAAATTTCAAATGATAACATAGAGCAAGAACTATTATGTAAATACTATGATTCTCTTTCACAAATTAGCGCCTTCTGGGGGCAAAGAGCGAGAGAAACATGGCTTAGGGAAGGGGATCGAAACACCAAATTTTGTCACAATAGCATCAAGGCTAGAAGGAATTTGAATAAGATTTTGAAAATCAAAGATAGCAATGGAAATATAATAGAGGATCCCAAAGAAATTGCAGATTTAGCAGTCTCTTTCTTTCAAAACTCTCTGAATAACCTAGGGAGTGTGAATTTGTTGGACCAGGCCAAGCTTTTAAGTAACATCCCTCGTATAATAACCCCGCTTCAGAATAACATCTTAAATGTCGCATTTACGGAAGATGAAATACTCAAGGCTCTAAAAGAAATGAACCCGGATAAATCCCCTGGTCCTGATGGATTCCCAACTTTTTTTTTTCAAAAGTGTTGGTCATTTATGGGCAAGGAAATTACTGATGCGCTAGAGGGAATGAGAAACTCAGGACATATTCTTAAAGAGATAAATAACACATTCATTTCTCTTATTCCCAAAAAGGTTAATGCAGAGAACTTTAACGAGTACAGACCTATCTCCCTATGCAACACTCTGTATAAAATCTTCTCAAAAGCTTTGGCAGGCAGAATGAAACAAATTCTTCCGTTAATAATATCAGAAGAACAAATAGGATTTGTCCCTAATAGGTCAATTCTGGATGGAGTGCTTATTGCTCATGAGGCTATACATTCAGTAACAAATAATAAGGTTCCGAGTATGTTAATTAAGTTAGACATTAGTAAGGCTTATGATAAAGTGGATTGGAGATTTCTGTGTAAATGTATGGAAGCTTTTGGATTCTCAAAACAATGGATCAATATGATTTATGAATGCATCTCCACCCCTCACTTCTCAATCATGGTGAATGGGTCCCCTGAAGGCTTTTTTAACTGTTCTCAAGGTTTGAGGTAGGGAAACCCATTATCACCCTTTTTGTACATTATTATGGCAGAAGCTTTGGGGAGAGCTATCAAGAAACTTCAAGAAGAGGATAAAGTAAAAGGAATCAAGATTACTTCGGGAGTCGAGGCTACTACTCATCAACAATATGTGGATGATAATCTCCTTTTTGGAAAGGCACTTCTAGAAGAAGCTAAAGCGTTCAAAGAAATCTTAAAAAATTATGCTAAAGCTTCTGGACAGTGTATAAATGAGGAAAAATCAGAAATTTTTTTCATCAATACTGAAGAGAGATGAAAGAATGAGATTAAACGTATACTAAACTTCAAAGAAGGCTTCTTTCCATGTAAATATTTAGGTTTACCTCTGGATAAGGGGGTCAAATCAAATCACTTATGGGGAAATACAATTCAAAATATCTCGAAGGAGCTAGATCAATGGAAAGGTAAATGGTTATCAAATGCAGGAAGGGCTGTTATGATCAAGTCAGTCCTCTCTGCTGTTCCTATTTATCAGATGATGAGCATGAGAATACCGACAGGTATCAATAAGGAGATAGCGCAAAAATTAAGAATTTTTTTTGGCAGGGATCGGGGGAAAAATCAAAACTAGCATTAATTGCTTGGAATAAGATTTGCAAGCCTAAAGAAGAAGGAGGACTGGGAATTAAAGACCTTATGCTTCAAAACAAGGCCTTGGGGGTGAAATTAGTATGGAGAATGATTAAAAACCCAAAGGCAAAATGGGTAAAAATTCTACGATATAAATACTTACTAGGAGAAGATGAGGAAAGTGTATGTCATTCTGATAATTATTCGACGGGCTCACGCATATGGAACTTCATAAAAGAATGTAAAGATATAGTACTAGAGTCCCTTTCCTGGGATGTGAAAAGCAGGGATAAGGCTTTATTCTGGGATGACTCGTGGGGAGGAAAACCTACCCTTCGTGAAATTCTTGGAAACGATTAGCTAATTGAACTAATCAAACAGATTAAGGGAGAGCGGGTTAAAGACTATTTTTCACAGATTAATAATAGTAAGGGAAGCAGCTGGGCATGGAATTCTCTAGAGGAATTCAGACTTCCCCTTAATTTCCAAGAAATACTAAACAAAGCTTTACAAGAACGAAACTTCAATCCACGCTCTGGGGAGGACATAATCATATGGGCTGCCTCAAAGAGCGGTGTATACAATTCGAAAGAAGGTTTCAATGTTATATCAGGGATAGACAACCCCTCCACCAGTCTTCCCATTGATCTATGCTGGAATAGAAACTGTCTTCCTAAGGCAGGCCTATTCTCATGGGCTGCTCTTCAGAAAGGGATTCTCACCACTGAATGGTTTGAAAAAATAGGGTACCATGGTCCTTCTAGGTGTGCTCTATGTGAAAAGGATAGTGAAACAATAAATCATATCTTGTTAAATTGTGAGTTTGCTAATAAATGTTGGTTTTGGGCTCTAGAGAAATTAGATCTGAAGACTGCTCTTCAAAATGATATCATAGAAGTGTTTAATTCTTGGCAAAGATCATGTAAAGAGGACTTATATAGTAAAATGAGATACATAATCCCATCCTTGTTAATCTCAGAATTATGGAAGGAAAGGAACCGTAGAATTTTTCAAGATAAAAAGATGAACATTGAGAGATTTTTAAACAAATTAGAGGCTAATATAGTAGAAATTACTAACAATAGAAATATGCTAGGACAATCAAGAATGAAATTCTCATTAGAAGATAACAACTGGAGGAAAAAGTGGTATGGTCTAAAAGTTCCTCCCTGGATTGGACCTAACACTGACAATAAACCCTTATTAAGGGCAAACTATAAGTGGGAACCACCAGAGCAAGGGTGGATTAAGCTGAACTTTGATGGGGCAGCCAGGGGAAATCCGGGGGTGGCAGGAATAGGTATTTGTCTACATAATGTGGAAGGAAAGCTTTTAGGAAGGATAGAGAAACCTATAGGAATAAAGACTAATAATGAAGCCGAAATAGAAGCTATAAGAATAGGTCTGACATGGTGTAAAATGTGGAAGCTTAATAGAATTGCGATTGAAGGAGACTCATCTATTATAATAAATGCAATAAGATAGGGTAGAACACCGAATTGGAAACTAAATAGTGCTATTGAACAAATAATGGAAACTCTTGAAGTTATAGGAGATTATACAGTGAATCACATCTATCGGGAGGGTAATTCAGATGCAGATAAGTTAGCTAACCTAGGAGCTGATGGGCAAGAAATTGAAGAATTTGATGAGAGTTTGAAAAAAGAACACGGAAGGTGAAGAAAAAAGATATCAAAATAGAAATTTGAGACTAGATGTAAAATATATATGAATTTAAAGGTAAACAAGTATAGATTCATATGTGAGTGAAATTTAAATAATAAATACATATATATAAAATGCATATTTATTTTCATTAAGGTGACCTCCAGTCCTTTAATTTATGCAAAAAATTCCTCAAAATTTAGCTTTGAATATAAAATATGTAAATTTAATAAAATCAAAAGCTTAATTCTAGTGATCGTGAAGAGGAGGGAAGACAATTCTGATTACCCCATAACTCTTAGACTGGTAGGAATGTTTTGCTCATTACTATGTATGCTTTGACCATATTTGTTGTATTCCTGTGATCTTGTGATCTTGACCAAATAGCACTTGTGTTCATACTCAAGAAAGTAGTTAAAAGTGACTGATCTAATGTAAATAGTGTGGAAAAGTGCTCATAAACTCCTCATGTTCATACTAATGTAATAGTGCTTATACTTAGATGATAATGTTTTATTTAGTAGACTAACTCATTGTAAATTAGAAGAATAGAGATGGCCTGGTGTTTTCATAGTTTTGCAGGAATACAGGAAAATAATAACAGACCTAATAGGAGGTTTGAGAACTTATTAAAGCTAAGGTAGACACTCGAAGAGCGGGACTGAGAGAAAAATGGCATGATTCTTTAAAAGCGCAGTTAAAGGTAAAGGAAGGATCATTAACTCTAAAGATAAGAGAAGAAAATATGTAATCTCAATCTGCATAAATGTATGGTACAAAATGGGAATGCCCATTAGCTGTACTTAAAAGAGCATTGTAGTTAAAAGTATAATGAAGATTTATGTTCACTATCATGGAGGTATGCCTCCATCAATTTCTATGTAAAAGAGAAGGCCCTCTTCGACTCCATCAAGTGGAGCTTTGTAATCCTACGCTTGTAGGAACTCTGAATTTGATAAATTATTTCTGGACTAATGTCCCGGGCTAGACTGGAGGTTTTCTTCCCCATTCTTTCCTACCAGTGCCCGCACGAACGGTGGAAATGTAAAAAGATAAATATTAAATAAATAAAATCAAGGCTTCGGTCGTTTACTGATCAAATATATATATATATATATATATATATATATATATATATATATATATATATATATATATATATATATATATATATATATATATATATATATATATATATATATATATATATATATATATATATATATATATATATATATATATAAGAATGAACTCCCAGTTGGAGTGAACATTTATCTAAAATTTTCACCATTTTTTATTTTCCCATTAAGGCAAGCAATAAACAAGTGAAGGATAAGATGAAATTTTAGAGTTACCAATAAAGAAATGGATATAATATGATCACTAAATCTTATTCAAAAAATGTAGTGATTTGAGATTTTTTGGTTCTATAAATTGTTGAAAACCTTTCTCTACCAATGAGAAGGTCATCTCCACATGAACGAGCCCTTCTTGAATCGAGTGAGGATGACCTTCCTACTAGTTTGTAAGGGTTACATTGAATGCCTCGATGTCATGGTGTTTAGATTATATTATGAGGTATATGGGTTATTTCTCATCCAATATTTCTTCACCTATGAATTATAAAAATGTGAGAAATTATTGAAATAATTTTTTGAGGGAACCTAGAAAGGAATAAAGAGAGAACTTTTTTTGGTTTCATATCGTGAATCCTCAAAAAAATATACTGGAAATGGAGGAAAAGGTAATCCCTATTTTTCCACTACTCATGTTTCTATTCCTAACCTAATAATGGAAATTGTTAGATTAAGGTGTGGAAAGGTAAGTACTAAGAGGGGAGGGGTGAATCAATACTTCAAATCACTTTTAAAATTTTTTGAATTTCCTTCACATTCATTTACTGATTACTTAACCTTTTCATGGATCACATGAAAATAAATAAAACATATGATAATCAACAACACATAACACATTTATTTTGGTATTGCATAAATCCTTGTTAGAGGATAAAAACTATGGTGCGGATGACACCCACAAGAGTTCACTACTAAAGAATAAAGTTTCTCAATTAGAGCTATAATTCTTAGCTTTCCCTGTTAAAGGTATTAACTTGATTAAGAGTTCTAAGATTGCTAAGTCTACTCTGTTAAGAGATTTCACAATTGTAATCTAAGAATTGTACCTAGTTAAAGGATTTACAATTAAGATCTATTATGATCTGCTCAGTTAAAAGAATTATATAGTTTTGATTACCTCTTAATTAGAAATAAAAAAATGTCTATCAAACATGTATCAACAAATGCTATTCAGACTCTATATGTTCATCAATTCATTACCTCAAACTTTGTATCCATTACGCTAATCAATTCAGTATTCGGTAGCTCAATTTTGAATTTGTTCCTTAATACTCAATTACTCAGTATCTTCACTATTCATTTACCTTTCCCTCTAATTTTCAATGTCCAATTTCTCTTCACATACATATGCCACCTTCTTCTTCTTCTTCTTCTTTGATCTTCACACTTTGATCTTCTTATATAGAATTTTTAGGCAGTGCTAGATGTTCTAGAATCTTGATCTTCAAGCAGTGCTAGCTTTGGGTACACTTTGAATGCATATTTTATCCTTAATTTTCATTGGCTAAACTCAAATTGTAATCATGTTTAATCATTAGATTTCAATATCTAATTTTCTCTTATATGATCTCCTCGAGATTTGTAAACCATTTTCTAATCGGTGTCCAGGTTCAATATACTTAGATTTCATCTAGTGTCAGCTTGTTCTGCTCGATAACATATTTTCTCTAACTTGGTAACTGATTTCTCTTCTTGGTTATGTTCTGAGTAGAACATGGTTCTAGTTGCTCAGTTCTTCCTTGCTCGATATTTAAACTTTCATTCTCTTTACTGAAATTTCTTGTTAACTTATTCCTTTTACTGAATGTTTTCTCTACCTTATCGACTCATGTTCTCTTCCTTACTAAATGACTTTGAAAAACATAATGAATTCCTTATAAATAATGAGAAAAAATTTAACTCTTAGGAGTATCAATCTCCCCCTTTGACATTAGTTTGGTATTTTTTTAAAAAACCTTCAAATTCTTCAAAGTCATAAGACAAAATTTTATCCTGCTCTATTTCTCTATTTTGGTAAAACTTATTACTCCCCTGAAGTAATATACTATATATATATATATAACCTTCTATATATTACCCTTGTATATATATTCATCATATTATTTATTCCCCTTTTTCTACTATGTATATATTCTTCCTTATATACTATCGTATATTCCCCCTTTTTTAACAAAAATACCAAAATATTTACTTACCATGTATCTAGTTTGGGGATCTTATCAAAAAAAGCTTTTTATTTATCATGTGCATCCTTCAATTATTCCTTGAAGGTGTCTTGGAGTCTTTGTGACACTATTATTTTCTCACTTATATCAGTAGTTAGAAAAACCATTTTTTCCATGGCACTGACATCTGGTGTGCTCACTAGATCTTTTACTTTCTGAATTTGCCTCTTGTTGTGGTTCTACAACCACGCTCCCCTTTTTAAGCCTCTCGACTTCAGGGGCTCCCCTCTTTCTAGCTTCTCCTAGGTTGTTTGTCTGTCTGTCAGTTTTGGCTTTTTGGTTTTAGGTCTAGTTGTTTCTTTAAGTCCTTTTCCTAGTTTCGCACTTTCAGAGGGCTGAAAGTGTGAAAGGTCCGAAGAACCAATTAAACCTTGGGTAGTTCCAACCTTGGGGGTTTTGGCCTTTCAGAGGTCTAGGCACCGAAAGGTCTAACTCTCCAAACAAATTTGACCTTTCAGCATTTTAGACTTTCAGAGGTCCTGAACCCCTGAAAGGCCAATTGGCAGGGGCAACTGACATCATCCCCACTAATTTCCTATATAAGGCAGTGAGCGGTTTTTTTACCCTCACTTGTTCTTGCTGTGATCACATTTTTAAAGCTTCTAGGGTTTTTTTTCTCAGCTTGTTCTACCTCCTGGTTTTTCCTCACCTACTTCTTGGCTTCTCATCTCATGGTGTTTTTGAGTTAGGTGCCTTCGTGTCCTTCTTTCTATCTTTCCTTTCTACTTTTGTTTTCTTGTTGTCACTAGGGTTTTCTCATGTCAGTCTAGTCCTACCTTGGGGATCGAAAGTTTTTCCACTTCGACCCCCTGGACTCAAGTTTGTGATCGAACTTGCTCTAAAAGGATCATTTTTGAGTCCCAAGATAAAACCTTGTTTCAGACTTTCAAACATCAAATTTTTTAGACTTTTGCAGTTTGAAACTCTTGGGACATTCTTTCCTCATAATTCGTCCAAGGCCCTTCTTCAGCATTTCAAGGGTTTCACACCCTGAACATCTTACACCTCTGATTTGCTGAAAGACCAAAGGACTTCATCTCTGAAACCACCGACCCTGACAACTAGCTAGAGATCCCCCTTTTTATCACTTCATCCTTTTCGACCTTTTGAAGGTCATGTACCCCTGAAGGTCTGAAAGGCCAAAATTGGCTTTTCAGAACCTTTTAAAGGTTAGTTTTTTCAAGTTTTTTTAGAATTTTATCTCACTTGTGTGATTTGATGTTTACTGACTTATGTCCTTTTCTCTTTGCAAAAATGGTAGAGAAGGTTAAATCACAAGCTATGAGGTACCAGTTCAAAGGTTATCATCCACCCTCTAAGGTGGGAAACTTACATGCTGAGATCACAGATACTGACATTGGGAATGTTAGTTGGAACAACTACTTGGTCAAGTGTGCCCAACCGGTATGAAGATCTGAGGACTGTACTTCATTAGTTTACTATTCTCTGGTGAATCTAGTAACACATCCAATCTCCATCCTGTCCTCACACCTGATCAACACTCTGTCAAGTCACTACATACCAAACAAAAGGATGGTTAAGAACAACATGGGTGAAGTAGTTCTGGATCTGAGGCCATATAATATTGAAGATATAATGTAGTCAAGGATGGTGGATCCAATTAAGGAAAGTCCAAACCTTGTAGCCAACAATCAACACAATAGAATACTCAATAACACAATACCAAAATAATTGTTTAAATCTGATTTTTATTAACATTCCCAACTGTAAGGCCTTTCAGGTTAGGGCTAATTACAATCAGAAACAATTCTACAAGATCCAAATAGATCCACTATAATCTCAACTAGTTCAGCTCTGAAAATAATCAACAATGATGGAAACCCTAAGGTAGATCTAAAATTGAGCTCGCAAGCCTCCAAGAAATCTCCTTATATCCAAGTGTGCAAACCACTAGCTCTGCAACTACAAACTATTAGATGACAATCTGATCTGCAAGATCATGTAAGATCTTTTCCACAACTTCTCCAACTCCAACTTTCAGAACCTCAGATCTGATTCACTAAGCCTTCCAAGTCATGAACTTATGCTCTTCTTCCCCTCCCCCAAACATCTACCTAAACATCCTATAAATACTAATCATCAGCCACAAGTCGGCTAGATGAAACCATTAACTCCCCCCAACAATTAGTAAATGAAATACAAGTCGGCATGAAAATAGACTTACAAAAATTTAATCCAATATGTTAGCCTATAACAATAGCTACCAACAATAAATGCACCAAGTCAGCCCAACAAATCACCTAGAACTCCAGTCGGTAAACCAAAACTACCGAGCAATAGTGAAATAACTGAGCATGCCAGGCATCACCGAGCACTAGTGTTGACCAAGCACCACAAGCATCACTGAGTAAAACTTTCACCAAGCACCAGAGATTATTGAGTTCCTTACATGACCGAGCTTCCTTCAATGATCAAGATCGTTAGTCAAGGCTACAACCGACTAACACTGGCCAAACACACACCTCCCATGTAGATTCATCAAGTACCCTGGAATTCCCTTGCATCAAAAACCCTAGGTTCAAAAAGATGTTCATATGTGAGAAGAACATCTTCTAGGATTCAGCACATAAACCCCGAACTAGTTCTTCACATACAAGTCCTCCACCTTTTCAGCTTGCATACTCTTCCACTTCAACCTTGTCTACCTCTTCAAGTCTTTTCTTGACAACATATAGGTTTGTTCTCCATACTGATCATTCATTTTATCTGGATCCACAACCTCAACTTGGCTACCAATACTTAGGCTTCTCCTACTAAGCGTTGTATCCAACAAAGACATCAAGGAAAACTTCCTGTCATCCTTCTCAATAGTAAACACATTTTTGACACAGTCATACATAGCTCTGCAATCATATTGCCAAGGTCTACCAAGAAATATATCACAACTATTCATCTTCACAATGTCACATAACACAAGATCCTTATACTGGCCAATCTGAACATCAATAAAGCATTGTTCTCTTACTTCTAGAGCATGTACATCTTGTAACTAGCCAATCCTATAAGGACAAGGATGCTTCATTCTATTCAACCCAAGTTTCTGAACCATGTCCTTAGCAACAAGGTTATCAGTACTACCACTATTAACAATAATATCATAGAGTTTACCTCCAGACTTGCATCGGGTCCTAAACAAGTTACCCCTCTGACAAGGTTCCTCCTTCATACCGAGCAATGTTTGCTGAAGTAGCAAGTTCTCAGATTTAGGTTCATTCATAGTTACCACAGTAGTTCATCGGTCACCAAGCTTCTTCTGTGTACACTCAAAAGAATGGTGTCCTTCCTCTCCACAGTTATAGCAAGTACCCTTAAAGATAAATCTACCTATCTTCTTCTTTGGTTCCATAGGTTTCTATTCATCTTCTGCATCAGTCGGTTTATCCTTCACCGAGTGATCAATCTTTTCCTTCCCTTAGGGATTACTATGTTGTTTCCTCTTTAACTTATCTTCTGCCTTCAAAGCATACTGATAAGTATCTTCAATAGAATCAATCTTCAGCATACCAAGCTCATCCTGAATATTGAATATCAAACCATTCACATACCGAGCTACCTTTTCCTTACCAAGCTCTCAGTGTCCAGACTGAATAGTAAGTTTGTATAACTCCTCGGTATAATATTCAATAGAAAAATCCTTCTGTTTCAGATTCTGCAACTTCTTAAACAAGTCAAGCTCATAGTCAAAAGGTATGAACTTAACTTTCAATTTTGTCACCATCAACCTCCACTAATTGATCTTCATTTCACCTTCATCTTCTCTATCTCTTTGTAGTTCTTTCCACCAAAGAGCAACATGTCCTTTCAACTTTGTTTGTGCCAATCTCACCTAAAGAGGATCTTCAATTTCTTCTAGCTCAAAGAAATCTTCAAGTTCATCAATCCAATCAATCAAGTTCTTGGGCTTCAAAGTACCAAAGAAAATATAAACTTCCAATTAGTAACTACTACTTAATTGAGCTCTAGATCTAGGCAACCAAGTAGTTCTATCTTCACCAGATCTATCCCTTTGGTCATCACCACTAGATCTAGTAGGTTCAAAGTCTTTAACAACTTCCTCATAACCATCTTCAGTACCAACATTCAGAGGTACACCAGCAACAACTCTCATGATCTCAGTGACCATGTCATTCTTCATAAAATCCATCTTAGATCTGAAATCTAATTTCACCTTCTCTATGATCTAGGATTCCACAGTATCACAAAGATCAAAAATAACTCTAGGGTCCAATCTTCTTAGAGGCATCCTTAAAGAATAAGAGAAACCCTCTGCAACAAACCCTCACCGACCACCTTGTGGCAATCTCCAAGTTGCATGCAAGTTAGATCACAACCTGCAACCTTACACAAATAACTAGGGCAAGATTCCACAAGGTCAGTGCCATGAATCTGTAACCGAGATCATATGATCTCTTCGTCAACATGATCAACTTCACAAGATCAGCCTTGCTAGGTCAACCTTCACTCCACAAGATCAACTCTCTTGCTCTGATACCACTTAATGCAGTCAAGGATGGTGGATCCAATTAAGGATAGTCCAAACCTTGTAGCCAATAATCAAAATAGCGGAATACTCAACAACACAACACCAAAATAATTGTTGAACTCTTATTTTCATTAACATGCCCATCTGTAAGGCCTTCTAAGTTAGGGCCAATTACAATCAGAAAGAATTTTGCAAGATCCAAAAAGATCCACTACAATCTCAACTAGTTCAGCTCTGAAAACAATTAGCAACTAATGGAAACCCTAAGGTAGATCTAAACTTACGCTTGCAAGCCTCCAAGAAATCTCCTTGTATCCAAGTGTGCAAATCACTAGCTCTATAACTACAAACTATTAGATGACAATCTGATTTGCAAAATCATGCAAGATCTTTTCCATAACTTTGCCAACTCCAGCTTCCAGAACCTTGAATTTGATTCACTAATCCTTCCAAGTCATAAACTTCTGATTTGCTTCCCCTCCCCCAAACATCTACCCAAACATCCTATAAATACTAATCATCAGCCACAAGTCAACTAGATGAAACCATTAAATCCCCCTAATAATTATTAAATGTAATACAAGTTGGCATCAAAATAGCCTTACAAACATTTAATCCAATATGTCAGCCTATAACAATAGCTACCAATAATAAATGCACCAAGTTGGCCCAAAAAATCACACAGAACTCCAGTCGATAAACCATAACTACCGAGAAATAGTGAAATAACTGAGCATGCTAGGCATCGCCGAGCACCAGTGTCGACTGAGCACCATAAGAATCGCTGAGTAACACTTTCACTAAGCGCTAGAGATTACCGAGTTCCTTCAGTGACTGAGCTTTCTTCAATGACCAAGACCGTCGATCAAGGTTGCAATTAACTAACACTGGCCAAACACACACCTCCCATGCAGATTCATCGAGTACCCTAGAATGCCCCTACATCAAGATGTCTTCCACTTGCCCAAAGGGGTCAAAAAATTCTAGAACTTCTTCATCAGCAAAGGAATGAAGTTCTATAATAGAGATGTCTCATTATCTCATGACATCATGAACAAAGAGTACCTTATACAACCTCTGCCCAAAAATAAGTTGGATAGGATAGATATGCGGAGTGGATACATGAAAGAGGATATCCAAGCATCCATCACCATGATCAGTTGGATGTATGGAATTCCTAAGTCTATACAATTGGAGCTGTGGATGATCCTACTTATTGAAAAGATTAAAGAGAGGCAGACAAGATTTGATTGGGCCACTATCCTTAGTGAAAACTTGGATGAGTAGTTGATCAGAGTAAAAAGAGACATGCACGTCTACATGACATCCTATGTTGTGTACTTATTGGCTACAAGAGTAGTGTACCCAGGATTGGTGAAGGTTGGGGCTATGGGAGATCAGAATGCATGACCGTTCATAGTGTACCCATAGCTAGTTTAGAAGGAATACTACAAACACAATGACCCTAATTTCTGCATCATTAATGATGCCTTTGTATTTGCTATCATAAGCTACATAGAGGGAGACTATGCTAAAAGGATGTCAATAGAAGCTTCTACAAAAGTGAAGGCCCTTGGGGAATTTTATATTAAATTCAAGACCTTTACATACATCTAGGTGGTGGGATGCACATTGGCTCCTAAGAAGCTACTGAGGTATCCACCTGATAGAGTGATCCTATTGGAGAAGGCTAGACAATTGTCAGATGCCCATGAGCACATCCAACACAAGAAAAAACATTGTTGGGACTTTCAAATTTCCATAGGGCCCCACTATTTATAGGATATGAAGATCTGCAAGTCCTTGTCTTTTGAATGGGATGAATTACCACTACAAAGATACAACCTCATAAGGATCCATTTTGATCCAATTGGTACATATAGTCCCATAATGGGAAGGCATTATGTACATGAGCCCCATATTGAGGACCATTAGATGAACTGCTTAGATGACTATGAGGTCAGGATCCATGATTGCTATCAGATGAGCTTGGAGCTGGCACATACCACTCTACTACTAAAGATACCCCCGAAGGTGAAGGGAGATGACTCTAAGGATATCCTGGATCCTATTTACAATCTAGATAAAGTATATACTAGGGCCATTCTGAATGCATAAGTAGACAGGGATAAAAATGATGACATCAACTTCAAGGCAAGGCATGTCATCAAGGTGACTAAGGCATGGGTTTCCCATACATTTCCTATGGATCCAGTACCAATGAAACAACAACTCCAAAGAGAAGAAGAAGAAAGGTGAGAAGGTGCTGATGCCAAAATTTAAGGATGTTGCACCCCAAAAGCTGGAGACAGTGTATAGACATGAGTGTCCTACATCATATGGCTTAGCCACTCACTCAAAAAAGCCCAAAACTAGAATGACATGAAGTATAGCACCCCTAGATGTTCCTTCTTCTAGTGCACCTGAACTTCCAAGTGCACCAAAGAAGGCACCTAAATTCAAGATAACCAGACCTAGGCCGGCTGGGGTGATTAAAGGGAACGTCTACAAAAGGAAGAAAGGCTCAATGCCTACTTAGATGGACACCCTCCTGGAAGATGATGAAGATGATATGGACCAAGTGCTCCTCAGCAGAAGAACTCCCTCTGTGGGATCCTTAAAAAGAAGGAGAGTACGTGAAGATGATCAAGAAGATGTTGGAGGATCAATGCAAGGAGAGTCCATAAATCTAGATGCTCTGGGTGATGATGAATTTAACATCTCATATTTCGAGGGACTTCATGGTTTCCAAGAATTTGAGCAACATGCTCTAGTTGTGGGATAGTCCTTTTCTTTGGATCCTATCCCTATACAGTTCACTAGTCCTTTTGACAATGTGAGAGAGGAAGTTCCATGAAAGTCTCAGGAGCCAATTGAGGAAGTGGTAGCTAAAATCCAAAAGGAAACTACAGAGTTAGGAAGGGAGTCTTCTATGGGTGTCACCTCTGAGGAGGAGATAACCACACAAATTCCCTCAGCTTCACACCCAGTTTAGCCTCCGCCTCCTCCTATGCATCAAACTCCACTCCCGCCTCCACATCAAACACCATCTACCACTCCACTTCTACCTCTAGTTCAAACCACTCAGTTGCCTCCACAACCTCCACCTTTTCATGCTCCCATGCCAAATACACCTCCTCCACCAATGCCTTCACCCACTCCCCCTATTTCTCCAACTCCTCCCATGAAGAACCCTCCTTCCTGAGCTTCCATTCCACCATTGGTCCACATTGAAACACTGACACAAGGGTCTCAAGAGCCAGAGAAGGAAACAAAGGCAGTTGATGAGATTTTGTTAGAAGGGTAGGATGGATAGGAGAAACAAGCTGAAGAGGGAGAGAAAACAAATGAGGAAGAATAGACACATGAGGAGGGAGAGCTAAATGTGATGGAAGAACAAGAAACAAGAGGAGAAGAGGAGGAGAGGAGGAGAGTCATGAAGAAATGGAGATAGAATGCCCAACAATTACTCCAACTCTATCAACCCCTTATGAACCCCTTAATGATTTTTCAAAACCCATGTGGTTCACCAAGGAGATTTAGCCAAGGACCAGGGTATATATTGATGATGAAATAGATATGGCTACATTAGGGTGAGCATTCCATCAAGTCAGATCTAGCACCTGAGTGAGGACCCTATCATATGTAACATAAGACCAAGTGGGTAGATGGAAGGCTCAGGTGGCCATCCCTTCAATGAGCATCAATATAGCTAAAGTCACCCCAGATGACTATGTGTTAGAGGAAGTAGATTTGGGAGAGCCTACTAGGGAAGGGAATAAAAATTTGGCTACCCTCAGATTGAAGTATGCTCTGGGCTTCATGGATAAAGATGAAGAGAAGATAAAGGCATTGATGGAGTAGAATGAGGCCATGAAGAAATTCATTCTTAAGACAATTGGTCCCATTGACCCTAATATCCCTAAAGCCTCATTACAGGCTATTTTGGAGAAAAGGGGTGAGGTAAATATATCAATAGATGTTCCACATTCTTTTATTCAAGCATGTGCAAACTGGAAGGCTGATTTTGAGGAGTTTGCCAAGGTGTCTCTCAAGAAGATTTTGAGGCCTTTTCAAAGTATTCTTTAAGGAATCACATCCTTGGTAGAGATTATGAGTGAAGAGGGTGGTATGGAGGAGAAGATCCTAAAATGGAAAAAGACACTAGACAACCTCATAATAATAAGGAAGCAATGCTTCCAAGTTTTGGTCAAGGTGTATGAAGGGTCAGAGTTGGACAATTTTGAGGAGTGGATCTATGATATAACTGAAGCTTTGACCATTTTTGATAAGGTACTGAAAAGGATGGATAAAAGGAGAGATGGAAGTCTACTTTTTGTGGGGGAAATGCATAAGTTCTTTAACGGATTGGACCTAGACTTATATGATGAAGATGATGATAAAACAATGCATTCTATAAATGTCATTGTTAATCAGTACTTGGGTATATTCAGAAGAGTTAAAACAAAAGAGGACCTCACACAAATGTTTTATCAAAAGGAGGATATCCAGAAAATGTTATCTTAGGAAGAGGAGATACAGGAGTTTGCAGTAGAATTGGTCGCCTTCCGAGAGAAAAAACAAGAACTCCTTGAAGGGGTCAAAATGGCTGACTTTGAAGAGGTGCAAGAGGTTGTAGATAGATTCCAAAAAGCTCACCCATAGGTCCTCTTAAGCTCATAGATGGCCAGTTTTGGACTTAGCCAAATTTTGTGTAGATAAAAAGCAATTTTTACACTTAGCCATATTTGAAGACCCTGATTTTCAGCATTTTGGCCTTAGAGAATTTTTGGCCTTAGAGAATTTTTGGCCTTTGAAAGTACAAAGTCCAAAACTTGTGAAAAGGTCATCTCAACACTTAGCCAAATTTGGAGCTTCATTTTTTTGGGGCAACCATTAGGATCCATGATTTTTGGGCACACCGCTGTTTGACTTCAGTCATCTCAACCTTGATTTTTTAGTCGACTGAATCAATTTTATGGGATCATTTCTACATGATTTGGGGGCCTCTTTTAGTTGATTCCATGTGGAGAAGCCATAAAAAAAGATAAAGGGTAGGATTGCAAAGTTTCATGGAGAGCTTGCATGAGTTCCAACTACGTTTTGAGTCATTTTATGCATGATTTGCTCTAAGTTTTGTAATGCACAAGGTTTAATTCCATGCTAGTGTAGTTTAAATTATTTTTAGGGTTAGTTTCCTTCATATAATCTATAGTTTAAATTTATTTTCAAGTTTTAGATGCAGCTGAAACCCTAGCTATGAAAATAAGAGAATAACTGTATAAATTGTATAAACTCAATGTAATCAATGTTGGATTTTGATCATAATACAATACATACAATTGGTGCTTCAATCGTGGTGTGATTTTTCTACTACCTTTGCGAGATTTATGAATGTGTGAATTTATCATTTGTTTATTTCAGAGAACCAATTGATTGTATGGTGGTTTAAATTTGTGATTCTCTAGTTTGGTGTTTGCTGGTGTTACATTGCTTTGTTGTGACAAATTATTGAGAAGATCTTTCTTCCTTCGGTGCTTTGAAGATAAACTTCTCTGACATGTGTGCACATCCATGGTGGATTTGTGATTCGATGAATTTTGACTTATCATACGTCTTTGTTTATTTCCATTGATGATTACATCTACCTGGTTGGGATTGTGATTTATTCAAATCTCCATTTTGTAGGTTTTCCTAATCTTCTTGGTACTTTAATTCGCAAAGCAACGTGATATTGGTTTATGTCCATTAGTTTCTTTTCAATAATTTCTTTCAAATTCTTGTTACCCTACCTCTTAATTTCTTTGCAAATTAGTTATAGTAGATTAATTAGATTAACGTTGCATTTTCTATTCTAAAATCTGAAAATCCTCAAAAAAGGAGAAGTATTGGTATGTTCTAATGTTTTTTTCACAGCCCCTTTTAAGATACGAACCAGCCAAGGCCTCCTTGTGAACAGATTCACATTTATCTTTAGTTGAGCTATCGAAGCATTTGAGATGCAACCCATAAGGAACCTTGAGATTGATTCACATCACTCTTCCAAGAGGGGAATTTTCTCATGTAAATTCCTAGCCATTGTCTCAAGTAAAAATGATGCTCAACACCTCTGTAGTGATTCAATGTTTGGTAGAAAAATTGTTAGAAGTTCTAAAAGTTCCATCCTTATTTGATTTTCCTCCTTTCTCAATTCAAACTACACTCCCATTAGGTTCTTGAGGTTCTCATAATATTCAGTTATTGTTTTTGGCTTGGTGGAAATATTTGATAATAGCTTGGTAAGCTATTTTTCCACATTCTCATCTTTATCCTTTATCTGCTTTGTAAAATTTGACAATAAACAAATCTTTTGAAATATAGAAAGAATGGACTGAAGCTCTAGTTCTAATGCATTGATTAACTTGGATAGAGTTACCTTGTCCAATGCTATTGACTAAATACCTTCATCAATCACCTTAGTCTCCATATCTTTCTTGTGAACCTTCACCATGTATTTAGTTGTGTTAGTTCTAGGTTGATTGATTTGACTTAAAAGTTCTTTTAACTGACCATATATATCTTCCTTCTCATTTATTGTTTCCTCTGGAACAATCTCATTCAGAATGCTCTTTATTTGTTCCAACACATTAGTCTTCTTCTTTTTATCTATAAGCTTGTCTTGTGCAACTTTCCTTTTCAATAGGTCTCCGAACTCAGAAAGTTCCTTAGGGCTCATGGTAGTATAGTTACCCTTTGTGTCATGCCTAAAAAAACATGAAGTAAAAACGTATAATTTTTTTTATACAAAAGTTTTAGGATAATACTTTGCATACAAGGTTATGGTAACAATGACGATAGGCAAGGGGCATCATGGCCAACATGGGTCATGTGGTGATCCCACTCACATAACCTAGTTGGACAACCTCCCTCTATAATAGGGTTAGCATTGGTTAACCCCAAATGGTTCTACTCGATACGTTCAAATGTTACTAATGGTATAATTTTTCAATAAGTTTCCAAGTTATACATATACATAATACATATTGATATATAAAATATCGTATATATTATATATAAAAGAAAATTAGTTTACATTATTCCTAGACAATGATTTAAGAGATGGTATACACAATACCTAATGGAGGTACATTATTAATACATAATTATTAATTTAATAAGGGGCAAAAGGTTTGAACGTAGGTTATAATGATGGCTAGAAAGGGTCGATATATAAATATATGCTACTTATATTGGACTAACAAATTAATTCTAAAGAACAAATGAAAACATGCAGTTAATAATTATGATACTCGATATATAGTATAGGTGTTACATAACCATTATTAGGAAGTTCTAAATTAATTCTAAAACTATAAATCGTTAAAAAAATATAATATGAAACATAATAGTTACATACTATATGTTTTATTAATTATTAAAGAACTAAATGGAAATAAAATACTCATAAAATTAATTTAAAATCTAACGAGTTTCCATTTAAAAGATATTAATTAATAAATATAATTATTAATAAAATATCTATTTGCACTAATTAATAAAATCCCTAGAATTTAAATTTGATATAAATACATTATAGTAATACTCTATTAAATAAACTTTCATTAATAAATTAAAGTAAAAACAATTATATTTAAAATCATTTATATTTTAAATTTTAAAATAACTATAATTAAATAAAAATAAGTTAAAAAACTTTTATTATATATATATTTTAAAAAGAGCCCCTTTGGGGACGTGGCAGGCCTCTTGCCATGGCAGGGCCCGCTTGCCAAAGGCAACGGATACCCTTTCATGGCAGGGCCCATCTTTGAAGGAAGCGGGTACCTTGACATTGCAGGGACCGTTGCGCCCAACGTATGGGCTTAGGGGGGTCAAACCCCTTCCCTATATTTTTTTTTATAGTTTATTTTTAAAAAAAGTAACTTAGAATACTTTATTAATGTTTGGTTTATATTTTAAATAGTTTTTTTTTGTTGAAAAAAAAGGTTTTGTTTATTTTTTATTTTTTTGAAATTAACATATTTTATTTTGAAGTACCCAATGGGCTTCCTTGGGTAGCGACCCAGCTGGGTCCCACCCAAATTTTTTTTTAAACACTCATTTTGCAATTTATATAAATATATTGTATTTTTTTTTATTTTTGAACAAGTGGATAGGTTTACTATTTTTTTAATGACTGTGGTTTTTTTGGGAGTGTATGGGGAATTTATTTTTTCCCCATACATTTTCCAAAGACTTGTAGGTCTCTTTTTGGAATTTATTTATTTTTTTAACTTGTTTTTTTATTGTTTCTCTATATTTTTTTGTGCAATATGAGTGTTTAATTTTGATTCAATGGATCAAGTTGACATAGTGTAAATTCTTCTAATGTTTATAATATCCTTAATGGAACTTTTAACTCTAAAATTTCTTAGCAATAAATGAATCAAACTTGATTATCTCAACCTTTTTATCTTCCTATTATCTACAAACATGAAATGTGTTTACACATGATTTCCAATCAATTTTTTTTTGTAACCAATGCTATCAATATCCATTCCTTGGTTTTTCAATACAATTAAGTAACAAGAAAATGATGCAACGTCTAATTTTCATTGATTTCAAAATGGACTTCTCATATTTCTTTGATAAATATACATCTTTTAACAAAAAATATCCATTCAACCTTGAAAAAAAACACTTCTATCAATATCATATTATACATTAAATTGCAACATTACGACTAAAAGATTTGGAGTGTTCCTCCACTACAAAGTGACAATAATAACACCAACATGAGGACTTATTCAACCTTTTACCAACATATATTTGATCTCCAAACCTACAAAAAAGAGAGAAAAACCATGGAGCACTCACCTCCCATCCTAGGTCTCTAAGAGAAAACCCCTGAACTTGGAGAACCAAGGCTAAATGATATTACATACACACACAAACTTACAAATGGATTTACACAATAAAACAACACTAAACTCCCACAAAACTTGGCTTTAGAAAGAGTCACCTATGGACCCATAGAAGAGGGTGAAGGTGGGATTTTCAAAGAGGATATTTCCATATAAAGATAATAAACATAAGATCTCCAAGCCTTCCAAGGATATATTAATACATTTTCCTTCCAACAAACTTCACTCCTTATTGCCCTAAATGCAAAAATAACATGTATTGCTTCATGGAACACATACTCCTTGAAATTCCTCTCTTCTTCAAGAGAAGAGGCTATAAAATTCAATGGAAATCCCAACTAACCCCTTCACCCAAGACCACTACTTCCCCCCCAAGGGTAAGTGATTGCTTGTACACCCATGAGAAACATACCAAATAAAATCAACAAGAAACAAAAATGCAATATCCCCATACTCCACACATACACAACATCAACAAGAATTTACATAATAAGAAATACAAACATTTCTACATATGCAATTCTACATATACATTTTACACAACAACAACTAATCTAAAAATTATAAGAATATCTCCTTCTTGGCAAGAGCACCAACCTTGCTCCAATGCAAATGGAAAATAATGTTTGAGAAGAGCCCTTTTTCTTTTTCTTCTTTCTCCAATTCCAAAACCCTAAGTGTCTCTTAATTTAGAGAGTGGGTGAACACCCACTAAGTCTCACAAAGCCTTCTAAAAAGGCCTTCAAGCTCTTACACACCCTCTAGCAATTAATGTGATTTGACTACTATTCCTTAGCTTTATTTATTGTCCCCTCTCATTATGGTGAGTTTAACTATGAGTGTGGAATAATTTAAGTACATGTGGCCTTCTCCATTGTCACCACTTTTAAAGAGTGGTCTTTTTGGAGTGCCATAATTGTGATCTAGACCTTCCTATAGGCAAAATTTATCCCCTAACTCAAGGTATCCCCACATGGTTAGCTTATTTTGACTAAAAGGCACCCTAGGGTCACTTTTAAGCCCTCTAAAGTTCAACTAGGGTTTGAATTCGAAATTCAACTTGTTGGGGACCCTACATAACATCTATAAGAAAGTGGTTAAACTTAGGTAACTTACTAGGTTGGTTAACTATTGGCAAACCCTAATTGACATGTCACTATCTATATAGACATCACAAGTGCCAAGTGACACCATGAAATATACTTCACATTATAAGTGACATGCCTAAATAAAAAATATGAATTTAATCTAATAACATACATATGAATTATGTTTGTACAAATAAAAAACACATTACAATGAGGTTTCAATATCTTTAATAGATTAAACCTTGGCTTTCACAATTGTACATAGGTTTACCCATGATTCTCTAAATATTTTCATTATTTTCTTTCCTACACACTAAACTTGAGCATCAGTAGTCCAAGAAAACAAAATCACATATAAGTATACAAAAATTCAATATTATTACATAATTGCAAACATTATTCAATATACATAATTAAAATTCTAGTTACACTTTCCATTTCTAAGATAACGTTCATACATAGTACTTGCAGAATTCTAACATCATGATATATTCATCAATATTATTTCTTAAATTTAAAGCATAATTCATGTAACATTTAAATATAACCATGATTAAGTCTTTCTCATCAAAATAAATATCTAAGGATGTATAACATAAATCAACAAGTAAGATCTAGATCCTAATCAACATTAGAAGTAAAATCCACATAATATAAATCATCACAAGGCATAAATAAATTGAATCAATATTAAATAGATCATAAGTCTATAAAAATATTGAATCATAAATTATCAAAATATAAATGTCTCAACACTTCTATAAATTATCTATGATGCATCCTCCCATGAAGCTACAACCTCATCATAACAATCCCACTGGACCCTAACCTGGTCCAGCTCTCAACCTCAAAGTGCAAGGGTCCATTGGGATAAAATGTGAGTGGGCTCCAAGGCTAGCTGCCCATCTGAATCCACCTACAATTCATCCCAATCTATAATGTGAGACTCATCATATATATATTTTTTTAATACAAAATATGAAACACATTGTGGATGTGTGACAGGCTAGGTGGCAGAGCTAGATGATATGCAACTAGTCCTATCCTCTCCAAGATCTCAAAAGGTCCAACAAAGAGAGGTGCCATCTTAGAGCCCTTTCCAAAATGGATTGGACTCTTATGTGGGAGCATTCAGGAAAATTATGTCTCTAACCATATATTCTTGATCAATCCTCTTTGCATCTACATATTTATTCTATCTATCCCAAGCCTCTCTAAGATGGTGTATAATCAAAATCACCTTCTACTCCATATCTTTGACCAATTGAGGCCCAATAGATACTCTATCCTAAATTCTATCCCAACCTAGTGGTGTCTTGTAAGGTCTACCGTACAAGGCCTGATATGGTGAAATCCCTATAGAGGAATTATTCCCATTATTATAGGAAAACTCTAAAAGATGAAGTTACTCATCCCACTTGAACCAATGGTCCATCACATACATGTACAACATGTCCTCTAAACTTGGTTGACCCTCTCCATTCATCCATCTATCTCAAGGTGGTGCGTTGTACTAAAATTGAGCCTAGTGCCCAATGCTGCTTGAAGCTCTCTCCATAAGGAGGATGTGAACAATGAGTCTATCTAAAATGATCTTACAAGGAATGCCATTAAGCCTAGAAATGTCTTGCAAGAATACCTATGTAGCTGTTGGTATTGTAAAGGTGGTACAAATAGGTGAGAAGTGAGAAACTTTGGTCAATGTGTTGAATTTCACCATGATGGCATCATGATGATGAGATGATATAGAGAAACCAATAATAAAGTCCATGGAAATAGTATCCCACTTCCACTCAGGTATCTCATGTGGCTACAAGAGTCCACCTAGATGACTGTTCTCTACCTTCACCCTCTAGCACTCTAGACATCTAGCAACTATGCTAGCAATCTACAATCTCATGTCTGGCCAATGGTACAATTGTCTCAAATCAACATGCAACTTCTTAACTCCTAGATGAATTTCATAAGGCTCTTTGTGAGCCTCTAGAACAATAAAATATTGTAAATCATTGGTAGAAGGTACATAGATGTACCCCCTATAACATAACAACCCATCAGACTCCAAGGAATAATCTACAAATATCCCCTCAAGAGATCTCTAAGAATGGATTAATTGACAAACCTCTATATACAACCCATCCTTTGGTAAATGATGCAAAATACGCCCTCTCAAATCTGCATCAATGGTCATAGATGAGAGCTCATGTCACCTTCTACTCAAGGAATCACCAATAATTTTCTCATTCCCCTTGATGTAATGAACATCAAAATCATACTTGCATAATAAATCCATCCATCTCCTCTTCCTAGAATTAAGATTAGGCTATGTAATATATACTACAAGCTTTGATGATCTGAATGAAGCTCAAATCGGTGACCTAGAAGAAAGTGTCACCATCTCACTTAGGCATGAACCAACACTGCAAGCTCTAGGTCATGAGTAGGGTAATTAAGATCATGATTCTTTAGCTTCCTAGACTTGAAAGATATAGGTAAACCATCTTGCATAAGGACTTCTCCTAAACCAATGCTAATATCTATGCACTAGTGAGGGCTCTCTTGAGATCCTAAAAATCTCCCTCACACTTCTTTGTCCACTCATACTTCTTCCCTTTTCTCTGAAGGGACGTGATGGGGTGAGCTACTCTAGATAATCCTACCAAAAAAAGTCTATAATAACCTTCTAGGCCAATAAAACTCCTAACCTCAATGACACTGGTGGGTGCTATCTGATCCATAATGGCTCTAATCTTTGATGGGTCTAATGAGATTCCATCACCTCATATAATGTGACCAAGATAATACACATCTGGTCTAAAGAAAGAACACTTCGACAAGCTATCATGTAACTGGTTCTCTCTTAAGTGCTGCAAAACCTGTCTTAGGTGCTCCTCATGTTCCTTCTCATCATGAGAATATCTTAAAATTTCATCAAGGAACACTACCACAAACTTATCCAAGAATGTACAAAATACTTTGTTCATGAGTCTCATGAACACAATTGGAATATTTATGAGGCCAAATGGAACCATGGTGAACTCGTAGTGACCATAACTTGTACAAAATGTCATCTTGTGGATATCACTCTCCACAATCCTCAACTAATGGTAGCCCAAATTCAGATCTATCTTCAAGAACACTTGGGCACCCTCTAACTGATCAACTAAATAATTGATGCTATGTTAGAAATAGGAAATACTAAGAGGGGGAGGGGGCAAATTAGTATTTCAAAAACTTTTCCTTTTGCCCAAGTATGGATATATTTAATTAACTTGTAACTTGAATAATAAGCTAAATTGAATAAACTAAATAGAAAATACATCCATAAAATAAAAGAAATCATAACACTATGTTTTTTCTCAAGGAAACCCTGACCAAGGGAAAACACCGGTGGGGGTGATATCCACAAATGATCCACTAATCAAAAGTATCTGGTTAAACATATTGACCATGTTAGGAGTCTATTACATTTGTATAGTGTCTTGGTCCTTTTTAGAGGACATAGGCTTTGTTAGAAGTCTAAACCCTATTAGGAGTTGGTATTACAAAGTATGAATGTATGCAAGATAATCCCACTTCCCAAACATGAAATATACAATGATAATCTTCAATACAAAAGATAGAATACAAAAACCTTTTACTGCTACTGAATATCTCCAATATTCTGATCTAGCTTTAGGCTCTTCACAAAACTTGCTATCAGTTCGCACTTCTATGATCATACATTAGATTTCACATAATACAATATTATACATCAATACAATATCATTCTTACAACTTCGTATTAATCTTACAACTTCGCATTACAAAATACTTTCCTTTATACAAGCTATCAAAAATATAGCTTTCCAGTCAACTTGCACGCTTTTAAAACATAATATTAATTCTTTTTTCCTTAGGGTTAATATCTAGGATGTCATCTCTAATTAGTTAATTCATTATTTTGATAAACAAAATAATCCCTTAACCCAAAACAATCATTTACTAGTCACTTCTCTGTTCTAGTCGGCTCAACACTATTTTAGTAAAACATTAATATCTATGTCTGTACATGTCATACATTCTTGTTAGATCTAGCTTCAATGTACCTCATCTAATCTGTGCTCAAGTTCTCATGCACTAGAAATACTTCTATGAGCTTCGCTGGTCAAAATAGTCTCTGTGTAGATAGATAAACACTGTTATACTTAGACAATTTCCTCAAGTTCTCATCCAAAAATTTATCCTTGGATCATGCTGACTTAATAATGAATATATATTTCCATAATGACAACATCATGATATCCTATTGATCTAAATTTCCAACAATCTCCCCCTTTTTCATTAATGGCAACATATGAGAAAATTGGCTAAGTCCCAAAATATTACAACAAAAACTTCAAAAAACAAACTTGCAACATTCTGTAACATTGTGTTACATGGTCATTACAAGATTTGCAAAATTACGTGGATTATGCATACTTACTTATCTTATTCCATCATAGGGATACTCCCCCTTTGACTATACTATATCATTTCCACATATATCTATACCTTATATATACAAATTTTTTTCTCATACTATTACTCCCCCTTTGACAAGAATGACAAAGGTGTGAAATATGTATATATATATAGGTTGAAATTTATGATATAACTTTTTGTCTTTGATTCTATAGAGCTCAAAGTCTTGGAGTGCAATCTATAATGTTTTCCTTAAAATTTGAAATCCATTTATCCCATGTAGCCTTAAGTGAGTCTGATACACTAAGTAGTGCACATACCCCATAAGATGCTATTTCAACTGCTCTAAGATTTGAATAAGCAAATGTACCATATGATGTCTTTGAGGGAAGACATTCTTCTAGTTGATTCTGCACATTACTGATATTCAAAGCTAAATGGTCTCTAAGTAGTGCAAATCTCTTCAGCTTCCTTTCTTTTTCATTCTCCAATAAGATTATCTTATCATGTATCTTATTTTCTTCTCAATATCAGTGTTATTCATGCTAGGATTTTATAACTCATTCACTATGACTTGTAATTCTCCTTCTTTATTCTTCAACTTCTATGTAATATCTGAGATGTGATCATGTGAAAGAGCACACTGACCATACAATGCTCTTCCTTTCTCCAAAAATTTTCTCAACTCCTTAATGCAAACATGAAGGTTATCTAAATAATTCTTAATATTCTGACAAGTGTATTGAAATAACTATGCATCATGAAGTGTTTGTGCTTTCACTGATGCAATGTCTGATAATGTGGTGAATTCACTATCAAAAACTTTAATTACTTCCTATAGGCTAGGGAATTTGGAACTTGTTACCTATCTTGAAAGGCTGAAACACTCAAACGTTAAAACTAATCTAACATGTTCAAGAATCGTAAAAAGCTAAGACAATGGAAACAAAACCCAGCCACCTCAAGATTGTCACTAAAACAAGTGCTATACAGTACTGTTTGATTTGCTTCAATTAGAAGGATGTGGATGTGCTATCTAAGCACTTAGAGCATATTCCTAATGCAATCTAAAAGGGATTGAGATTCATGAAAACCCCAAAAATGACACAATATTGGGTAGAACACCCAAAATTGCCCCTAAGGCTTCAAGAACTCAAAATGATGCTAAGATAGAGATTTGATGCAAGGATGATTATGCTAGATTGATTTTAATCCAAATAAAGTGTGAGTATGATGCAAGAAATGCATAAAAATGAAAGAAACTAGTTCATTCCATTAATTCTAAGCTAAGATGTGAGTTAAACAAGCTTGAAAATGAAGTAGATCTAACAATTATATGAAAAAGCTTAAAGATCTAGAGCTATTCTAGCATTATAAGTTTACTATGAAATGAAAAGGAATTGCTTCTTTGCTCTTAGGAAGTGAGGGTATTTATAGGATTTGGGAAAGGCTTGGGTTAAGAGGATGGGTCAAGGTTAGAGGTAAGGTTAGGGGTTGAGTCAAGGATAAGGATTGACTTTCAAAGGGGTTGAATGGACCAAGGCTTAGGATAAGGATTGAAGACTTTCTAGAAGAGTCTAAGGCTTTCTAGGATATTTAGGAGTTTAGGAAATAAATAAATGTTTATTTATTTCAAAGGCTTTTAGGTTGAGGATTTCATTTATTAAATAGATTTAATAAATAAGAGGGTTTAACATTTACACTTGATTTAAATGTTTTTGAGATGGGATTAGGCTTAGGAAATGGGGGAATCACCCTTTAATTAAAATTAAAGTGAGATTATGAATTTTTAGAAGAGGTTAAGGATCTCTAGGATATTTCTAAGGTTTAGGATTTAAATAAATATTTTATTTATTTAAATGACTTTTGGTCAATTTATTAATTAAATAATTAATAAATAGGGAAATAATGTTTAAATGAGATTTAAACATTTCTGGAAGGGATTTCTTAATTAAATATTCTTAATTAAGATAACAAGATTTAATGGCATAAAAATAAATAAATAAATTAAATAACTAATTAATTAACAAATGATGATGTCATTAGGGGTTTTTCAAAAAATAAAAATAATTTATTTTCTAATGGATTTTTAAGTGTCTACATTTTCCCCCTCTTTGATGCGATGATACAAGTGGCGTGGCATTAATGACAAGAAAATAAGATGCCTTAGGCTAGAATTTAGAGGAATAAGGGGTTTTGACCCCTCGAGAAAATAACACAAGGAGGAAATGTTGTGGAATTTTCTCGAAAGGAAACAAAATGAAAGAATGAAGGAGGGAGGATAAATAACTAAGCTTCCAAGAGAAAAGATGGGAGAATGGAAGATGAGATGGAATGCAAAATGTAGGATGAAGCTACATGAAGATGCAAAATGCAAGATTAATCTAGATGATGCAAGATGCAGGGGGTTTCAAGGAGCTCCAAGTGCAAATGTGGAGAGCACAACCTAGTTTGATATAGAAATGCTAGAGACCTGCCAAGGATACTAGGATCACAAGGCCTTGTCACCAATGTTGCATAGGAATGATGCAAAAAAGACACGCGGGGTTGCCCCAGCATCATGCATGAACCCAAGAGGAAGCATGATAGAAATGATGCTGGAGAAACCACAAACAAATGACATTTCCCAAGCGCACCATGTAACCCAGAAGATCACATGTGAAACGTGCAAGGGTCACATCCGAATGACTCATAGGAAGAAGTGAAAGATCAAAAGACCTTGCCCTAGATTGTCCTCATTCATGGCACACCATGATATAAAGGATCATGGTGACTTTGAGTAGAGAAATAATGAGAAGCCATAAAAGATTAACAAGATCCAAAGGAAAAAATCCAAGACCAAAATGATAACTCCAAAAAGACATCCTTTTCCAAGGAGAGAGATTTGATTTGACTAATTTGATTGATGGTGGGAAGATTGGTCTAAACATGTGGAAGGATACATCGACATGGACCTGGTGTGATTGGTGGAAGATTAGGTCTGATAGGAGGAAGGAGAAATCCTCAAGGACCCCCTGATTGATGAGAGAATGAGTGTTGTTGTTTGCTGGCAAAATGATGAAGTTCAAGAATAATCATTGTGATCAAGAATAGTCAACAATTGATGTTGCTAAAGTACAAGGCTGGATGGAACAAGATTTTTGATCAAATGTTGCTACAAGACTAACAAGGATAGGTACAATAGGATGCGATGATATGTACAATAGATGGGGAGATATTTACAATAGCTATGTATAGAAGCTTAGGATTGGGGATAGGAAGATCTCAATATACAAGATATATACAGGAAGATATATACAGAAGCTCAGGATTGGGGATAAGCAGATCTTGATATATACAGGAAGATATGGATGGGTGGGATTGCCGATTTTCTTGAGGATTATAAAAAATAGGAATGTTGGGGGATGGTAGAAAAAGGACTAATATGTTGAGATGGGGGGATGGGAGTTTGATAGATAATGACTCAGTCCACTATGTATGGTGCCTGTTTGCTAGGTTTTCACCAACATACTTGTCCAAGGTGCTTGAATTGCCAAGTTTTCACCATTGGATGATTATTTTTCTTTTCTTTTTTCTTTTTTGATTTTTTGGTATTTTTCTACTTTTTCAAAATTTTATGGATTTTTTCAATATGTAGGATCTGGTTCAAGCATAGAACCTCTTCAGATGTATGATGTTGATTAGATCATTCAAAGGCTCACCTTCTGGTGTAGATAGCTGATAGGCTCTAGAGTCGAAGCATGTTGTGACAACATAGGGGCCTAGCCAAGTAGGCTCAAACATGCCTTTCTTTTCTCTGTGTGCTTGGACCTTTTGATTTTCCTTTAGGACCATGTCACCAACATGGAACTATCTAGGATGGACCTTCTTGTTATAACTCCTTTTAAGTCAATTCTGGTATACAACTAGGTGATCATACGCTTGCTATCTCTTTTCATCTAACAGGTCTAGCTGTGTGAGACATGCCATGTGATAATCTTCATTAGTGGTATAGTTCTTCATGAAGACTCGCAATGATGGGAGCTTGACCTCAATCGACAGAATGGCTTTGGCACCATATACAAGGGAATATGGGGTGGTGCCTGTGAGAGTGCGATAAGAAGTGCGGTAGGCCCAGAGGGTGGGATTGATTTGGAGGTGCCAGTCATGACCAGAATCATTGACAACCTTTTTGAGGATTTTAAGGATTATTTTGTTGGTTGCCTCAGCTTGGCCATTTCCTTGAGGGAAATATGGACTAGAGAAATGGTGATGGATGTGGAGTCTGGCACACAGATCATCCACATGCTGATTTTCAAAAGGTGTGCCATGGTTTGTGAAGATGGTAGATGGTATGCTGAAGTGGCAAATGATATGGTAAAGGATGAACTTGGATATTTGGATGCCAGTAGTTAGGGTTTGTGGAATCGCTTCAACCCATTTGGTGAAGTACTCTATGGCAGTTATTATGTACTTATGTCCATCCAAGGAAAGGGGAGTGATTAAGCTGACGAGGTCGAAGCCCCAACATGAAAATGGCCAAGGTGGTGCAATGGGCTGTAAGTCTTGTGTTGGTGCATGAATCAGATTTGCATGTTTTTGACATGGTAGACATTTCTTGATGAACTCACAAGCATCATGTTCCATGATTGACCAATAATACCTGACTCAAAGCAACTTCTTTGCTAGAACCATGCCACTCATGTGGGCACCAAAAATTCCATCATGGACCTCTTGTAAAGCCAGGATGACCTCATTTGAATCTAAACACCTAGAAAGGATATTGTGATATCCTTGATGATAAAGGGTGTTGGCTACAAGAGTGTAGTGGGAAGCTCTGTGAATTAGGTTTTGGCATTGGTTATTGGTGAGGTGGGGAGATATGATACCATTTTTTAGATATGCATGGATGTCATGGTACCATCAACCAAAACACACACCATTTCTGCATCAATGTTCTCATAAGTAGGTGTGTGTAGCTTCTCGAATAAGAATTCATACTAAGTTGAATCATGAGGAATCTCCAATAAGGATTCAATGGTTGCCATTGCATCGACCACTTTGTTATGAAGCCTTGGTATTTGAGTGAACTGTAGATTCAAGAAATGCTCTTTTAGTCTATCCACCAGTTCTTTGTAGGGTAGCAACTTGTCATCCTTTGTTTGATATTCATCTCAGACTTGCTTGATAATCAGCTATGAATCTCCAAACACTTGCAGTTCTGTGATAGTCCACTGAATAGCTGTCTTGAGGCCTAAGATGAGTGCCTCATATTTTGCAATGTTATTAGTACATGGGAATCCCAACTTGAATGATTTAGGAATATAGTCACCTTGAGGTGTGACGAATAGGATTCCTACCCTGATCCGTGTGATGTATAGGAGCCATCAAAGTATAGCTTCCATATAGGTTGTTCTTCGATCATACATAAGTGTTCATTAGGGAATTCCATGATTAGTGGATAGGCATCCACCAATGGTGCCTCTGCTAGCTAATCGATAATTACTTGCCCTTTGATTACTTTCCAATCTATGTACTGGATGTCAAACTCGTTGAGTAGCATGAACCATTTTTCCATACGGCCTATGAGAGTTGTCCTTGACAACAAATACTTGAGTGGGTCCAAGTTTGAAATGAGCCTGATTGTATGACTGAGCATGTAGTGTCTAAGCTTTTGAGTGGAAAAGACCACTACAAGGCATGCTTTTTCCATGGGTGAATAGTTAAGCTCATAGCTGACAAGAGTTCGACTAATGTAGTAGATGGCTCTCTCATTGTTTTCATCATCATGATGAGCTAAGAGTTCCCCCAGTGCAGTAGTGGTTGCCAAGATGTAGAGTATGAGAGGGCATCCTGGAACTGGTGGTACTAGGATTGGAGAGTTGGCTAGATATTCCTTGAGCTTGTCAAAGCTTTTTTGACAGATGGGGTCCCATTTGAAGCTTGTGTCTTTGTGCAAGAGATGCGTGAAAGGTGCCCACTTGTTTGCCAACTGGGAGATGAATCGACACACTGATTGAAGATTTCCTTGTAGGCTTCTGAGCTTTCTGAGTGTTCTTGGTGGAGGCATTTCTATTATTTCTTTGACCTTCTTGGGGTCAATCTCTATGCCTCATCATGATATTATGAATCATAGAAGCTTTCCAGATGTAACACCAAAGACACATTTATTTGGATTGAGCTTCAAGCCATAATGATGCAGGTGATCTCAAGAATGTCAAAGTGTTCATAGTGTGTTTTTGATTTTACAAGAATATCATCCACATAGTCTTCTAGGATCTTATGGATCATGTCATGGAAGATTACTATCATCACTCTCTGATATGTGGCTCCTACATTCTTTAGCCCAAATGGAATCATGTTATAGAAGAAAGTACCCCATGGAGGAGTGAATGTTTTTTTGTGTTGATCTTCTTCTACTATATGAATCTGATTATATCTTGAGAAGCCATCCATAAGTGACAACATCTCATGGCCTACTATAAGATCTATGATCATGTCTATGTTGGGAAGTAGGAAATCATCCTTAGGACATGCCTTGTTTAGGTCCCTGAAATCTATACAGATTTTGATGTCACCTGAAGGCTTTACAACTGGTACCATGTTGGAGATCCAATCTAAGTAATCTATAGCTCTGATAATCTTTGCATCCAGGAGCTTTTCTAGTTCTGATTTTACCAATAGAGCTACTTTGGGATGCATTTTGCGTAGCTTCTACTTTACTCCCTTAACATTAGGGTCCAAAGCTAGATGATGGACAACAAGATTAGGATCAAGCCTAGGCATGTGTGCATATGACCATGCAAAGTTCTGAGTAGCTTCATGGAGAAGTGCAGTGAAAGCTAGTTCTTCACCCTTTGTTAAAGATGCTGCAATGTAGGTGATTCTGAGACATTCTTCTATAACCAACTTTATTGGCTTGGTTTCTTCTATGATGATTGGTGACTGCTCGAGTCTATAATCTTGGATAGGAGGAAGAGGCAAGTCTTCATCTTCTAGCACTTGAATTGCCAAGTTTTCACTAGAAGATACACCCTTTATTTTTACTATTTTGGAATCAGAATATGCCCCAGAAGGGTTTTCACATAAGGACTCATGTTTTTCTCTTTCTATTTCACTTTTGTGGCTAAAGCTTGCCTCCTCCCCAAAATATCCTTTTGGGTTGAGCTTATAGATGTGAGTTGACTCTAAATCTTGAACTGATTGTAGGCCTGATGCCCCCATGAACTCTAGGAGAACTTTCGTGCTTTGGAACTCATCGATATGTGTGACGCTTGGTTGGTCCTAGTCTATGAGTTTGAGGTGGATGAGGGAAAGTTTTATCAGGTTAATGGAAAGTTTTTGGAGGACAGAAGTGCCTAGGAGGGTATCATTGTCGAACATATCATTGTATGATTTCTTTACTTCCTCTTCTGGGATGTCTTCAATTTCTATAAGGTCATCTTGGCTATTCAAGAAGGGAACTCTAGTCATGTTAGTACCCCCAGTTGTGGTATTGGGATCTTTTATATGTAGGTGAGGGGTATTAAAGCCAAGACCCTAATGTTGTGGATTCATGGATGCTGTGATCAGGTCTTTGCTTCAGCCTTCTTGTGGTCCTAGACCACCACCTTGTTATTTCCATTGTTCAGTGGCATACTTGTCTTTGAAGTAGCCAAGAAGTTGAGTGTCAGGTATTGGGGGATCTCTGTACAATCACTTATTGATGTCAGGATCCATCTCTTGACTATTTATGTTGCCATGGGATTCAAAAGTCATAGGTCCCATTCGCTTGATTTTATGATTATCTTTAGCAGGCTTTCTTTGATGACTCTGGGGCCCTTGTGTATGTGGATCAAGTGGAAGGGACCCTACTACAAATACATCATTTAGGCTATATTCACCACAACCCTAGTTATTGATCTTGATGGAAGAGAGAGTGGAGGCAAGAATAGTCTCTGGATTGCAATGGGATCGAGATGAGCTAGCAACAGAAGTGCCAATATTGGTTCCAAGCCAATGAGTGGAATGAGGGAATGATGCTTCCATCACACGATAGTGTGCGAAGGGTTGGGGGTCAGCATGGATGGTAACCTCAGTGCCTTGATGCAGAAATTTGATGCACTAATGGTAACTAGATGGTACAACCTTGATGGAATGGATTCATGGTCGGCTGAGGAGGATGTTGAATAGTAGGTCAAGATCAACAATGTGGAAAATGGTGTCTTGCATTGCTGGGCCTAGCTGGATAGGAAACGTAATGGTACCTTCAGAGGTATGTTCCAAGTTGTCATATGCCTTGATTGTGATCACTTCATGTGAAATGTCAGCTTTCATGAACCCAATTTTCTGAATGAATTTTAGAGTACACAAGTTTAGGGCTGAGCCATTATCTATCAAGACCTATTTGATGGAAAAATCTCTGACCATAATGGCGATATAGAGAGGGAGAGTGTGGTCAGGGGCAATGGATGGCATGTCAGATGGTTTGAAGGAAAGAGCACATGGTGCAGATAGATGTCCCACAAGGTTTTCAAACTGGATGGTGTTTATATCTATGGGGACTTGTGCTTCATGAAGGGATCGGTCAAGGATTTCTTGATGGAGGGGCAAAGCGCAGAGAATGTCGAGGATGGAGATTTGGGTTGGTGTGTTCCCAAGATGTTCTATGAGATTCTATTATTGATGCAAGAGCATCTCGGGTCCTTGGCAATCCTGTGTCACCAAAAATAATTTGGAGTTTGTTTATGTTGCTTGGTTCCTGCTTTGATTGAGTTGGTTGGTAGTTGGTCAGTTTCCTTTGGTTACCAAGTGTGGTCGGTTATCTCCTAGGTGGTTGTTTGTTTCATTGGTGCTCAATGTTGCTTGTTTGCTACTTGGTTATCCCTAATCACTTACGAGTTTAGTTTTAGTTTCTATTGTGGCCAACTTGTGCATTTATGTTGGGTCATGGATTTAATGTTGGAATCCATCATTGGAAGGTGTGTGGTCCTAGATCTGACTGTTCCTTCCGTTGATTGTGGATTTGAAGGCTGACTTAGTTCGGTAGACTCTTGTATAAATGTAGTTGTTTGGTTGTAGTTTAGGAGGCAGTTTTGGGATAGGAGTTTGGTAAAAGATAGAATTGGAGATTTTGATAGATCCTCACATGTTTGAGGACTTCTGTAATTCATTGTAATATTTGGCCCTAACTGGGAAGGCCTTATAGCCTGACATGTATCATTCTATTTGATGAAAATATATGAAAGCTTCTACATTCTCTCTCACTGTTGTGTTTGTTTGCTTCCACATGTGTTGACTAGGCTTGGATCATTAGGGTGTGCCATTGTTTGGCCCCTCTTGGCCCTACCCTATGTCAATTATGCATTATGTGCATTGTGTGCTAGTCTTGGATGGGCACCAACGATAATTATCTAGCCTCTATGGGTGGTAATAAAACATTGACTATCTGCTCCTTTGACATGGATGACATTGATTGTGGGCTTGACTTGGGTTATACATCCAACAAACTTGTCGTAATTGATATAGGCAGTGGTATAGTCTTTGTGGCCGGTGTGATCTTCTTATTTTCCTTTGCCTTGGTTCTGGGGAGGATTGGTATTAGCTTGGTTCTTCCCAGCGTTGTGTTGTGGGAACACATTTTGATATATTTGTAAATTGGCATTAGGCGAGGCTTGCGTAGGTGTGTCTACTTGGATCTCCTTTTGGTCACTGAGATCTTGGATGTAATTCTTGAGTTTCATACACCTCAGGGCAGTGTGTCCTTTGACACGATGATAGTCACAATACTCATGATCTTTATACCAGTTGGGCTTACAAGTGGCATCATCAAATTGCTAGATTGGTGGGTATGTAATCAAGTTGGGCTTGGCCATTCGGTGAAAGATAACATCCAGAGGTTCACCAAGCGGTGTGAAGATCTTCTTTTGATAATTATGAGCTCTCGGTCTGTTTTGATTGGGAGTAGTATTGATGGCATTAACCTGATTATTTGGATTTCCTTGATGGGCTTGATGTACTTGTTGCTGATAGTTCAGCTGATTGTTTTGAGGCTGATATTGTTGCATGGGTTGTTGATGGACCTGAGGAGATTGCTGATAGATGGGTGCTTGTTGTTGTTGGTATGCAAGAGTTGGTGTAGGACCAGAAACCACAATTTGGACATGCTTGGTGTCAGTGGCTCCATCAGTAACAATGTTTTTGTTATGATTCTAGTAACGGGGTTTATCATTGCTAGGTTTACTTTGGGAATCATTTTTGTAGTGTTGGATCATGCCTTTGTCTAGGAGAGCTCTTTCAATACCTATCACTTTGCTCTTGATATCCTGATACATTTGGATACAGTTCATCCTCATGAAGTGGGATAGTTTGGGATGCAGATTATCAATGGAGATTTTGGTCAGATGCTTCTCAGGTGGTTGATATGATAACCTGGTAGTGAGGTTCTACCATCGCTGCAAATAGTCTGCTAGGATTTCTCCTTCCTTTTATTTTGAGTTGCAAAGATCTAATAGGGTCAACTCATTCTCAACATTTTGGGCATATTGGGCAACAAACTTCTCAGAGAGCTTGACAAAAGTTGTGATGGTCCCACATGGTATTTCATAAAACCACTCAACAACAGTTCCTCCCAAGCTTTTGAGGAATAGGCGCAAAAGATAATTGTCATTGTAAGCCACTTCTTGACATGCCATATAGAACTCCTTGATATGATTCATTGGGTCTCCTTTTCATTGATATTTATCGAACTTGGGTGTCTCAAAGTTCTTTGGGAATGGAACAACTATGATTGATCGGTCAAATGGGTAGGGACACACCTCTTCAAATTTGAAGGTTTTATTCTTTGTACCAGTTTGGAGCTCCTTAAGAGCATTCTTCATTTCTTCCCACTTAGAATGGACTGGCGTTGGAGCGGGTACTCCCATTTGGAAAGGGTCTAGTGGTGCCAGTGAATAAGGATGATTTTGAGGTGGATATTGTGGAGTGGGATGTGGAGATTTCCCAGCGAGATAGGTAGATTGGAATGGATTTTGGAGTGATGATTGTTGGGGAGGATATTGTTGATGTGGTGTGGGGGTATATTGTGGTGGAGGATATGAAACTGCTTGCTGGTATTGTGGGATGATGGGGATTTTCTGTTGCAACTGGTAGGAGGAAGCTTGTTGCTTCTGGGGAATGAGAGGGGTTTGTTGCTGTGACTGGAAGTATTGTTGTTATGGGGGAGGCTGGTGGAATGATGCATCTTGTTGGTAAGATGGACCTTGTTGTACTTGGCTTTGCGCTTGGTTGATATAGGTTGGGTGCATTCCCGCATTGCTTAAGGGTGGAAGTGATGTAGGGAAGGTAGAAGCAAAGGGTGGTTGGGAAAGAACTTGCAAAATGAGATGGACTTTTCTACTGAGGTGGAGGAACTTGCTGAAAAGAACTAGGTGTTGTGAATGGATAGCTTGCAAAGGATGAAGCTGGCGGAGGTTGTGATGGTTGTTGTTGTGTTGCTTGTGAGAGGGTGGCTTGTTGGTTTGTAGGCATGGATGTAGGAGAGTGAGTTCGTATGCCTAAGGCTTGTATTTCTTCTTGAGTGAGGCCCCAATGAGAACTAGTGCGTGGTGGGAATTGTGATGCAGAGGATGCTGGGAAGGTAGATGTGATGGGAGTTTGGGAAATGAATGGTGGATTTGAAAAACCCATAGAAGGCATACCTATGGTGAAGGCATTTTGTTGGGCTTGTGCCTGGGTAGATGTTTGCTGGAGGATGAATGAAGATGCTTGTGTTCCCCATAAAAAGGGTGATGTTGATGTGGAAGCTTGCTGAGTATGAAAGGGAAACGATTGCACTGCCCCTGAAATAGATGATTTTGATGTAGAGGCTTGTTGGGAGAAAGAGGGAAATGATTGTGTTGACCCCAAAAATGATGGTATGGATGCAGAAGCTTGTGGAGTGAAAAAAAAGGGTGATTGTGTCCCTCTTGGAATGAAAGGTGTAGATGTAGAGGCTTGTGAAGTGAAGGGGAAGGATGATTGCATCCCTCTCAGAACGAAAGGTGTTGCTTGGCCCATGGAAGGTGGTGGAACTATTTGTGTAAAGGTTTGTGTGGGAGGTGGTGCTTGGTTATGTGAAAAGCCTTGGGTAGGGGTGATGGATTGAGATGCTATGGAAGATGATGATGCGCCTATGAGAGGAAATGGAGTGGATTGTGTCGCTTGTGTTGTAGGGCCTATGAAATTGCTTTGCAAAAGAGGGGGGATGGGTGAAGCTACTTGTGAGATGTGTAGAAGTGGAGTAGGGATCTGTTGGATGATGGGGGTGTATACTTCTATTGGAATACAGATGTTGTGGATGGGGATGCGAGGTTGGATATATGGCAGAATGGGAGTACCCTCTTATGTGAAGTTAGCTCACATGTTTATTTAATTCTGAGTAGTGAGTGCACTAACCATTTGTGCATTTCTCGGATGATTCATAAACATTTCTATCGCAAAAGGAGATGAGGGGATATAGGGATCATCCCATGCCTTACTAGGTTGTTGAATCTAGGGATCATAAGCTACCATCAAACTGGTAGAAATGTTGAGATCAGATGAGCTAGGGGCTTGATAAGGATCCATGCTCCTTCATTTCTTAGATCTTGTCACAATAGGCATGGAGTGGAGATGCAGATGCTAGATGGATGCAAGCCTAGGAAACTTCTAAGGATGGTGGATTTCTAGAATGGAATGCAAGGATTGGTAAGGTGCTTGGATTTGGGTCAAGGATGGCGAAAGATGGTAAGAGATTGGTGAGACATTTGGTGATGATGGGGGTTTGGTGGGATACTCTGATTTGGATCAAGATTTGGTGGGATGCTGATGGAAGATTACAAAGTGTCAACAAATGAGCTGCTATTTTCCCGATGGAGGATCAGTGATAGGATTTGGTCAACCTAGGATAGAATAAAGATCTTTGGTCAATTGGATTCTTATCAATGCAAGCCAATCTCTTACTTGAGATGACGAGGCTATGCAAGGACAAGTTGGATTTCCTTTAGACAATGCTCTATTAAAGGGGGTAATTTATTATTTAGGATGAGGATTGAAAACAACTCAAAGTTTTTGAACACTAAGTGCTTGTGGATTTGGATCACTGGATTTGGTGCAAAGATGGTGGATTTTTTATTTGGATGATGGATACTGGATTTGGATCAAGGATTTTGGGATTTTGATTGTGGATTGCTAATGGAATGATGGTGAAGGATGGTGAAATGATGCTATTTCTAAAAGGATAATGTAGATGTAACTGAGGTGGATGACCTATGATGCTGCTAAGAAGATGATGATGAATGTAACTAAGACTGGACTCTAGGATGCAACTAAAGATTGGTGGTGATGCAAGGATGAAACTAGGATGAGCTAGGATGAAGGATTTGTTGAGATAGATCTAGGATTTGAAGGTAGAATGGACATGCGATGGATCTAGCTAGTCTTCTCTTTCAAGATTGACATAGCAATGGCTCACTCAGAATCGGTAAGAAAACTGTTTGACTCTTGCGTTATAGCCCACATTATCAAGCTTTTCTTGATACTTTTCTTTAGCTTGGATCACTTGCACAAAAGATTGATGGCTTTTAAGATTTCTCTCTACAAATTTCTTCTCTCGATAGGATTGAGATTTGGGAAGTTTAGCTTTCGGGTGTTTGATCAAATCAAACATAACTTTGGGGAGATTCAGATAATTGGATTGAGATAAAAGATTTGGGTATTTGATTTCAAGGGTTTTCTTCTGCAAGGTTTTCTGAGTATCTTAAATCAAGTTGTAGATCAATTTGATGTTTTCCAATGGCAAAGGATAGATTTCAACAAAGACTTTTGGAAAAGAAATCTCCACAAGGGACAAAGCAACCTTGTGGGATACAAGCAAGATAACTGACTTCTAAATTTGAAAAAGCTTTGAAATGTGTATGTTCCAACAAGTGTTTTCATAGATTCTTTGACTTGTCAATCACTTCAAGAAAATCTACCTAAGGAAGGTGAGTATCAAAATCCTTGCCCACAGCTTGGTACCCCATGGAAGGGGATAAAAATGGTGAGTAATCTTGAGGTGATCCGATAAACCCCTTGGATCGGTCCTTGCACAAGGATTCTGATACCTTCGGATGTGGATAGGGTAGCCTCTATTTTAACCAGTTTGTAATTTTTACGTGGAGTCCCCTCAATCAGTTTGTATGTGTGTGACTCACTTAAGAGCCTAGTTGACCATGCAAAAATAGTAGGAATTATTCACATACCCTGGGCTACCATCAACACACCTCGCCTGAGCTTGAGGTGATATAAGCGAGAGTTTGCTTAGTGCTTTATTTCTATACCGGTCGGGGAAGATAATGGTTTGAGCTCATTCTTCAGAGAGGAAGCACTTTCCTCCTCGGACAGGCCTCGCTAAAAGTAAAACAAGTGAACTTGTCTGAGTTCAAGTGTTTTACGTTACTTATTTTAACAAGGTTTTTTCAAGAAATTGAAAATTCCTAGATGCACATAAAGCAAATGTTCTTTCCCAAAAAATGATTAAGTGATTGAATTTGAAATCTTCTGAAGACACAAGTGTTTAGGTTTTCAGTTTTTCTTCCTCCAAAAAGTAAATGTTTGAGCGATTGCAAGTTCTTTTCTTGAGCATTCGAGAGCGAGTTTGTGTGTTGCTTTAGAACTTTGAAAAGTGCTTTGTTTTTTATCTTTAAGTCATTCAAGATTGAGTTTGCACGTGAACTGAAATTGAAAGAGGAAGGAATATATATGCTTTTCTTTCTCTTTTAAATCATTTAGGATTGTGTTTGATTTTCAAAATGACAATGACTCAATTGGACTTGGGTTCATTCTTTTAGCTTCATTCATGATTTGTTTGCGTTTTGCTCAATTTTTAGACTCCAAAGGGAAAGTTCCTAGATTTAGCTTTGATACATGAACTTTGAAAGGCATTCAAGATTTTACAATAAGAGACTTGTTCACATACATAACAAAGCTTTATGACTGATTTAGGAAAGTTTTGAAACCTTTAGGAATGTTTAGGAACCAAATTTGAAAAGATTAGCAAAGATTTTGATGATTTTGTTCCTAGTTTGCTTTGAGATTTTTAAAAAAACTTGAAGACATTGTAAATGAAGTTCTTTTTAGCTCTCTTTGATGTGTTTGATTTGATTTAGGACCACTTAGGATGATTTTTGAGTTGATTAGGAACCACTTAGCTTTTCAATGCAAACTTGATGTTCTTTTTATGCTCCCAAATCATGAAATGTTCCTACTTTGCATGAATGCATCTAAAACCTTGATGTTGCAAGGGTGCAAATGATTCAATTGATTTTTGTTTGTTTGTTAGAAGATTTTGCAAGTTTTAGTCTTTAATGCATTCAAGAGTGACTTGGGGGTTCATTTTAAGCACTAAAATAAGATGTTTATGCCTTTGTTTTGTTCATTTTTACCCTAAATTGAAGTGTTCCTAGATGCTATCCTAAATTTACCAGATGTGATCCAGGAAATGGTGTAGTCCCTAGATGCGATCCGGGAAATGGTGTAAACCCTAGATGCGATCCAGAATCTTGGATGCTACCCTAAATTTAACCAGATGTGATCCAGGAAATGGTGTAGGTCCCAGAGATCCAGAATCCCGGATGCTACCCTAAATTTACTAGATGCGATCTTCTAGAAATTTTAAATACATTACACAAAATTTTTACACAGAAAATACATGTTTTTTGTCAAAAATGAGATTTTTTAGGGATTTTTTGGAAGAATAAGGCAAGTTTCTTACAAGTAGAAGAAAGGTGAATAGACAGAAGTAGAAGAAAGATGTGTTTATAGACAAGAGAATGAATCTAGCTATTTCCTCCACCTTCAAGCTCCAAATTTTCCAAAATGCCAAAATAAGTGAGATGTTGAACGAACCAGTGAAGTGGGTCCCACCAGGCGTGCCAGAATGTAGGCTAGGGAATTTGGAACCTGTTACCTATCTTGAAAGGTTGAAACACTCCAACGTTAAAACTAATCTAACATGTTCAAGAATTGTAAAAAGCTAAGACAATGGAAACAAAACCCAACCACCTCAAGATTGTCGCTAAAACAAGTGCTATACAGTACTGTTTGATTTTCTTCAATTAGAAGGATGTGGATGTGCTCTCTAAGCACTTGGAGCATATTCCTAATGCACTCTAAAAGGGATTAAGATTCATGAAAACCTCAAAAATGGCACAATATTGGGTAGAATACCCAAAATTGCCCCTAAGGCTTCAAGAACTCAAAATGATGCTAAGATAGACATTTGATGCAAGGATGATTATGCTAGATTGATTTTAATCCAAATGAAGTGTGAGTACGATGCAAGAAATGAATAAAAATGAAAGAAACTAGTTCATTCCATTAATTCTAAGCTAAGATGCGAGTTAAAAAATCTTGAAAATGAAGTAGATCTAACAATTATATGAAAAAGCTTAAAGATATAGAGCTATTCTAGCATTATAAGTTTACTATGAAATGAAAAGGAATTGCTTCTTTGCTCTTAGGAAGTGAGGGTATTTATAGGATTTGGGAAAGGCTTGGGATAGGAGATTGAGTCAAGTTTAGAGGTAAGGTTAGGGGTTGAATCAAGGATAAGGATTGACTTTCAAAGGGGTTGAATGGACCAAGGCTTAGGATAAGGATTGAAAACTTTCTAGAAGAGTCTAAGGCTTTCTAGTATATTTAGGAGTTTAGGAAATAAATAAATATTTATTTATTTCAAAGGCCTTTAGGTTGAAGATTTCATTTATTAAATAGATTTAATAAATAAGAGGGTTTAACATTTACACTTAATTTAAATGTTTTTGAGATGGGATTAGGCTTAGGAAATGGGGGAATCACCCTTTAATTAAAATTAAAGTGAGATTAGGAATTTATAGAAGAGGTTAAGGATCTCTAGGATATTTCCAAGGTTTAGGATTTAAATAAATATTTTATTTATTTAAATGACTTTTGGTCAATTTATTAATTAAATAATTAATAAATAGGGAAATAATGTTTAAATGAGATTTAAACATTTCTGGAAGGGATTTCTTAATTAAGATAACGAGATTTAATGGCATAAAAATTAATTAATTAATTAATTAACTAATTAATTAATAAATGATGATGTCATAAGGGGTTTTTCAAAAAATAAAAATACTTTATTTTCTAATGGATTTTAGGTGTCTACACTTCCTTTTCCATAGCTTGCAGATCAACTTCACTAATTTGTGTAGATATAATATTTTGAAGCTTATTTGTTAACTCCAGTAGTGATCCCTCAAAGTTCTTTACTTTCTTGTTCTTTCCAATGATCTTATTCAAATATAAGATCAACTCTATTTTAATCATCATCATCAACTTCAATTCCCAAATTTTCTAGCACTGATTCAATAGGTGACTTCGATGTACTTTCTGGTGTGTCTTTCTATGGTGTGTCTAATTGAATGTGTTGTAGTATAATCTCTGTAAGTTTCACTTCTTTTTCTTTTCCCTATTCCTCTTGTACTGCTTGTTTAATTTCAACATGCTTCAACCTCGGTAAGGTTAAAGTGACTTCTTGCTGAACTAATTTCCATTTCTTTTGTAATTCTACATTAATTTATATTGTTGTCTCCTCCAATGCTTTTTTTCATTCTTCCTTATCTTCTCACTTTTCTTCTTCCTCATTCACCATTTATCCCTATCAAGCCTCTCCCCATGCCATCATTTCATAGAAGTTTATTTTTCATTTTATGAAAATCACGTTGACACTTTATTTTATCATGTTGGACTATTTGGACAGAGACATTATATTTTGATACTATGTGATGACCTATGATTATGTGGATGATGATTTAGGACATTCTTTCACGCTTTGATTATTAGGTCCTAATTTTAGTATTTGATAAATCTTTAATTAGAATATGATACTTTAATTTTATGCTTATGGAAGAGAAGCTTATGTGAAATGATCATGGTAAATATGATAGGTTAATTAATATGTCATTGTGTTCTTGGATTAATATGCTTTAATGTATTATTGTAAATTATGTGATTTATCATGTGATGTAGTTGGAATTTTATGATGTGTATGAGTGTGATTATTGTGATGTATTTTTATATGTATATGTTATTTGACCTTTCATGAGCTACTGATATTTTGTCAAGTGTGCAGGTAAGACCATGGTTTAAATAACAGAAAATTAAATATGGATGCATGTAAAATTTTTGTTAAGCCAAGGTTATCTCCAAGGGGAAAAATTAATCTTGTTGTGATGTATATTGTTGTAAAGTAATGCTTGGTTGTATTATTTTTTATTTTTAAAATTATGTCTATTTGGCATGCCATGTGTGTAACTGATGTGTTGTATCCTTTTTGTGGTGTCAATTGATACATGTGTTGTGAGTTGGTATGACCAAGTGCATTATAAATGAGTTGTCTTCCACTTTTGAGTCATCTTGTAGAATCCCAAGGTTAGGTATCTTGGTTGTTGAGCCTTCAGTGTGAATCTTTTTTCAAATTTTCGTGAGTCAACTCTTAGTAGACTTTTGAGAGGCAAAAAGTAACCCAAAAGGTTAGTTAAGGTTAAAAATAGACTACCTCATAGGTGTACTTTGGGTTGGGGGTCAAATTTTGACCAATGAAGTGATTTTAGGCTATTTTTGCCCCTTCAAAAGATGCCTTTTTGAAAAGTGACGAATTTAGGATGTGTGCCAAGTCTTCCTCTCCTTTCAATTTTGAATTTCCCTCTTGTTGAGAGAGAGCCCTAGGTGAGTGTACCCAATCATCTTTGAGGTTAGGTAGGGTTTTCCTTTTTAGTTGGATGAAGAGGAATTTGGTAGGTTGATTTCCCACTCTCCAATTTTGGAGACTTCTAGTGGACTTAGCAAGGAAGAAAGGCTTGTAGGAAAAGGGAGCTCTTCTCGACCCACTTTGCCTTATCTTGGAGTGAGATTGGTGGTTTATGTCATAGAAGACTCTTGTTTTTCATTGTATGTAATATGCATATTTTTATTGTTATGTGTTTGTGAATTTTTGTGAAGCTTCAAGTTGGTTTTCATGGCTTTCTTGTTATGTTTATTTTTTGGTCTTTCTTTTAGTGTTTGTATTTTTTTGGGGTGTGCAAGGTTAAACTCAACATTGGGAGGGAAGATAGCCTTGATGGGTGAAGGGCTTGAGTTGGGAATGCCCATCTAGTGTAGAGTTCTTCCTCAAGGAGGAAGGGGATGAGACATGAATGTATGAGCTCCATGTTTCCATTCTTGTGTATTCTATTTTGGGGGTCATAAGGGTTGTGTTTTTGTGAAGAAAAATGGAAGGATTGATGGTTTTTGTTATGGCCTTGTGAAGGCAATGGATATAGATTCTTGACCTTGTTGAAGGCATACATTTTTTTGTTGAATGGCTTCTCCTATTTGGGTAGTTTCCACCTTCACCCATTTTATGGGTCCAAGGGGACCCATTGTGTGTATAACCATGGGATGAGAATTTTATGTGTTTGAATACTTTTTTATTTTTATGTGTATGTGAAATGAAGTATGATTCTAAACTCTCATCCATCTTTGTTTCCCCAAGCTCGGGGGTGGCCATGTAATGGCCTAGGTTGGGAGGTGAGCCTCCATGGTCTTTTCGTTTCTATTTTTTGCAGATTTTGCAAAGGAAAAGCTTGTTGGTTTATATGGAGAATTTGGAGAGTTTGACTTGCTCCTAAGTGATATTTGAGTTAATGTATGGCTTTAATGCCTTGTGTAAAATTTGGAATAAAGGCCATGTAAATGCCTAGCATGTGATATGCTTGTAGTTATTTTGTATCCTTTTTATTCTACTATCATCTACTTGTAATTTGAAGTAAGAAAAGATTATGATAATGCATTCTTTATGCTTAGAAAGGGGAAGTAATGTTGTTTTTTTAGTGTTATTTATGTGAGAAAATGAAGGAAAATTTTCCATTATTCTATGTATGCAAGCCTCCCTTTGAGTTCATTTCAATTAAAAGAAAAGCAATGTAGTATATTTGATAATGTTTTAGGAAGAAATGATTTACTTCTCATTTCATGTAATGAATTAAAAAAATGTATATACATCTATGTGTATATACCATAGATATATACACATAGATGTCTATAATGATAGTATGTAGTCTCTATTTTGTTATTGTAATATAAAGAAATGAACTTCTATATTTCCTATGTTTTAAAACAAATTTTCTTCTAAGTGTATATACATCTAAGTTATATACACATGTGTATATATATAAATATGTATATATACATTTATATTTAAATATATAAATGTATATACATATAAAATATATATATACACACATGTGTAAATACAATGTGTATAATGTATAGGTAGCTATGCATCTTTTTCCTTAGTCCTTATGTATATATATACATCATAATATATATATATATATATATATATATATATTTATATATATATATATATTTATATATATATATATATTTATATATATATATATATATTAATATATATATATATATATTAATATATATATATTTATATATATATATATATATTAATATATATATATATATATATTAATATATATATATATTAATATATATATATATATATATATTAATATATATATATATATATTAATATATATATATATATATATATATATTAATATATATATATATATATATATATATTAATATATATATATATATTAATATATATATATATATTAATATATATTTAATATATTAATATATTTATATAAATAAATAAATAAATATATATATATATATACATATATATATATATATATACATATACATATATATATATATGTATATACATATACATATATATATATATGTATATACATATACATATATATATATATATATGTATATACATATACATATATATATATATATGTATATATATATATATATACATATATATATATATATATATATATATATATATATATATATATATATATATATATGTATATATGTATATACACACACACACACATATATATATATATATATATATATACATATATATATATATGTATATATATATATATATATGTATATATATATATATGTATATATATATATATATATATGTATATATATATCTATATATGTATATATATGTATGTATATATGTATATATATGTATGTATATATGTATATATATATATATATATATATATATATTTGAATATGATCATGCACCTATGTAATTTTATTTAATATAATATATATACATATTAACATATATATATATATATATATATAAATATATAATATGCTAAATATAATACATATTAATATTCTTAACCAAAATTTATTATTGAAATTATGTAATAATAATAAAAGAAGTTTATAAAAAAAACCTTATAAAAAAAATTTGGGCACTGTTTTTAGCTAACCCCCCGCATTGCATGTAAAATACTACAGAGGCTGAAGCCCTTCCACTTGGGCAGAGGTCACTGTGTCCACTACCCCCTTTAAGGGAGTGGTGGCACAGAGCCCACCCGTCACCCACTAATGGGTGCAGGAGGGTTCAAGCCCATTGCACGCCATTAGGGAGTGGCAGGTAGGGCACATCCCCCGTGTGTGTGCATGGTGGATTGGGACGGGTGCCAGACTATGTGAAGCAGCCGACATACCCTCCTAAATTAATATTTTTTTTACATAGTTTTTAAAACAAAAAAAATTTCTTCCTTCGTATGTTGCAGCGTCCCAGCCATTAAAAAGAATATAAATAAACCAAAAACAAAATAGATAAATGCATATCAATTAAATTAAATAGAGCTGTTATGTATTTTCAGACTGCAACTTTGCAAGGCAGGCTAAGCTGACTTTTATATCTTGCTAAGAACTAAATAAGTTTGAGAAATGTCAGAATATTATTATGGCATAAACAAAGAAAATGTCAGAATAATATTTCTGAGCATTTTTTTTAACTATAAATCATATAATAATTTGAGGATGAGAGAATAAAGTTATAAAAGAGAAGATCTAAATCTTCAGCATATTGCTATGAAATGAAAGATTGTTGAAGCCTAAATATGAAACAAAATTAAACTCTAAAATGTACTAAGGCTTAGCATTAAATCTAAAAATAAAAGAATTCCATAAGTTAAAAGTTAAACAGAGATTCAACATTAAAACTAAATAAATGTTATACCTTATTGTTAATGTTGTAGATGCCATGTAAAATCTGGTTTTCTTCCATTGATGAAGACCTCTTGTTATTATATATACACAAGTATATATGGGGGTATATACACACTTGTGTGTGTATACACCCTTGTATACTTGTGTGTATACTCTTCCATTGTAGACTTTTTCTTCTTTCCTTCTCATGGCCCAACCTCCAAATCCAAAATTGAGAAATTAGGGTTTTGGCCATGTCTTATTTTGGGCCAAACCCTAATTTCAAAATTAGGTTAGGGTTGGCCTATGGAGCCAAAAACAATTTTTAAATTTTATTTATTAAATTTTGTTATGTCAATTAAATACCGATATCACTATTTAATGCCAATTGACTTTTCCCTTTTTCTTTTTGAATTTTAATTTTTAATTATTATTTTATTTAGCCTTTTTTATCCCTAGATTCCTTATGATTTCACTTTATTGGCTATTTAAAATATTTGGAGATTAAATGTTATTTTGATTTATTTTTCAAGTTAAAAATGTTGAATATTTATTTATGGGCCATTTTAATATTTAATTATTATTTTGAGATTGAGGTCTCAGATTTTAATATCTATAATGATCATCTTTATGTCCATACCAATTGCATGTAAAATAGTAACCTATAAAACTTCCTTCAAATGATATGTTGTGGGGTTTTGATTTGCATTCTCTTTCCTGATGTCCATACTTATTGCAACTATAACAATGTCCATTAAAGGGTGTACCACTTGGAACATTGATTGATTTGCTACTACAAAAATTTGATTTGTGACCAAGATTTCCACATTTATAAAATGTAGGGTTTGTAGGTTTCTTTCCTTGTGCTTCAATATGATATTTTGACTTTTGTGATGGATTTTCTACTACTACTTTTGATGATGCACTAATTTTGAATTTTCTTTCACTGATATATCCTAGGTTGGTTAAATCTATAGATCTTCTCTGATTTTAAGTTGTTCGTCAATTCTTTACATGCTTTGATCAAGCTTTGTGAGTCTCACATTAACCTCTTTTTCATTTTTTAGATTGATCTTCAAGGTTTCAACTTCCTTAGATTATTTTTTTCGGTAAGCATCTGTCTATTTTTTTTCATTTCTTTCATTTAGTTGTTCATCCAATGTGTTATTCTCATTTTGTAATTTCTCAGTGAACACCATCTCTGTCTTTGGTCATTCTTTCTAGATTTCTCTTATCGGCTTCAAGGCTTTTCTTGACTTCCTTGGTTGTCTTCATTCTTTCAAGTATTTTAGTCATCCTTATAGCTTGACTCTCAAGTTCTTTTTGGGCTTCGTTTATGTTTTCTTCCAAGTCTGTGTTCTTTTCCAATAGATCTGCAACTACTTCATCAACTTCTTCAGAATGTGTACTTTGTTTTGATAGTTCATGAAGATTTTATAAATTTATATGCAGGTGTTACGTGATTTCTTTTCTTTTAGAAAATGATTCTCATAGCTTCTTCTTTAAATTTTCATTCTATGCAAGGGCTTCATTAAGGGATTCTTCCATTTGTCTTTCTTTCCTATACCTTTCCATGTTCCCTGATCTACTCTCAAGTTGTTAAAATTTCCCTCTAGAGAACAAAGCTCTGATACCAATTATTGATTGGAAAAATTAGGTACTGAGAGAGGGTGGTGAATCAGTACTTAAACATTTTCATCAATTAAAACCCTCAATTTCAAACATGTAGTTTCATTCCCAATTTACCGATAGTCTGTTAAGTATTTCTGATATGTTGTAATTAAAATAACATAGATTAAATAACAATAACTCATGTAATAATTCTCACACCCATAACAGATAGATTTTTGGTGTAGCATAAATCCTTGGTTAGAGGAAAAAGCTATGGTGGGGATGGTACCCACAACTCTTCACTACAGCTAAAATTTTTACTAGTTAAGGCTACAATATGTCACTTTCTGAGTGACTCACCCTATTAGGAGTGACTGATACACTGTTAGATGTATCTATAGTCTTGTTAGGACTACTCTGCTAAGATATTTTATCCTACCAATTCGACATTCACCTTGTTAAAGGATTTACAAAAAGTTCATACAACGAAATTCTAAAGTCCTATGAGAGACTACCTAATTAAGGGATTTACGATACCTTACAAGATAATTGACATGTCTGTGCTTTCCTCCAAATCTTGTCAGATCCCTTATGCTTAATATCTCTATCTTCAAACTCCTCTCTCTCTCTCTCTCTTATATCTTTTTATTTTCTTCTTTGATCTTTTTATATGATTGTGTTCATTGAATTGTATAATCATGACCTAAGATCTTAGGGTTCCTTCATCTCGATTTCATCCATAAACCATTTTCTCTATTTCCTTTTAATGGCTTCAATAATTATTTTCTCTTTGTCTAATAACTACTGGCTTCCTAAAAATAACTCTGATATATATCTTATATATCTGATAACTTCTTTAGTTTGACATCAATGACAAAAATTATCCTTAGATTTCCAACGTGAAGATGGAGATGGAGAGAAGGAGATGAATAACTAAAAAGAATGACAATGAGGGTAGATAGAGATGGATGAGATAAATATGTAAAGATAGATGAACAAATAAACATAGATAGGTAGAGGTAGAGAAGAAAATATGCCAATATTAAAGTCTAGGAAGAGGGGGAGAGAGGAATGTGTAAAGAGATACATGTCTAGAGAGGAGGGTGGAAATAAAGATATAGTGAGATAAAGAGAGATAAAATATAGAGAGGGGGAAATGGAGAGATATAGACTAGATGATGACATAAAGTGATAAAGATGTAAGAAGACATAGAGTTCATATATAATTTATTTAGAATAATATTTAATGCAATTGTGCTCAACCTATACAACTATTGTGGTGTCAATTTTTTTTCTATATTAGTCCCTTTTTCTAGGCCTTTCTTAAAAATTAATTGGAATGATACTATACACAATATAAAATATATTATAAACTCATCAATTTTATATTTGTAATTAAGAACATATAATATAATATTTAATGCAAATTAATATAAGATATATATTATGCAATTTAAAATATAACTAAAGATTAAATATATTTTACAATAATAGAAAATATATAAATATATTTTATTTAATAATATTAAATTAATAATAATAATAAATAATAGATGTGTGGTATATAGTTCAAACATAAGTTAAAATTAAACATCTATTGCAATTTAAATATGTATTAAATGTATAATACTAAATAGAAGAAATGTATTACATAATTAGATAATATAAATAAAGATTTAACATATAATATGATAAAATATGAGATATACTTTTTTATTTAATATATATAATAAGAATAATAAATAATATACAGTAAAGTAATCAAAAAATATTATATTATAACTATTCATTCAATGTATCAAACAATATATATACTTTGTTTTATTATGTATATTGCCAATATTATACTTATAATGATAATGTATAATTTTCCCTGTCTGTGTTCAAAGACTATATCTTATAGCAAAATATTACAGTAGCAAAATCATGTCTTGGGTATACCATACTTGTGAGCATGTTCATGTCCAAAATAATATCTTGTAGTACTTCTTAAAAGTAATATTATTTGTGGCAGCCCCTAAGCTCCCTACAAAATGTATTAAAGACCACAAAATATGCATATCACAAAGAAAGATGGTGAAAATTTCAGAAAAATCTATTGTGCTTTCCATTTTTTATTTGTTACAATATTTAACAAAAAGATATTAGCATTATTATAAGTTATATTTTTAAAAGTTAAGTAATATTTACATTACATTATTTAATATTTTTAATAGTTACATTAGTTATGTGTGTAGACACCCAAAACTGGGCAGGTGTCTTAGAATCATTCAAATTTGCAAAATCTTAACCAAATGCTATGATTTTCATCAAAATGGATCAAATCAATTTCAAATGGACATTTATTAATCAAAATTGGACAAAATCATTTAAATCAAAGGAAAAATTAAATAATTACATCAAATAATTAAATACAAGCTTAAAAGGATCAATCACATTATATAATTGATTTTCATCAAAATGGATCAAATCAATTTCAAATGGACATTTATTAATCAAAATTGGACAAAATAATTTAAATCAAAGGAAAAATCAAATAATGACATCAAATAATTAAATACAGCCTTAAAGGGATCAATCACATTATATAATTGATTTTAATCAATTAATTGTATAGTTTTAAATCAAAAATCAAATTGAACCTATTCCCTTACATGGCTAATTTAATTAATCCTAATATCTTTCAACATAATTTGAGCAACCAATAAGAATTGAGAACACAATTTACATGGATCACTCCAAATTATTGAATCTCAATCACACATTTTCAACTTTGAATCTCAACCGCTCAAATTTGTCTACTTGTCCAAACCTTTGAGAAAATCATTTAAATTGTCCCCCCATTTAAAAATATTTCAAAGTTTTTGACTCAACCAAGGCTAAACCATGATCAAGTCACTCTACCCCCTACCCTTGCGATTTTACTATAAATAGAAGTCATTTTGAGAACATAATATACTAAAAAATTTGAATGCACAATATCATCACTATAGGCAATTTGAGAGCAATTGGAGAGAAATTGAGCAATATCTTGAGCATTTTGAGAGCAAATAGTGAGATTTGAGAGCATTATCATGAGCATTTGAGTTAATATTTGTATCTAATTGAGAATTGAGAGCTAGATTTAGGCATATTATCATAATTTTCTCATTCTAGGATTGTCACTAGTAGAGAATAAGGCTGATAGCTCTACTTACCAAGCTTAGATAGAGAACCATGAGATGATATGGATGTTAAATGCAATTCTTTACATTAAATTTTCATTGTATTTTCATAGAATTATTGCTAATTGTCCTAATTTCATGAAGGTGTAAACACTCACACACAAATGGCACCCACCATGGGGCTTTGAGCCTCATTTCTATCATTTTTATCAAATTTTGTGTGTTTTCAGCTTCACTTTTACGTCAATTTTGTAGAAAATAGGAGAAAAGCCACCTACAAAGGATTTAACGATGCCTATGAGCATTCTAACGACGCCTAGAAGGATTTAACTAATGCCTACGAGATTCTTTCTATTCTGTCTTTTCTTCTTCTGACACTTGCAAAATAAAGTATCACACCTGAGAGCGTAAAGCATCACCTAGTATCCGAGAAATGACACCTACTAGCTTTTAAATGATGCCTACTAGCTTTTAAATGATGCCTACTAGCTTTTAAATGACGCCTAATAGCTTTTAAATGATGCCTAGTAGCTTTTAACTGACACTTATTAGCTGATAAATGTCGCCTAGGATTTTTTGTTTAATTTTGCTGTCAGATGATTAAATTTTGTTTTCTAATGTTCTATCTGTGTTTTTCCCACAGATGAGCAGACACATGAAAGTACATAAACCAGAGAGCATAGTTACTCAAGAGAGCAAAGAGGTAAGGATTCAAACCAAATGTCTAAAGGAAATCCATAATGCTTCAGTTCTAGATAGTTTGGAATTAGAAGAAAAGCTTTATGAGCATTATATTAAGGTGTTGGATGCTTATAAAAAGAAATTTCCTACTTTGAACTAAATTGTTTGCATTAAGTTATTAAAATTTTATTTGCAAAATCTTGTTAAGAACACTTAATTGCATTTCAATTTGTTCCTTTTGGTTTCCTTCACTTTGTATTGCTATGTTGACTAATTTTTTGGAGGAGCCGGAATGGGAATGATCGCCACTAGGTAAGTAAGAAAATAAACATCAAAAACTTAAAAAAAGTACCTAGCCTTTTGCTAGCTATGAAAGAGGTATTTTTCATATCAAGCTTGAATTGCTTAAACTATGGCTTTTCTTTGGATCTAGCTTAATAGGAAAAACCTTACTATTGTCCAAATTGAACAAACATTAGGCATATGCTCTCCACTTTGCGAAGTGGATCAAAAACCCAAATGTGTGAGTTCAACTTGGTAGAAAGAAAGGGATAAGGAATTAACCAAACATTTCATTTATAAGAACCTCCTTGTCAAGAGGTTGAAAATGAAATTTTTTTGCTTGAAGTGTTTGGAACAAGGAACAACAATAGGGATATGCTCTTCACTTTCTAAGTGAATCAAACTCTCAAACTTGTTGAACCAAGTTTGATTTCTTGTTTTTCTATATATGTTAGATAAAGTAGGTCTTTAGAGGGCCTACCTCCTGAGAATTGCCTTATGAGGATGGTGAGAGGGAACGACTCAAAGTGGGAGACAATCGCTTTAGCCATGATACTATCCGACCCACTATAAACAAATACATTCTTCCCTAATTGGAGAGTGACTAGGTTGTGTTCAAGTATTCTTCACTTCCTCGAGTAGTCCTTCGGGATTGTGCCAAATCATACTTTCATGCATGTGGGAAGCCCGTAAGGGGGTAAAAGAGCTTGACATGATCTAGAATGGAGGTGTTCATTAAAAATCTTGTTAAGTAGTAATCTGCCTTTTAGAGCCAAACATGTTTAAAAGCCAAAATATGACTCTAGGTAGATTGCTTGGAAGACATTCTTGTTTATACTTGTGAAAACGATTGAGAACATACACTTTTAGTGTGGTTTTAGGTATATGGTACAAATTTGAAGTGTGTGTTGGGTTTGTATTTTATTTTTAAGCAAGAATATTCTGTAGATCTGATCTTAAAACTTTTAAAAATTCTAGAATTTACAACTTGATTTGCAAAGTGCCACCTACACACAGAGTAAAACCACTTATAAACAATGAAGTCACATTTGTGACTATTCAAGAAACACCTATAAATGATGAAGTCACACTTGTGACATTTTAAGAAATGCCTAGAAAAAGTTAACCAATGCCTCTCAATGGGAAAAAGCCACTTGCTCTATGTAGAGTGCCGCCTAAGAAAATTCCAGTCACCGCGTAGTAAGATTTAAGTCATGCCTACACATAGGAAAGTTACACCCAAAAACAAAGAAGGGAAAATGGTGGACATTTCCCGAAGGTTTGGAAAGATTTTGAAATCATTTTTGGATAACCTTTTCAGAGATATTCCTTATCAGTGCAACAAATAGATCATATTCCTGAAAAACATTTATAATGATGAATCTATTTGAGAAATGAATCAATCCTATTATGGAGCATAATTATCGAAATCAAGACCAAATCTCCATTGGAATCAAAATGATGAAGTGTCTGAAGATGAAATTTTAGAAGCAATCCAAGATCCCATATTTATGGAAACAATGGGATTAATTATGAAGAAGGATAAAGAAGCATATTTCATAAAGTTATCTCAATTAGAAGCTAAGCTTCCTCATAATTATGACATATCAACCTTGAGGAAGAATGAGGAAAAACAAAAAGATGCATCATTTAAAAAGCCATCATTAAGATCAATTTGTCCTTTTCTTTATGATGATGGGCCATTCGTATCTTCATTTTCCTCACAAAAAGAAGCATTTCAGAGAAACAAACCTATCTTGGATCAAGGGAAATTTCATGATCATCCTATTAGTGATCAAGATAATAAAGAGTATGGAGAGAAAAGTACCACTCTCAAGAAAGATCTAATGCACAAACCTCTATCTAGCAAGGTTTTTCCCATAGCTTGTACTCCTTTCATCCTTCGTTCATCTCACAAAGCTTCACAACTATCCAAAATTCTGCCATTAAAGAGTGAGCCTAATGATGACACTTTTCACATTGACTATGTCCACTCTTAAGGGATACCTCTAAAAGAAACCAAAGCTAGTTTACATCTTGCTATAGATCGTTTCCATGCTTCAAAGATATTGGACCCCAAAGCTTCATGTGCTTCAATGCCTATTATACCCATTCAAAAGGATCCTACATCATTCCTCCAAACAGCCCCCATACATATCCAAACATCTACCTTGTCCTTAGAAGTGGCTCCATGTCAAGAGGATAATCCAAAGAGAAAAGAAACAAATATCAATAAAGATCAAGATCAAGATTCTATACAATCCCCTCCCCTATTTGATGAAGGTCCCATATCCATAGAACCTTGTGATGATCCTCTTGCATCCTTTCATGTCTTCCAAGATGATATCCTTCCATTCCAAGAACAAAGTACCCTTCCAAGTTCCATATTTTCTCCACTTCCCAAGAAAGATCAAGATATCCCTTCCACAATTTCCAATGAGCATATTGAAAATCAAGAGCAAAATACCCTCTCTACACCATTCGAAGATCCTTGTCAAGATCAAAGTATCTCATCATTTCCTTGTCATATTCCTCCATTTTCACCTCAAGAAACCATCATTCTTCCAAATCCCTTGCATGATAATAGATCCCTTCAAGCTTCAGTTGATCCTATCAAATGTGTTCCTATCAAATCTATTCATGGGACTATGGGTATAAAGATAAATCTTAAAGATGAGAACCTTGGCAATAAAGCTCCTTCCAAAGATGTTGATATCCCTTTCACACCTTATATCCCTCCATTCAAATGCAACCATATGCCTTCACTATCCTCCAAATCCATTTTGGGTTCCTATGTTCCAAAACAAAAGTCTTCATCCCTTCCATCCATATTAGGTCCATATATTCCTCCATCCTATATTCCTATCATTCCTAGCTGTCCATTCACCTACCCTACCATGTATCAAGATCAACGAAGGCACACATACTTGAAGAATGTCCAAACACCAATCCATATGAACCCTCCATATTATTACTATTTATCCACAATTCCTAAGTCTTTTGGAAGCAATTTTGATGTGCAACATAAAAATCATAAATCCAAGAATACATATGTGTATAAAAATCACAATGTCCCATCTAATTGACATGTGAATGAAAAGAAAAATGAAATATCCAAAAGACCGCAAAGGTCCAAAAAGAAAAATGAAATATCCAAAAGGCCACAAAGTTCCACCAAGCAAAAAGAAAAATTAAATAAAATGTGGGTTCCTAAATCCCTCGTTGAAGAAATGCATTCAAAAGCATCACACAAGAAAGAAAAATCAAAGACTATGTGGATTCCCAAGTCACTTTTGAAAGACTTGCACACAAAAGAAAATTAAAAAATGACATTCAAGCTTCCAAAGGCTTCCATTCCATCTCCTTCCAAACATCTTCCACTTTCCAAGTCTAATTTGGGTTCCTATATCCCACAATCCACTACCTCAAAAAGCTCCTTACCTTCTTCATCTATTGTTCCTCCATCATTCTACCATTCTTCAAAGTGTGTGTCAAAGTTGATCTGGCCAACATTTACATCTACAACATACCTTCTTCTTATCCTCACATTCATTTTCCAACACCTACTTTTCATATTTCCATTCCTCGTATCCAATCTATGGCATAAAACCTTTATCGCCACCTACCTTTATCTTCCATATCTATCCTTTGTCATCACCTTATCAATATCTTTGAGAATCCTACTCATACCCATGGTTTATTATAGCATATCTTTCAGAAGAGCATTGTCCAAAGATCCCGATGTTGGGAAAATATTGAAAAATAAAAAAAAAGAAAACAAAAAGAGACAAAAAGAGAAAAAGTGCCTTGGTGAAAACCTAGCAATAGGAACCTTGGTGGAAAAAGTAAAGAGAGATAAATCTATCCTATGGTGGAAACCACTTCTTGTGGCACCTTTGGACAAATACCGTGATGAAAACCTGGTAAACAGACGTCAGGCGTAATTCCTCCTTCTTGCACTCTACACTTGGGGGAAAGTTTCATCCATGCTATCCTCCATCTTCCTATCATTTATCTCACTTACATACATATTCCCTCTCTCACCGTTAATCTTGAAAAGGATGAACACATCCATGAGTATTAAATATCTTGACATTCATTACCCTTTCCATCAGCTTATTTACTTTTTGCATCCATGTTACCCTATCATGATCTTTCTTATCCCAAATTCACCTTCATTATTCCTTGACACTCTTTCCATAATCCCAAAACATCCCTTCATAACCTTCATCACCCCTTTATCCTGATTGTGGTATCTTATCCACATCTTTCCCAAATTGACCCCTTGGTCTTGATCAAAATGAAGAATTTAAAGTACAAAATTTGTTATCAAAAACTTCTTGACATGTCCACTCTTTTAGATCCCTCATTTTCATGATAGTAGATCATTATCCTATAGGCTATCTAGCACTGCATCATTGCCTTCCAAGGCTTATCCAAAAACATGTTCACATTGCTATATCATTTTTTCCTTAGCTTGGGTAATATTGAGGAGATGGTCCTACGAGTCACATTCGCATGCTTCATCCATCATGGCCTTTCCATCTCTAATCCATCAGCTTGAAAATCCATCCTTCATGTCCTATATTTGGCTAGACATTGGGGGCAAACCAATGTGATCTTTTTTGAGAGTTGGTAAAAATCTAAAAAGTAAAAATCCAAAAATCCAAAAAAAATGTTTGCATAAAGTGCTTTGAGCTGCATCTTGCATAAATCAAGCTTTTGTAGTATTTTGGAAGTTTTCCCAAATCCAACATTTTTCCTATCCAACTAGGGGCATTTGATCTTAATCAGCGGATTTCAACAAATAGGCATCCATTCACATGATGCAATGCATTAAACTCAAACAGATTCAATAGTGCTACTTTCGGTCACACATCAGAGAGAGAATTATCAGAGCTTTAGAAGAGAGAGATGTTTGTTGAACCTTTGATGGATATCATTGTTCACAACTAAGTATTTTGATCCTACAACTTGATCCTTGAGCCTTCATTGACTTTATTATTCAGGATTAAAAATTGACATCACTTAAATGATCAGAATGTTTGGAAATTCTTTTTGAAAATATTGATACATTGCCAAACACTTGAAGATTTTTTATGATATTTATTGAATCTCTTTTTATCATGTCTTTTTAGCTAATTGATGATGTTCTGACTAGATTGGCGATGACGGAGACATGATATTCTTCTCGCCTTTGAGTGACTGTCTTGAGGGAGATCCAACAACTTATGTGAATTTGTCTAACGACATGGTCATCAAAGAACCATCGAGGATTTTCATATAGGGTGGAGGGTTGAACTTTGTTTGTTTACACAAATAGATACCTTGGCTATTTAGATCTTCCATATATTAATACCAAAATCCAAATGCAACATTGAATTCGTTGAAACCGGTATTCATACTCCCATAGTTGGTTATTCAACTAGTGAGGGTTGTACTAGTTTTCTAAAGGTTACCAAATGCGATAAAAAGTGGTATTCATATCATCATGATGTGGTCAGTGATGGTTGTACTTTATTTCTGGTCCCATAATGCTCAGTGATGAAAATATTTCTCTTTTGCAGTTCTTTCACAAAAAGCTAGTGACAGTTAGTTGCATTGCATTTTCATGTTAGATTAAGTGCATGGTTTGTAGTATTTTTCCAAGTGAAAGGGGGTTCATTTATTATCTTGATCAATCATTAAGGGGGGATCAATTAAACACCTTATCCTTGGTACAAGTCAATAATGTGAGATTATCTTTTGCATTCATTCATAGCATCACTCATTATTCATTATCCTTATATCAGAAAAAGAAAAAGATTCATTAATCATTAATCATTTGCATACATTTAGTTAAGGATTGGATTTTAAGAGTTGCATACATCAGAAAAATAAAAAAACATAGTTGCATTCATTATCCATATTTCCATAAATAAAAAATTTGCATCCATACATTGAAAAAAAATAAAAAATATCAAAGTTACATTATCATTTGCATTCATTTGTCTATATCATATGTAAGATACACTGCATCCATAGCACAATCAAAAGTAAATGCATCATAAACATCATATAGAGCTGCATATAAAGATAATCTCACATAAACACATCATGAGAATCAAGGAAAGTCCATAATCATATAAATGTCCATAACATCAAAGATCCATCAAATCTGTATACCAAAGATACAATATCATCAACAAAATGATACATCAAAGTCCTGATCAATAAATATAACATGATACAAAATCATCAGCAAGGAAATCATCAATAATCAATCATTTTGATTAACTAAGGGAAACCTAACTCTATCCATCACCTAAATCTATGTCTACACCTACACCAACAAATGACCCTTCTATCAATCCTTAATTTTGGATCATGAGAACGTCCAATCAACTTCGTATCATCAAAACATATAATCATATCAAATCAAATATCAATCATTAAAATCATCCAATTGATCATCTAACATTAGTCAAGTTATCCTATCATCCATTTGCTCATCTTGAGCGCATACCTATAGGATAGGTATGTTGATGGATAGATATCTTGTATCATTGTTTTGTCTCTCTAGATTGTGTAAAAAAAATATCTATCCATCATCATACCTATCTTATTTGTAAGAATTTGCAAATAGAAAATATTGAACCAAGGATCTAGAGATTTAAGAAAAGCACAAGAGAGAAAATATGAAAGCAAGGATGGATTGAATAGATCCAATGAATTCACCTTGAATGATTTGCAATGAATTGATTACATAATATTCCTCCTTATATAGGAAAGGCAATAAGAGATAAGGATAAGGAGCTGATAAGCTATCACCTATGCTAGGTGTAATCACATGTCCACAAAATGTGGATCATCCTCCAATATGCAATAAAGTATGTGCATTGGATTAAGATGATAATGTGATAAGAGCATGAAAGATGGATCTCACACACAACAGGGTATGTGAAGATAACTATCACACCAAAAGTGGAATTTCTCCTACACCATGTGCTTAATAGATGTGCACACTCCTAGGTGTCTCAATCACAAACTACTATGCAATGCATTAACCTAAGTAAGATTAAGTAAAGTGTAATTAGGAATAATTAATTACACCAACACCCCCCCTTAAGTGCAACTTAGGGGAATGCACTTAAACTCACAATGCAAGATGGGTCCCGGCAACTAGGCCATGTTAGGTACCCATGTACAAAATGCAATACATGAAATGCATAACTCTCATAAAGTGGAGAAAGAGGGAAAACCTCATGGGAAAAACCCTCCCCCAAAAAGGGACAAGAAAAAAAGATGCATGGATGGATGGAGTGCTCAAGACCCCCCAAGAACTACATATGTCATGTATATACAAAGAAGTATCCCCCCATAAGAAGGATAGTTGGAGACATGATATCCCCCCCATAATGTAGAAGCTCCCATGTTGATGAAGAGTACCTGTAAACAATAGTTCAACCAATGCTTACAAGAAACATGTCTCCCCTTAGGAAGAAATAGATACATCAAATGATGAAGAAGCCAATCCTTGTGAAAATGGAAGGAGGAAGAAGATGTAGGTCTCCATGTATGAATATCTGAAGACTGATTAGGAATCTCCAAGCTCAAAGAATCTATCACTTCATGTGACAAATCAAGTGAAAAAGGAGAAGAATCAAGTACACCAATCTCCAAAGAAGGTGAAGTATCCCCATCTATGATGAAACTGTCATCAAGGGAAAGAGAAACCCCCTCATGTATGTATTCCAAAACTACATCATGAGAATCAACAAGTGCTGAAGATGCATCCAAGTAGTCATCACACTCTGCAAGATCTGAAACACTATGATCATCCTGCTGAATAGTAGAGCCCATGTCTGAAGAAGCAGGAGGTGGAGGAGTAGGAAGATCAACACTTGTCTCAACAACGAAATGATTCAAGTGCCCAAAGTTCTCCTCATAATTATCCCTTGGCAAAGGGATGGGTACATCATGAATATCATCATCATTAGCAACAAAAGTGGAAAAAGAATACAAGTGGGATGTATGATCAACAACTCCCATAGCTATGACATCTCTAGTCTCCATGTCCCTAATGTAGACATAATCAAGAGTAAACTCAACAATTTTACCTTGTGCCCCATGTGTAATTTGGTAAATAGAAAGGAGATTAGTGGTCAAGGATGGAACACAAAGAACATCATTAAATGTCCCCTCTCCCATAGGAATAGAACCTTTCCCACAAACTCTCATGAATGTGTTGTTACCCATCAAAATATTAGGAGAATTACAAGGCTCAATAGAAGAAAACATATCCATAGAAGATGCCATATGATGTGATGCACCTGAATCAAGAAGCCATTTACCTTGCTCAGGATGTGTGGAAGCCATGAGTGCTTGTCCTTTACCTTTATCTTGGGATGATGATGGAGATGTAGAAGCTGCCAAATGTGTAGAAGAAGGAGCAGACACTGATGAGGGAAAATTAATGTTGTGTTTCTAAATAATGTGAGTTAGCTCATCAATCTTCTTTTGAAAACACTTATGCTCATCATGTCCTAAATTTTGACAATATGCACATTTATCTCTCTTTCTTCTAGATGATTCTTCTCTTGAAGAGGACTTGGATTTAGTACTTTTTGGTGAAGAAGATTCATTACCTTTGTCATGAGGCTTAGGATCCTTATTGTGTTTCTTTCCTTTTCCATTAGAAGCCTTTGATGTAGACTCACTTGCAATCAATGCTTGATGTGTGGAAGGCTTCAACTGACCCATGTGTGCCAACTTTGCTTGTTCCCTTGTGAGCTGCACTGCAAATTCATCAAGAGAGGGAAATTTGTATGCACTACCAAGAGCATCCATAGTAGCATAGAATGTAGAAACAAAGATAGAATAATCAGGACCAAGCTTGGAAAGAATAGAAAAGATCAATTGTTCATCCCCTTTAACAATGCCACATGTAGAAAGCTCCAATCTAATAGTATTGAACTTAGAGAAAAAATCTTGAATATTGTCAAAATCCTTAGGATTAAGACCTATGAGATCATTCTCTAATCTGAATTTTCTCATCCTATCAGGTTTACCAAAGAGTCCTTCCAATGTGATCCAAGCATCATGAGGATGTGTGCAAGATGCAATATGAAAGTGCAAGTCACGAGAGCTGGATGATCTAAGAGAGCCAAGTGCTTTATCCCTTTGATCAAACCACTTTCACCTTTCTACAACACCTATTTGAGTTTCTTGATCCTGCCCAAGAGTCATTCTAAGCAATCCAAGACTCAACAAATAATCACTTAAATAAATTTTCCATTCATGGTAGTTAAATGGAGTGAGGATTTTAACCTTTGAATTATCCATATTAACACAAAATAATGAATGATAACTACTGATAACTCCTTCAAATGATTGATGCAAATCAGAAAACTAAAATCCAAGAATTAACCAAGTGCAAATATAGCCCCAAAATGACCTATTGCTGAAAGTGATATGTATACCCAAAATCACTCAAATCTAATTGCAGCTCTGGAAAGTAGACAAAAAATCATGCACTTTCAAAAAATATTTCACCTCAAAATGTTACTGTATGTGCCCAAATGAAGCCTTGGAAGTTGCAGAAATCAGGAACAGACAGGTATAGTCAAAAAAATCTGCAATTTATGACAAATGAGGCCACCAAAATGAAAAATCAACAGCACCATAGGAAAATTCATAAAATTCTACCCAATTTCAAAAAAAATTGCTCAAAAAAAGGAGCAAAATTGAGCAAGTTATGGCCCTTTGAAGTCGGACTGTCAAAATGAAAACTCCAATGGTGAAGGCTACAAAATTTCAAAACCCTGATGACATCAAAAAGTCATGGGGTTAAATTTAATATTCATATGGCCATCAAAAAGACCCAATTTCACTCTGCTGCGACGGCTAGATGACCGTCAAATTTAAGCTCACGCGAAGGGTGACGTCAGCAGAAAAATGCGCTTAGTGGTGACGTGGCAGTGACAGTTCTATCCGTATTGTTGATGTGTCGGACATCATGGTGATGATGTCAAAGAGTGACGTGTTAGGTTGATGTGGCAGGTGAAATGTTTCCTATGCCATGTGGCAAGACTGGATAGGTTGCAGTGAGGTGTGTAGTGCTGCTGACTGGGCATCCGATATGGTAGAGTGCATGGCGGGATCAGAGGAAGGAGATGACCACTTTGGTGGTTGCTACGGAGGTAGTGGATCTTGGGAGGCTCTATAGAGTGGCCGTGGAGGAGGCAGCTAGGCGCGGTAGAGGAGAAGACCACCAGTGGAGGCGGATAACTGGAGTGGTGCGGTGGGAAGTTTTAATCCCACATTCAATGTGGGTAGGGCAATACAACCCTTTTTAATTGCAAACCCTCTGAAACCAACCAAATAAGAAAGCCCGTGGCTTAAGCATGTGCTCTCTGCTAGTGCTTGTCACTGTGATGTGACTTGTGATGTCACTGTGATATAATCCGCTGCGGGATGCCCTTGGTACAGGGAATATGCTCTGATAGAGGGGGCATACCAACTTCGTGGAAAACAAAAAAAATTTGCTAAAAAAATTTGAAAAATTAAATAGATTAAAAAAAAAATATTTTTTTAATAAAATCGTACCGTAGAGATAGATCGGGCCGTACGGTCCGATTTGCAAATTTTTTTTGCCTTGGATTTGACTTTCATCGGATATGGGCGAGTTTATAGTCAATTTTAACTGAAACAGCCTCCTAGACATAATGGTGAGGTTAGATCTGCTCCAAGATGCCTCTATCACACGCTAGTTGCCAGATCTAAGATTTGGACCTTCAAAGCTTGCATCAAGCTCTCTTCAAATCGGCTAATCTAAAATGCTCCAATGGCTCTGATACCATGTAAGAATTTGAAAATAGAAAATATTGAACCAAGGATCTAGAGATTTAAGAAAAGCACAAGAGAGAAAATATGAAAGCAAGGATGGATTGAATAGATCCAATGAATTCACCTTGAATGATTTGCAATGAATTGATTACATAATATGCCTCCTTATATAGGAAAGGCAATAAGAGATAAGGATAAGGAGCTGATAAGCTATCACCTATGCTAGGTGTAATCACATGTCCACCAAATGTGGATCATCCTCCAATATGCAATAAAGTATGTGCATTGGATTAAGATGATAATGTGATAAGAGCACGAAAGGTGGATCTCACACACAACGAGGTATGTGAAGACAACTATCACACCAAAAGTGGAATTTCTCCTACACCATGTGCTTAATAGATGTGCACACTCCTAGGTGTCTCAATCACAAAATACTATGCAATGCATTAACCTAAGTAAGATTAAGTAAAGTGTAATTAGGAATAATTAATTATACCAACACTATTTGATTGACATTAATACAACATCAACCAAGTGATTCTGACTGACATCAAGTGATATCCAAACAACATCAAATTATCTCAAACATCAACAACATTTTCTCAAATCATAGCTTTTCTCATCAAATTATTCTATCAAACTGGGGCATTTGTTGAGGCCTTGATTATCATCAATATTTTTTAGAAATGAAAACTGATGAACTACAACTGATTTAGAACCTGATTGAAGAAATTGTGATTTGAGATCACTGAGAAGATTGACTAGATATGTAATATGATTAAATCAGTATTATGTTGTCATTGATGTCAACTAGTTTGACAATACTTATCTTGTAAGTTACTATACCGAAACATCTGTAGTGAAGGAGTGAAAGAGACAAAGAACAAAAATATCTACTTGAGGAAGATGGATATGATAGATGAGGATAAGGAATACATTGAGTAACTTGTTGATGAGTTTATGACTTCATGTTTTTGACTTGATTATGTTTCATTCATCTATGATAAGGAAAAGAGCTAAAAGACACAAAGTAGTGTTGTCGGTTGATGAAGCAATTTAGTATACATTGATGAAGTGTAGTGTATACTGAGAACAATGTTAACCAAGCTTGTGTTCACTGATGTATTTCTTTGTTAACCAAGAAGAATAGAATGAACTAATGACTAGTTTAGTCGATAAGATTGATGAGCTGGCAAGTGTATGATTACGAGGTAACAGATAAAGTTTGTTACACAGTTCAATGACTAACAAAATTTAGGAAAGATCTAAAGGATGAGAATCAAACATGTTATTGACACAAGTGGCGAGGTATGTTTAAGAGGCAAAATCAACAACAATGATTAAGTGACAAAATCTGATGGAGCAGAAGAAAACGATTTACATGTCTATATAAGAGACTGGAGATTTCACTACAAAGTGGTGATGCCGGAAGAGAAGAAAACTGTAGAATCATCATGTGAACAATTTTTCATGCATTCTGATCATACTGGTTAAGGAGAACCCTACTACAAAACATTACCAAGCGACAAAGAGTGATTACTGATGGATAGTAAGTTAAATAGTGTTTGAAACATAATTGATTTATTGATCAAAAAGATTTGTATGAGCTGAACATTGATCTATAATTTGCAATTGAAGTTACATTAAGTTAGATCACCTACTATTACATATTTAACCATTGTACACAGTCAAATCTCTTAACTGAGTGGACTAAGAAAGTCTTATTATGTATCATTCATAGAATGAACATTGTTATCCTGTCAACCCCAGAGTGATTGTTGGTTGGACGATAATGGTTGGTCTTAAATCCTCTAACAAGGTCACACCTAACAGTGTGTTTGTAACCTTTAACAGGGCTGGGTTTTCACCGACCTCACTTCAGAAGAGTGAATATTTTTTGGGTTGCCGGTCCCAGGTGGTTTTTCCTTTCATAGGGTTTCCACATTAAATCTCTTGTGTTATGTGTTGATTGTGATGTTTGTTTTGATGTCATATTTACATGTTGCATATTTGATTTGATTGGTAATTGTTATAAGTTTTAGACTGGTAATCAGTAAATGCACAAACAATAAAAGTATTTTAAGTTACCGAGCAGCAAAAATTGAATTATTTGTTTTTGGATTATACATTTTAGAATTGGGATAGTGATTAACAGATTCACCCCCCTCTCAGTTATTCTAACAAAAACATATTGGATCCATTTTCAATCAATTTCATCATATTTTTCTATCTAGTGATCAATCTATTTCATTTATGAGGGGGCATTATCATAGTATCAAATCTACATCAATATTGAATCTGGGGCATTAAAATTTCAAACTATTATTAGTGGGGCATGTTGCGTCATTTTCAAATCAGTTTTGTATCAATCAATCAATTATTGAATCAATGATTAGGAAATGAAATTTTCTTTGAATCAATGCGCTATGCACATCAATTCAAAGAGGGGCATTTGTAGACACCCAAAACTGGGTAGGTGTCTTAGAATCATTCAAATTTGCAAAATCTTAACCAAATGCTATGATTTTCATCAAAATGGATCAAATTAATTTCAAATGGATATTTATTAATCAAAATTGGATAAAATCATTTAAATCAAAGGAAAAAACAAATAATGACATCAAATAATTAAATACAAGCTTAAAGGGATCAATCACATTATATAATTGATTTTAATTAATTAATTGATTTTCATCAAAATGGATCAAATCAATTTCAAATGGACATTTATTAATCAAAACTGGACAAAATCATTTAAATCAAAGGAAAAATCAAATAATGACATCAAATAATTAAATACAAGCTTAAAGGGATCAATCACATTATATAATTGATTTTAATCAATTAATTGTATAGTTTTAAATCAAAAATCAAATTGAACTTATTCCCTTACATGGCTAATTTAATTAATTGATGGAATTTAATTAATCCTAATATCTTTCAACATAATTTGAGCAACCAATAAGAATTGAGAACACAATGCACATGGATCACTCCAAATTATTGAATCTCAATCACACATTTTCAACTTTGAATCTCAACTACTCAAATTTGTCTACTTGTCCAAACCTATGAGACAATCATTTAAATTGTCCCCCAATTTAAAAATATTTCAAAGTTTTTGACTCAACCAAGGCTAAACCATGATCAAATCACTCTACCCCCCTACCCTTGGGATTTTACTATAAATAGAAGTCATTTTGAGAGCATAATATACTAGAAAATTTGAATGCATAGTATCATCACTATAGGCAATTTGAGAGAAATTTGAGAGCAATTGAGCAATATCTTGAGCATTTTGAGAGCAAATAGTGAGATTTGAGAGCATTATCATGAGCATTTGATTTAATTTTTGTATCAAATTGACAATTGAGAGCTAGATTTAGGCATATTATCATAATTTTCTCATTCTAGGGTTGTCACTAGTAGAGAATAAGGCTGAGAGCTTTACTTACCAAGCTTAGATAGAGAACCATGAGATGATATGGATGTTAAATGCAATTCTTTAGATTAAATTTTCATTGTATTTTCATAGAATTGTTGCTAATTGTCCTAATTTCATGAAGGTGTAAACACTCACACACAATGTGTTATATTTTTTTTGTGTATTAACTATAAGCGAATAAAAAAATTACAATGAAACGTACAAAGAGAGGCCGAGCCTCAACACGAGATAATCAGAGTAGAAATTTTTTTAATTTTTAATGACAGTACATGTTAAAAAAGAACAAAAAATAGGAGATAAGAGACTAAATAATATCATCATATGACTCAACCTAGGCAGTCGAACCCAAGGGGCCTTCCATCCAGACAATGCTCTTCTTCTCTTGGATTTGGTCCAGCATGTTGATTTGGGCATCTATAGCATTCTTGTTCTTATTAATATCTTGTTTGAGCTTCTTCAAAGTCTCCTCAAAGATAGAAAGGTTGCCCATGTGTCTTCTCCATTCATAACCATCTTTCATTTCAAAAATAAAAATGATGGTGTGCCCCATTTGAAGGAATCTTTTTATCTTCTTTCTTTCAATTAGCATGTTTATGCTAACCTGCGAGGAGATTTTAAAATAGGTGAGTTTTCAAAAAGACTCAGTAAGGGTACTAGGGGTATCTTGATACCTTTCTTCATTTCTACACTTCCAAAGCTACCAAAGAATGTTAGCAGACAAAATGCTCCAAAACAAATCAGTATCCTTACTTAAGCCACGGATATAACTAGTGATAATTTTAAAGATCTTCACATCATTAGGATAGGTGATACCAAAAATAAGCCATTTTTCTTTAGAAAAAGTACAATCAAATAAGATATGTCTAGATGAATCAAGAAGTCTACAAGTGCTATAGAATTCATAAGAAGCATGGCCTTTCCTTAAAGGAAGTCTGTCGAGTAACATAAGCCACTTGAAGCATTTGATCTTAGGGTCAACAACATATTTCTAAAGTTTATCAAAGTACTTTTTCCATATATTAGTATCCAAGTTAGTATACCAAAGCTTATTGACATGCTTAATGATGGCATCATTAGAATCAATGATTTTGTATATGTTTTTGGCTTTGATTTTAGACACAATAGTTCCATCCGACCATTTAAGATTTAGAAACCTATGAGAATCAACATGAAAGGTAGTGGGGAGGTCCTTACAGGCTTTGACAATCATATTGTAGGTCCTCTTTTGGGATAGAGGGATGTTAAATTTGGGCTTGAGATACTGTAACGCCCCGCCAGGGAACCCAAGAAAAGTTAACCTAAACATGCTACTAAGTTTGGTGAACATTTTTTTTAAAAGTTAACAAACAAGTTAAAAAATAGTGCGAAAGCCATTACCATTTACTCACATTGATACAACATCCAAATCAGATTACAAGACTCAAGGGTTCCATGACGTAGAATTACTTAAGAACAAAAACTAAAGAAAGATGACCAAAGATTCCATAAAATATAAATTACAATTACATGATATAACAATAAATAAAATCCTCATGGACATCCATGACATATACATAAATTGACATCCACTGCACATGTTGCAGGGTATGTAGTAATAAATCTAACTATGATAATACAATGTACAGATTAGGTATCACATGCGATACACTAATACAGGATTAAAAATAAAGAAGATATGATAAGAAACATCAATGAAGAAGCATCAAAAGGAATCCATCTGTAGAAACACCATCAAGCACTGGCACCAGGATGTCAAATCTCAAATGGTAAATAATCACTACCACCTGTCTGTGTAGAACCACAAAGGCCTGCCCCACCATGCTGAGGAGATAACCACAAACCCCAATTGGATAACCATAACAAAACAAGGATAAAACCCTAAGCAGAAGGATCTTGAAAGTATTCTAAATCAAGGTAAACATAAAAAGTAATAGGTACAACTCACTAATCCAGAGGCAATTGACACATGTAGAATAACTAGACTATGCATAGGAAGGTGTCATCATGTACGTCTAACCCTTGAGTTTTGTCCTGGTAATCCCTCTAGATCCTGGCACCCAAGTGACCATACACCGCATCAATGACCTCTCGTATTAATGAAGTCATCAACTATGCCAACTCATCCCTTAAAAGGGGGCTAGTCATCTTCTCAACACCATCTTAGCTTGTACTAGCACTCAAGCATGGGTGAGGACTCTTGTCTTATTAGGTTCAATTAAATACCCCTTAATTATATTAGGTTATCACTTGATTACTGATACTTAAAATAAGTGATCCTGGCAGCCACTTGTGGGCCCCGACACTTATTGCAAGCCACCTCCTACTACACATCTAGGTAAACCACCCTAGGCTCACAGATCTCTCCTAGATCTAATAGGTATACCACTAGGTAATCCAAAATCCAAATTCACACAAAAGAAGCCAAAATGATTACAAAGATACCATAACATAATACATAACATCATGAGCCCATAAGGTCAAATCAGGGATGATAATCAGAAAAGTACATGTTAGCTTGTGGTGACTGATCAGGAAAGTACTATCTAGGAAAGTACTGTACACTTTTCCTCCCAACATATTTTTTGGTTATTTTGGGCCAACATATTGTAACTCATTCTAACCCTAAAATGGCAAAAATATTGTATAGTATGGCTTAGGGTTAGGGATTTCATAATGTATGATTTTAGTAGTTGCGGTGGAATTGAGTTGTAAGGGATTACAGATTGTAATCACGTTGTAATCACTGGATAATAAAATATTGGACTCGCTGTTGGTGGACATAGCCCAAGGATTGGGTGAACCACATTAAATCTTTGTCTTGTGTTCTCTTTTGTGTGGTTTATTATTTTTTGATATTGGTTATATTTGCTTGTAATTGTTATTTCTACCTTGTTAATCCTAACAAGTCGTATAAGAGTGAGGTTATTTTTGTTCGTTCTTTCATCTATTCTCTGAAGTAGGTCTCATGAGTTAGTGGGAGAGTCTCTCGGTTAAGTGGGAGAAATGGCTGATGAGGGTAGGATAAAGGTTGAAAAGTTTAATGGGTAGAACTTCTAGTTATGGAAGATGCAAATGGAGGACTATCTCTATCAGAAGGATCTATGGCGGCCATTAGAGGGAATAGCCAAGAAAGAGGCAACAATGTCTCAGGAAGAATGGGATATTTTGGATAGGAAGGCACTAGGGAGTATTCATTTATGCATGGCACAATCGGTGGCATTCAATATCACTGGAGCAACGAAAGCTAAAGATCTGATGGATACCCTAGCGAAGTTGTATGAAAAGCCTTCAACTTCAAACAAGGTATTTCTTATGAAGAGTTTATTTAATATGAAAATGGTAGAAGGTGGATCAGTCACTGATCATTTGAATGAGTTTGATACAGTTACGAGTCAGTTAGCCTCAGTTAAAATTACTTTTGATGAAGAGGTTAGGGCTCTCTTGATTTTGTGTTCTTTGCCAGAAAGCTAGAATGGCTTGGTAATGGCTGTTAGTAATTCTATTTCTGGTTCTAATACCCTAAAGTTTGATGATGTCATTGGTGTTATATTGAGTGAGGAAATTCTTAGGAAAAGCTCAAGGGCATCCACATTGAGTAGTGTATTAAACACAGAAAGCAGAGGTAGAACAAGAGATAGAGGAAACAACTCTGGAAATCATGGGAAATCAAGAGGAAAATCAAAGGGATAGAGGTCTGAATCCAAAGGGCTAAATGATTGCTGGTACTATGGAAAACCAGGTCATAAGAAGAAAGATTGTTGGTCTCGGAAGAAAGATCAAGGAGACAAACATGATGGAAACAAGGAGGCAAATGTGGTAAGTAACAAATCCAAAGAGGATGCTTTTCTCTTGTCTTTAGAAAATGTTGATGATTCATGGGTGTTAGATTCGGGGGCTTCATTTCATGCTACACCCCATAGAGGTTATTTTGTTGATTATGTCCAAGGGGATTTTGGGCTAGTTTATTTGGGAGATAATGAACCCTGTCAAATTGTTGGAAAAGGGAAAATCAAGATTAAGTTGCACAATGGGAATCATTGGCTACTACAAGAGGTAAGACATGTTCCAAGGCTGAGTAGAAATTTAATTTTAGCAGGGCAACTCACTGATGAGGGTTGCACAGTTACTTTTAATGATAAAAATTGGAAGGTTTCAAAGGGTTCCTTAGTAGTAGCAAACGGTGTGAAAGTAGACACCTTATATCTTTGTATAGGTCATATTGTTCCTTCTACTTTAATTGTTTCAGAAGATAATGAATGTTCAGAAATAATGGCTGCAGTTGAGGCTGACATATTTTTCAGTTATTTTGGGCCGACATATTGTAACTCATTCTAACCCTAAAGCGGCAAAAATATTGGATAATATGGATTAGGGTTAGGGATTTCATAATGTATGATTTTAGTACTTGCAGTAGAATTGAGCTGTAAGGGATTATAGATTGTAATCAAGTTGTAATCACTAGATAATAAAATATTGGACTCGCTGTTGGTGGACGTAGCCCAAGGATTGGGTGAACCACATTAAATCTTTGTCTTGTGTTCTCTTTTGTGTGGTTTATTATTTTTTGATATTGGTTATATTTGCATGTAATTATTATTTCTACCTTGTTAATCCTAACAGTACATGCTCATTAAAACATAGCTGAAAATAGAATCATCTGACACATACCCCAGCCTTTGTAGCCCCCTAGGTCTTCTAGTTCCCAATAACCCATAATAATTATACCAGCAGACACATCAGGCACAAAGGATACAACACTCACATTATTGAATATTGAAATACGATTTATAAGCATTTAAGTTCCACATCAAGCATAATCGAATCCAAGCATAAGAACAAATAAACCTATTAGGAAAATCCTGAACATACTCATTGCAATAATATCATAAGCAGAACATCCTTAAAGATTACTTAAGAATCCAACATATGAAAATGCCCAATTTCAGTAAAAATAATAACTAATGTTACTTCATGAATGCCAATAGATTATAACTTAACTAAATCCATTTATAGATTTAACTATATCAATAGATAATTCAATTTTAGCTAAAATGATTTTCATTTCATCTTAAAAAAATTTGAATCTAATAAATAATCAAAATTAACTTAATAAATTAACATATAAATATTAATTTATCAAAATTAATTAATCAATCATTAAATTATTAAAACTAATTACCAAAATTAGAACATTAATGAACAAATCTTAATTTATTAAAAACTAAACAATAATTGTTAATTAACAAATAGTATGAATTAAATAATTAAAAATTAACTAAGTTAATAATTAAAATTTAATTAAATTAAAATGTTAATATCAAATATCAAAACTAAAAATAAATAAATACAAATTTATCCAAGTTTATATATTTTAACACATAACATAAATTTCATATATTATAAACTAAGCATATATATATATATATATATATATATATATATATATATATATATATATATATATATATATATATATATATATATATATATATATATAATAAATAAATAAATAAATTTAATAACAAAAACAACCAAAAGTGAGTGGGGGCTGTGGGTCCCACACACGGTACCCACAGTACCCCCCTGCCATGCTCTACAACCAAGGCTGTCGCACGGCTCCCAAAGGGATACAGTGCGACAGTCCTTTGGTCTCCCACCGACGGTCCCAGGTACCCACGTGACGCTCTATGGGGGGTTGGGGGGTTTGGTGGCCCCCGCCCCCAAACATATACTTTTTAAAATTGTTTTTTTTTTTAAACAACACAAATTTCATGCCCTCTTTTTATTAATTATAAATTTTGTTTTATAAATATTTTAATATAAATCTAATCAAAGCTTTTTAAAAAAAAAAAATTTAATTCCAAAAATAACAATAACCAGAATAGGATATTTTTTTTTAACAGAATATAAATTTTCTTCTCAACAATCTTAAATTTAGTTTTCAATGCACAAGAATATATTCCTTTATAAGGCATATATATTTTATTAATCATTATACACTAAAATTCATGCCACCAATTTAACTTTTGCCTGGTGCTTTTATTTGACTGTATTTGTTTTATAGGGAATATATATTTATTTAACCAGGATTGGATTTTCCACCCAAATTGGGTTTTTTTTCAATCAAATTGGATTTTCTTTCAAAGGGGATTAATTTTCTTTCAACTCTATAGTCTAACTATATAGCAAATTTGATTTTTCAATTTACAAGCAAACCATAGACAAACTTTTAATAAAATTTTATCAGCATAATGGTACAATGCCAAGTAATCATAAAAACATAAAATAACATATCCGAGGTTTCTCTAATACCCAAAATTCAAGAAATCATACAGATCTAACGAGATAAAACTAGATCTACCCAAACACAAAATTTTACTAGATAAAATAACAGAAGGCACACAACAAAAATTCTAGATCCTACCTTAGATCCAATGCTAGAACTGTAATGAAACCTCTGTTGTAGATCTGAAAATGAGATTTCCTCCAAAACCAATCCTACCTGCAGATCTGAAAACTATGTTGAAAATAGGAAGCAGATCCAGATGCACAATCAAGCCAAATCAACAAGCAACCACAACAATCCATAAATTGTCCAAAAATTCAAAGCACAAAATCTCTCCCAAAAATCTTCTCCAAAACCTGTGTCCCCCAAAATGAATGCAATCATTTTCCTAATAGGAATCCAATTCTCAAATTCATGCAATCCCTAAAGACAACTCAAAAGTTAACTCACAGTTCAACTCCAAATCAGAAATGACTCATAAGACAACTCCTGATCAGACTCTAACTCCAAAATTGAAAGTAAATATTAATTAATTAATTAAAATATCTTTTAAATGCACAACACAACTTTGACTTTTGAAAACTAGTTGTTATCTTTTTGAAAACAAATCCCTTTTCAATTTTGCACATGTTATAATTTAAATTCATTATTAAATAAATTAAATACTTAATGCATCCTAAAACATGCAATTGAATATTTAATAATACTCACTAAAATAATAATATCTAATTATCAATAAAATAATCAATTAAATCCAAATGATCAATTATTTGATTTTAATTAAATTTCATCAAAATAAACTTAGGACATAATCAATATTAATTTCTAAATACTCAAATAATTAACTTTAATTTAATTCCCTCAATTAAATCCTAGGAGCATAATTAATCATTAAATTCAACTATGCACCTAACATTGATATACACATAAAATAACCTATATAAACATAATTCAACTATAATCAATAAATTAATAATCACCCACATACCCACAAATCAACTGAAACCAAAAGACATAAAACTAAACAAACATAGGAGAAGGGATCCACAAACTCATGCCAACCAGATGAATTCGGGTAGGGTAGTCAAACCAACACTTGTCCAATCCTAGGACAATTTGGCTTAGGTTAGGGTTTTGGGTCTGTGTATTATCTCCCCTCTTTACCATTGAGATGAATGTTTTTGGGCATGCTCACTCCTGCCAATTCAGGGAAGATGATGCCCTATGCCTACAAAACTGTCATCACAAGATGAAGCATGTACATACAATAATATATAGCAAACAATGATAAGGTATAGTCAGTCGTGTGGATCTTGACTATGCAAGTAACTACGCCTCCGTCCTCTACAAAACAAACACGTCAAATAGATGAAAACACATGATAACCATACACATGCCAGTATGGGATTAGTACCATTAATCAATATAAAATATAAACATAACATCAAATGATATCATCATCTAATCTAGGCAATCGCATAATGCATATAAAATGAACAATAATCCATAACCAACATTTATTAACATGATAATCAATCACATCAAAAGTGACCTAAAAGAATTTGGTCATACAACTTAAACATAAAGAAACCTAAAAGCGAACTACGAGTGGGGTAGTACAGATCCTCCCCACTAATAAGGTTGTCTTGGTAAAAAAGATAGATAGATTGAGAGATCCCAGGTTATTCCAGAGTTTAGTAGAGCACCCTTGGGAGAGGGCAAGAGGCTTACTCAAGAGGTGAAGGTTCCACAAAATTGATCTTTCACCATACAGATGGTTATGATAATAGAAAGTCCTATTAGGAATAAACTATTTAATATGCTCCCAAGCTTTCCAAATATTTTTAAAAACCACAGAGCCCTGGACAAGGACGGGGAAGTTTCCTTGAATGATACATCACAGAGAGGAAGATTATTACAAGACTTAGCCTTCTAAGGGATCCCTCTTTCAATATTACACCTAATAAGGACCTTCCATGGTTCATCACCATCCAGAGAGTCGAAGACCCATTTGGCAGCAAGGGAAATCCCTTGAGTCTTAAGGTCCTTTAATCCCAACTCCCCAAGAAGCTTGTTAGTGTGACACCATTCCCATTTAATGACATTGAATTTCTTATTTCCTTTTCCATCAGACCACAAAAAATTCCTAATCGCCTTCTAAATTTCCAAAATTTAATAGTTATTAAACATCCAAGTAGAGGAGTAGTAAATATTATAGGAGGAAAGAATTTTTTTGCACACCTAAACTCTACCAGCCAACAAGAGGGATATGTTATGCCATTTACTAAGCTTTTTATAAATCTTATCCTTCACCCAAAACCACATATCCTTAAGGGATGGTTCTATAGAGAAGGGATACTAGAATACCAAATAATTTTTTGAGGACCACCCCATTGAAAATCAAACTTGTTAAACCAGTCAGGAGGTTGATCATTCCAACCCAGGAAAATAGATTTAGACTGGGAAAGGTGAGCATAAAAAATAGAGTAGAAGGAGTTGAGTTTATTATGATGAGCCTCAAAATTGTCTTCATAAGCTTAAAAAAAGTAGAGGTGTCATCATCAAATTGACAATTAATAAGCTTAGAATCTCTAGCATGGTGATGCATTTTACAACAGGGGAAAGGGAGTTGTCCCTAATAATGTAAGTGAGGGCATCAAAGGAAATAACAAAAAGAGCAGGGGAAAGGGGCTAGCTTTGTTTGATGGATCTTCCAAGGGAGAAGGGGTCAGACAATGAGCCATTAACATTGACCTAAGTAGAAGCATCATTCAACAGAAGCTTAACAAATGTACAAAAAGTAACAGGGAATCCAAAGGCCTCAAGCATCATGGAGATAAAATCTCATTCATCCCTATCGTTAGCCTTCTCAAAGTCTAACAATAACATAGTAGAGTTTTGGTGGGAGTGATTCGACTAGTTCATGGCTTCCCAGCTAGTGATCAGGTTCTCAAGAATAAACCTACCCTTAATGAAACCAGTTTGGGTAGAGAAAATGAAATTGGGCCAGATATTTTCAAGTCTCAGAGCAAGAATTTTAGCAAGAATTTTATAAGAAACATTAAGGAGATTAATGGGCCACTATTTTTTAAGGAGGGACTTGTCTCCATCCTTGGGGATCGACTTTATGATACCTCTATTGATAAAGTTTTCTAGGGTGCCTTTGGTAAGAGCTTTAGAGTATATGTCATGGAGGTCTTTGCAAATCCAAGTTATGTTTGCCTTATAAAATTCCACAGGTAAGCCATCGGGTCTAGGAGCCTTATCATTCTTTAGAGAATTAATAGCTTTTTCAATTTCCTCTATAAATATGTCTTTACTAAGAAGGGAAGCATCTTGTTTGGAGATTCTATTGGGAATGATATTTTTGTACTTGTTTATGAGGGATTTAGCCTCCTCAGTATCTTCAGAGGTAAATAAGTTTTGGTAGAAAGTGACAAAGGCTTCTTTAATTTTATCAATATCAACAATTTTAGTGTTATTAACCACAATCCTATCAATGGTCTCGTTAGACTACTTCTACTTAAGGAGGTTAAAAAATAATTCTAAGCCCCTATCTCCATGTTGGAGCCAGTGAGCACAAGACCTGATTTTGGCTCCTCTAATTGTAAGATGTCGGTGCTATCTAAGGGCTTCCCTAGCCTTAGAGACAAAAGGGATAAGGTTGTAGTCAAAGGGATTGGCTTGAATGTCTAATTCAGTAGAATGCAGCTTAGAGGACAGAGTCTTCTTGGTATATCTAAAGCCTTTGGCTTTCTTCTGTCCTATGGTTTGCAGAAAAATTTGCTGAGTAGAGATGTTATGACTCCACAAATCAATATATGAGAGGGAGGGGAGACTGATCTTATTGATGATCCTAATAGGGTTAATGGCAGAAAGAACATCATCATCCATGAGCAGAGTATTGTTAAGGAGGAATTTCAGGTTACTAGCCTTCTTCAACAAAGGGGAATTGTTAAATCTAATACAAATAGAGATGGGGTGGTGATCTGAAAGGGAGGTGGGAGTCACAGTAACCATGTTCCCCTATTTATCAGGAATAAATGAAAAGAAATTCTTATTAGCATAGAATCTATCCAGCATAGCATAAATTCTAGAGGGGCCTTATTGAAAATTGCACTGGGTATGCCACGGGCCATGGTTAGAATCAAAGTTTCTAGCTAAAGGATCAAACAACTATTTAGTATTTTTTATCCTATTCCATTGCACCTTTTCTAAGTCTTTCCAGGAGAAGGGGAGACCACCAGATTTTTCCTCCTAGGACTCAATCATGTTGAAATTCCCCCCAAAGAGCCAAAGGATATTGGGAAGGGAAGTTAACCAAGACCAGATATCTGATCTCTCTTTGTAGTCATTGGAGGCATATATAGAGCATATACCAAAGGTAGAAGAGTTAGTGTCAATAGTAACCCAGACAACCCTATTACAGGGTGACACACCCTTACCTGTGATAGAGTTGGCCCATTTAGGATTAACTAATAAACTCACCCCTCCTCTGCCTTTAGGATGGTTAGAGTACACCTTTATAGCTTCTTTCCAAATGAAGTTTAAATTAACTTCAAGCATAAATCTAGTAGTTTTTAATTCCTGTAACATAATGATATCCATTTAATTAAGAGAATCTAAGTAACGTTTAATAATATAATTCCTGTTTGGGCATTCAAGACCCTAATGTTCCATAAAATATAGTTCATGAGGAAACTAGTGGGGAGGGGGATCACATAGGGTTCACGGAGTGATCTGAATTATGAAATAGATTACAATACCTGGTGTGAAACCTACATTATTGTGAAATTTGACATAAAAGGTGAAAAGACTAACAACAAGATTGCAAGCCAAAAAGTGTCTCCATTCTATTCGAAATTGGATTTTATACAAGTCGGATGGATCCCAAGGGTCACAAGAATCCCTTGGAATCGAAAGGAAGAGTTATCATAATGTTTATTACAAATAAACTATTAAAACTATCAAAGTTTATTAAAAAACTATATATAAATTTAGGTCCACTTGGAGAAGGCATAACTTTCTCATCCTAGCTCTGAATTGTGAACCATTTAATGCATTAGAAATGTATTCAAATAATCTTGAATCAAATTTAAAAAATGACAATGTTTCATTGGTACTTCGAGGAAACCTCAAAGCCTAGAAATGCACTGAAGACCCTCAAAAATGCAGTTTACTAAAACATAGAAAATTTTTTAAAAATAGATTTTAGTATTTTCCATATTTAATCCTGATCATGGACCCACTGGTAAGAGTAGTAACTACAGATGAGATGTTGCCATTTTTTTTCCCTCGATTATTTTTAAGCTTGGAACCTAGGGGCCGTCCTCTTCTTTTAGACTGGAGGAGGTTAGTTTTGCCATCAACATGTGTTATATTTTTAAAGATATTAACATTATTAGAAGAGATGATTGATTAAGCACCCTTATTTTGTACTTCAATTTTAAATCACTTCAATTTTTTAAAATAGTTTACTTATCGATTTATATTTGTAAGATAATTATATTTATTAATAATCTACTATTATTTATTAATAATTTACTATTATTAATATTTTATTAAAAGATAAATAATAATATTAATAAATTTTTTATATTATACTCATGTTAAAGTAAAACAAAAATGAATACAACAAGCAATACAAATAAAACAGGGAAATCCAGTCCTTCTTTTCACTTTGGGAGTAATAAATACCAAGAATCCAGTCAAACATGACTGAATAGTCATAAATTATGGCGAGTGACCCTTGTAAGAAATAATACAGAAGCCTTCACAATGAAAAAAATAATGTTTAATATTTATAAAAATGCAAAACGCTGTGTAAAATGATTTTAAGTAAAAATCATTGTTTCCATTGAAATATGTGAACACTACCATACAAAATGACCCTTGTGTAGAAGTGTTTATAGTTGTAATGAAGAGGTTCTCCTCAATTGTAATATATTTATTTCACTTCATATCAATTTCTATGGCTATTTCTCCTTATATAGCTTGTTCAAAATATACGACTCTTGTTATGTCTAATGCTTCACAAATCTGACAAATAATGGGGATGGAGCTAAACCCCCAAACCATGTATTTTACCACAAATAATATTCATAAAAAACCTATGAGTAAATTTTTAAAAATGTGAAATCGAGAAAACAATTAGTCTAATACATTGATTGACAAGTAACACAGATCAAAAGGGGGAAAATGTAGAAGAAAATTGGTAGCTCTTAATCTTTTCTTTGGAAAGGACACTGACATGATTATTCAAATGACTTTTTCTTCATGTCTGCACTTGAAGTTAAACGACTCTTTCGCATTTCCTTTTAAGACATTATTTGAAAATAGAAGTTACATTCACACTACTTTGACTGATATGATAGTTATGAAAGCAATGAGGTCATAAATTATAGGCAATGTTGTAGGGAATGGTACTATAAAAATGTAAAAATGTGGAAAATTTGCAAAGCAAGAGAATGATCATTTTTTCATATCAATTTGACATGGACAACTATTTGTGTAGAGTGTCAACATTATTTGTTACACCTTGGAATAAAACAAAACTCTCGTAATTCATAACAAACGGCTTGCAAAAGCAAAATCATTTTTATAGAAATGGACCAAAGATCCTCAAAAATGTAGTTTACTAAAACATGAGAAATTTTGAAAAATTAGATTTTAGTATTTTTCCAATTTAATTCTGATCATGGACCCACTGCTAAGAGTAGTAACAGTAGATAAGATTTCACCAATTTTTTTTCTCTCGATTATTTTTAATCTTGGATCCTAGGGGCCATCCTCTTCTTGTAGACTGGGGGAGGTCAGTTTTGCCATCAACATGTGTTATATTTTTAAAGATGTTAACATTATTAGAAGAGAGGATTGATCGAGGACCCTTATTTTGTACTTCAATTTTAAATCACTTCAAGTTTTTATAATAGTTTACTTATCGATTTATATTTGTAAAATAATTATATTTATTAATAATTTACTATTATTAATATTTTATTAAAAGATAAATAAAAATATTAATAATTTTTTTATATTAGACTCATGTCAAAGTAAAACAAAAATGAATACAACAAGCAATACAAATAAAATAGTGAAATCGGGTCCTTCTTTTCATTTTGGGAGTAATAAATACCAAGAATCTAGTCAAACATGAATGAATAGTTATAAATTATGGCGAGTGACCCTTGTAAGGAATAATACAGAAGCCTTCACAATGTTAAAAATAATATTCAATAATTATAAAAATGGAAAACTTTGTGTAAAATGATTTTAAGTGAAAATCCTTGTTTCCATTGAAATATGTGAACACTACCATACAAAATGATACTTGTGTAGAAGTGTGTATAGCTATAGTGCGTAAGGTTCTCCTCAATTATAATATATTTATTTCACTCCATATCAATTTCTATGACCATTTCTCCTTATATATCTTGTTCAAAATATATGACTCTTGCTATGTCTAATGCCTCACAAATCTGACAAATAATGGGGATGGGGTCGAATCCCCAAACAATATATTTTGCCACAAATAATATTAATAAAAAATCTATGAGTAAATTTTTAAAAATGCGGAATTGAGAAAACAATTAGTCTAATGCATTGATTGACAAGTAACATCGATCAAAAGGGGGAAAATGTAGAAGAAAATTGGTAGCTCTTAATCTTTTCTTTGAAAAGGACACTGACATAATTATTCAAATGGTTTTTTCTTCACGTCTGCACTTGAAGTTATACGACTCTTTCACATTTCCTTTTAAGACATTATTTGAAAATAGAAGTTACATTCACACTACTTTGACTGATATGATAGCTATGAAAGCAATAGGGTCATAAATAATAGGCAACATTTTAGGGAATAGTACTATAAAAATGCTAAAAATGTGGAAAATTCGCAAAGCAAGAAAATGATCATTTTTCCATATCAATTTGACATGGACAACTGTTTGTGTGGAGTGTGAACGTTATTTGTTACACCTTGGAATAGAACAAAACACTCGTAAATCATAGCAAATGGCTTGCAAAAGCAAAATCATTTTTATAGAAATGCATCGAAAACCCTAAAAAATGCAGTTTACTAAAATACATGAAATTTTGAAAAATTAGATTTCAGTATTTTCTCAATTTAATCATGATCATGGACCCATTGGTAAGAGTAGTAACATCAGATGAGATGTCACCAATTTTTTTCCCTCGATTGTTTTTAATCTTGGAACCCAGGGGCCGTCCTCTTCTTTTAGATTGGGGGAGGTCAGTTTTGCCATCAACATGTGTTATATTTTTAAAGATATTAACATTATTAGAAGAGGGGATTGATTGAGCACCCTTATTTTGTACTTAAATTTTAAATCACTTTAATTCTTTAAAATAGTTTAATTATTGATTTATATTTGTAAGATAATTATATTTATTAATAATTTACTATTATTTATTAATAATTTACTATTATTTATTAATAATTTACTATTATTAATATTTTATTAAAAGATAAATAATAATATTAATAATTTTTTATATTATACTCATGTCAAAGTAAAAATAAATGAATACAACGAGCAATACAAATAAACAGGGAAATCGGGTCCTTCTTTTCACTTTGGGAGTAATAAATACCAAGAATCCAGTCAAACATGACTGAATAGTCATAAATTATGGCTAGTGACCCTTGTAAAGAATAAAGAGAAGCCTTCACAATGCAAAAAATAATGTTCAATATTTATAAAAATGGAAAACGCCGTGTAAAATGATTTTAAGTAGAAATCCTTATTTCCATTGAAATATGTGAACACTACCATACAAAATGATACTTGTGTAGAAGTGTGTATAGCAGTAGTGTGTAAGGCTCTCCTCAATTGTAATACATTTATTCGACTTCATATCAATTTCTATGGCTATTTCTCTTTATATAGCTTGTTCAAACTATACAACTCTTGTTATGTCTGATACCTCACAAATCTGACAAATAATGGTGATGAGGTTGAACCCCCAAATAATATATTTTACTTCAAATAATATTCATAAAAAATATATGAGTAAATAAATAAAAACCAAAGTGGGAGACCCACCATATTTATATTTATATAACTGATTCAAGGACTCGTCCATGGAAGAATCGGGAAGAAACCCCAGAGTCAAAGTCGTAGACAAGCTAGAAAATAGAGATAATTACATTTGGTTTTACGCATGAAAACCACATAACCAAAATTGAGAAAACAATTAGTCTAATGCATTGATTGACAAGTAACATCGATCAAAAGGGGGAAAATGTAGAAGAAAATTGCTAGCTCTTAATCTTTTCTTTGAAAAGGAGACTGACATGATTATTCAAATGATTTTTTCTTCACGTCTGCACTTGAAGTTGTATGACTCTTTCACATTTCCTTTTAAGACATTGTTTGAAAATAGAAGTTACATTCACACTACTTTGATTGATATGATTGCTATGAAAGTAGTGACCCCAATTTGACATGGACAACTATTTGTGTGGAGTGTGAACATTATTTGTTACACCTTGTAATAGAACAAAACTCTTGTAATTCATAGCAAATGGCTTGCAAAAGAAAAATCATTTTTATAGAAATACATCGAAGACCCTAAAAAATGCAGTTTACTAAAACATAGGAAATTTTGAAAAATTAGATTTCAGTATTTTCCCAATTTAATCATGATCATGGACCCACTTGTTGTGGTCCCACAACCACGCTCCCCTTTGTTGGACCTTATGGCCTCAGGGGCCCCCCTTTTTGCTTTTTGCTTGCCTCACTTTTGTCACCTTCGGGGTTGGTGTCCTTAGTTTTTTTTTTATAGTTTTTTTGGCCATTTCGGCCTTGAAATCTTCTAGCCCTTTCGGAGGATGGAAAGTGCGAAAGACCCTAGCAGAGCGACAACTTTTCTTTTTTTTTCTTAGCGGAGTTTTCGGCCATTTCGGCCTTGTCGGCATTTCAGGCCTTTTGGTGGTCCGCAAGGTGCGAAGGCTACAATGGAGCGATCTCGGGTGGGTGGTCCTTTTTGGACTTCCCGATGGTCGTCGATCCCGAAGTCTGACTCTCACGGGAGTTGGCCTTTCGGTGTTTTTGGCCTATCCGACATCCGATACACCCAAAATGGCTGAGACCCCGACACGCAGGGCACTGATGTCACTAGTCTCGCACAGCCTATAAGAGGCGCGATGGTCCTTTCAAACCCTCACTTTGCGCACTCGCTCCTCCATCATTTTCCCATTTGTTCTTTCACCACTAGTTGCTTTTGCTTCGTTTGGCTCCCGCTTCCTCGTTGGTTGTCGTCGGGTTCTTTGTCTCTTGGGTAGGTAGTCTTCTCCCCTTCATCTTTCTTTTTCTAGTTAGCATCCTCTTTTTTGTCATTTCATGTTTCTTGTTTTAGGTCTAGGGTTTGCATTTTCGGTCTTTTCAGCTTGAGTCTTAGGTCTAGGTTGCTTTAGGTCAGCCTTTTCAGCCTTAGGGATCATCGAGGTAGTCGCCTCGCATCCCTACGTGAGTTTTTGGTCAAACTCACCATCAGACTCTTTTTTTTTGAGTCCAACCTAAAACCCTAGTTTCAGACCTTTAGGGTTCGAAAATCACGGAGCGTCCACCAGATTGACAAACTCCCAAGTGCTCACATTGTTGGCATTTCGGTGTTTGCACACACCGAAACATCACATACCCCTGAAACACCGAAAACAACACCCATACTTTGTTCTCGATCTCTCCGAACTTGTGGCTTTTTCGACATTTTCAGACTTTGTGACTTCTAGGTCTTTCAAAGGTCTGATAACTCTGAGAAGTGTCTTCCCTACCAGAGCCCTTTTGTCCTTTTTTGCCCTCCAAGCCTTGCAGCCTTTTGGCCTTTTCAGACCTTTTGACATTTAGGATGTCTGATGAGTTCGAAAAGTTGAAAAGGTTGAAATCTCTGGTGTTTTCTTTGAAAGCATGATTTTAGTGAGTGGTGGTGCTTTCCTAGTTTCTTTTCTCTCACTAGGTTGCTAATCTAGGCCTTGTGCTCTTTTGCAGATATGGCCGAGAAGGTACTGGCATCACCGGTAATGAAATACTAGTTCAAAGGATACCACCCACCATCCAAGGTGACCGACTTACATGCTGGGATAACTGATACTGATATTGGAAATGTGAGGTGGAACGAGTACCTTAATAAGTTTGCTCAGCCAATGGGACATTTAGAAGATTGCACTTCATTGGTCCATTGTTCCTTGGTGAATGCAATAGCACACCCTATCTCAATCTAGTTGGCGGAGTTGATTAACACACTGGCCAACAACTATGTGCCAGATGAGCGCATAGTCAAAAATAGCATGGGGGAAGTGGTCCTGGACTTGAAGCCTGACAATATCGAGGATGTTTTCCATCTACCCAAGGGGGTAGATAAGTTCTTCAACTTCCATGTAAACAAAGGGATGAAATTATATAACAAAGATACACAGAGGGCTCACAACATTGTTAATAATGAGTACCTGATGCAGCCCTTACCCAAGAACAGGCTGGATAGAATTGACATGCGGAGGGGATACATGAAAGAGGATATCTAGGCTGCCATAACAATGATAAGCAGAGTGTATGGCTTGCCCAAGTCTCATCAATTGGAGCCCTGGATGATCTTCCTTATCCAGAAAATAAAAGAAAGACAAGCAAGGTTTGATTGGGCCTCTATTCTAAGTGACCAGTTGGATGAACAGCTGATTTGGGTAAAGACAGATCCCCACTTTTAAATGACCTCCTATGTTGTGTACTTACTTGTTGCTAGGGTGGTATATCCAGGGTTGACCAAGTTTGGAAACATCAGGGAACAAAGCACACAACCTTTCACTTTGTATCCTTAGTTGGTGTGAAAGGACTTCCTCGCACACAATAGCCCAAAATTTAGGATAGTTAATGATGCCTTCATTTTTGCAATCATCCGCTCCATCGACGGTGATTTTGCTAAAAGGTTATCAACAAAAGTAGCGGCCAAAGTACAGGCCATTGGGGCATTTTACATTCAATTAAGAATGTTCACATACATTCAAGTGGTAGGAAGCACCTTACCGCCCAAGAAGCTCCCAAGGTATCCTCCTGATAGGGTAGTTTTACTAGAGATAGTAAGGCAACTGTCTGATGCTCACGAGCATATCAAGCATAAGAAGAAAGACTGTTGGGACTTCCCTATTTCATTCGGTCCTCATTGTGTTCTAGACATGAAAGTTTGCAAGTCATTGGTTGGAGAATGGGATGAATTCCCACTGGCAACCTACAGCCTGGTGAGGCCACATTTTGACCCCATTGGTACCTATAGCCACATAATGGGAAGACACTACATCCATGAGCCGCATGTTGAAGATCATTGGGCTAATTGTGTGGAAGATTATGAGGTGAGAATTTGTGACTATTGCCAGATGAGCTTAGAGTTGGCGCAAGGTGCCCTTTCCTTGAAGATTCCACAGAAGGCATTAGATGCAGACTCTGATAAAATCATGGATTCCATATATAACATGGATATGGTATACACCAGGGCCATTCTGAACATAGAGGTAGATCGGGATGAGAATGATAGGATGGAATTTAGAGCCCGACATGTGATCAAGTTGACAAGGTCTTGGGTTACTCATCCATTTCCTATGCAACCACTTCTTATAAAAAAACTCCCCGAGAAACCATCTTGAGAAAAGAAGAAGGGAGAGAAGATACTGAAACCTCAATTCAAAGGGGTTGCCCCTCTAAATCCTGAGACTGTATATCGCCATGAGTGTCCCACCGCATATGGTCTGATCACACACTCCAAAAAGGTGAAAACCAGGATGACTGGGAGCATTGCTCCACCAGAGGTGCCTTCATCAAGTGACCATGGTTCTCCTAGCTCAAAAAAGAGAACAAAGTTCAAAATAATTGGACCTAAGCTGACTGGATTAATTAAAGGCCATGTTTACAAAAGAAAGGCAGGCTCAACCCCCACAATAGATGGATACTCTGGAAGAAGATGATGAGGATCTGTTGGATGAAATTCCCCTTAGTAGGAGGACATGGTTAGCGGGATTCCTAAAGAAAAGGAGAATAATGGAAGATGATCCTAAGGATGATGAAGGGGCTTCTTAGGTAGAGCCAATAAATTTGGATGCCCTAGGTGATGATGAATTCAACATCTCCGATTTTGCAGGTTTGCATGGTTTCAAAGAAGCTGAGTAGTAGGATCCTATGCAATTCACCAGTCTTTTTAGTGGCGTAGAAGAAGAGTTACCATAGGAACCTCAAGGTCAGAGTGATGTCAAAATAGCCAAAGACTAGGAGGGAATTGCAGAGCCAGAGAGGGATTCTTCTGTTAAGATCACCTCAAAGGAGGGAATTGTAGAGCCCAAGAGGGATTCTTCTGTTAAGATCACCCTAGAGGAGGGAATAAGTACACAGGTGCCTTTGGATGCATCTATTCTACCTCTACCCCCATCTCACCCTTCCACACTTCCCACCATTCCACTTCAAGAGCTTCCCACTACCCCGCTTTCCACTCCCGTGCTAGATACTCCACTGTCTCAGCAACCTTTTTCTTCCCATGTTCCTTTCCCAACTTCAACTCAACCAGCCCATTCAACCATTCCCCTTGTCTCTCCTACACCTCCCCCACTCAAAATTCCTCCCCAAGTTCATATTGATTTAATGCCCCAGAGCTCATAGGAGCCAGATAAAGAAGTTGAAGTCAACGGCCGAGAAGGGGAAGAAGAAATTCATATTGGATCTGAGGAGGAAGGTGACAAGGGAGAATCACAGGAAGAAGAAGAGCCATATACAAAAGAAGAGCTACATACTAAAGAAGAAGAAGCTCCCAAGGGGATAAGGATAGAATGTGTGGGGACTTCTACTACATCGGCTACTCCCTATGAGACATTGAATGCATTCTCAAAGCCCACTTGGTTTACCAAAGAAGTGTAGCTGAGGGTGAGGATATATACTAATGAAGAGATTGATATAACCATGTAAGGGCATGCTTTCCATTAGACGACACCGTTTCCCCAAGCTAGGAGAATGTCTTATGTAATGCAAGACCAGATGGGGAGGTGGAAGGCATAGGTGGTTGTCCCTACAATGGATATCAGCATGAAGGATATCACTCCAGAGGACTATGTGTTGGAAGAAGTGGACTTGGGAGAACCAACCAGAGAAGGTAGAAAACCTTGGCTACTTTGGGTTTGAAGCATGCTCTGGGCTTCATGAGTAAAGATGAAGAAAGGATAAAAGAAGTGAAAGAATAGAATGAAGCAATGAAGAAATTTATTTTGAAGACGAGAGGTCCAATTGACCTGAATGACCCCGAAGCCTCATTACAAGCAATTTTGGAAAAGAAGGGGGATATAGACACTGACATTCCACATTCTTTTGTACAGGCTTGTGCAGAATGGAAGCTAGATTTTGGGTAATTCACTAGCTTATCTCTCAGGTGGATTTTGAGGCCCTTTCATGGTGTTTTGGTGGGGATAACTTCTTTAGTAGAGATTATGAGTGAGGAGAATGGGGTAGAAGAAACCATCCTCAATTGGCAAGAGATACTAGATGAATTAGCAATGATAAGGAAGCAATGCTTCTAGGTGCTAATGAAGATTTATGAAGGAGTAGAATTGGATAACTTTGAAGAATGGATCCAAGAGATAGCAGTGGCATTGGCCATATTTGAGAAGGTGCTCAAAAGGTTAAATAAAAGAAGGGATGATGGCATGCTATTTGTAAAAGAGTTACAGGAGTTCTTTGAAGGCTTAGATTTGGATCTGTTCAATGATGATGATGATAGGACTATGCACTCAGTGAATGATATTGTCAATTAGTACTTGAGTATATTATAAGGGGTAAAGTCAAAGGAGGATCTTCAGAAAATGTTTTATTAGAGGGAGGAGATTCAGAAAATGTTGCCTTGAGAAGAAGAGACAAAGGCTTTTGCCAAGGAATTGAAAGATTTTAGAGATAGATAGAAGGAGATTATCCAAGGCCTTACGATGCCGGACTTCAATGAGGTGTTGGAGGTGGTGGATAGATTCAAGAAAGCACATCCAGAAGTGCCTTCTAGCTAGTGGACCTCCATCTTAAGATCTATCAACTCCCACGTACAGAAAATGCAGTTTTAGTACTTAGTCATTTTTTTAGTGCAAGATTTTTGGCCATTTCGGCCATGGGGAGTTTTCGGCCACCTAGAAGTCCAACAACTCCAATAAGTCTGAAGTAATAGAGATAAGGATAACACTTAGCCAATTTTGGGTGTTGAATTTTTTGACCAAGTGTCGGGTTTTGGGCATTTTTTGGGCATGTCTGGGAGTTGACTCCAGTTTTCTCAAAGATCACTTCTCAGTCATCTGGGCTTCTTTCTTTGGATCATTTGGGCATGATTGTGGGATCTCTTTTAGTTAGGACTACGTAGAGCAACTAAGGCCAATGATCAAGGGGACAAACATGAAGATCATCACGCGCATGAACCAGTTCCAGCCCTATTTTTGAGATGTCTGATGCTTATTTTGTTCAAATCTTTGTAATGCACAAGGTCTAACTCCATGCTAGGATAGTTTAGCTAAGCTTTAGAAGTAGTTTATTTAATGCAAAGCTTTAGTTTAGTTCTACTTTGGAGTTTAATTGCAGCAAAACCCTAGCTGTGAAAATAAGAGCAGAGCTCTATAAATTATAATAAAACAATGTAATTAGGGCGGACTTGATCATTAGTACAAGACATACAATTGGTGCTTCATTCATGGTGTGATTTTTCTACTGTCTATGTGAAATTTGTGAATGTGTGAATTGCTCATTCTTTGTTTCAAGGAGCCAATTGGTTGTTTAATGATTTTAAGTCTGCGATCTTTTAGTTCAGTGTTTGCTGGTATTGCACTGTTGTGTTGTGACGAATTTATGAGAAGATTATTCTTTGGTACCTAAAGATTAACTTGTCTCACATGGGTGCGCATCTAGAGTGGCTTTGTGATCTGATGAGTTTTGACGTATCATACATCTGCATTTTTTCAACTTTCGTCGATGATTGCATCCGTTCAGCTGAAAATTGTGACATGATCCGATCTCTGTTGTGTGGGTTTTCTCATCTTCTTGGTTATTTAATTTGCATGGTATTGTGATGCTAGCATATGTCCAATAGGTTTCTTTTCAGTAATTTCTTTCAAATCTCTTGTTACCCTACATCTTCTAACCCTCCTTGCAAGTTATTTTCAGTAGATCAATTAAATTAGCATTGCTTTCATTCTTAAATCTTAAAATCATATAAAAAAAGAGATATCTTGGTTTCCTAAATTTTGTTTTATAGTTTCCCTTGAGAGAAGAACCAACAAAGGCCTCCATGTTAAATAGATTCATATTTGTCTTCCATTGAGCTATCCAAACGGTTGAGACCTAGCCAGAAGGAACCTTGAGATTGATTCCATCAGTCTTCCAAGAGAGAAAGTTGCTTGCACAAATTCCTAGCCATTGTCCTCATTTAAAAATGATGCTCAACAGAAGTGGTGCTAGAAGGAGGGCCCTCAAAAGGGACACACCAAAATATTGGATCATTCTCCCCCGAGAGATTTTAACGAGTCCTTAGATCTTCACCCAACAAAGGGGAGTTCCTTGATTTTATAGAGTTTCACAGACCCCACAATAGCAAAACAAAGCACAGAGAGGATACCTCAGATCATCTAGATCTCCCTCCAATTCCAACCATTGCTACCCTGCTTGCTGCTCCACCACCACCAGCTCTGATGGCATTTTTTGCAAATGCCCAAAGTTCACCTCTAGACTTGCAGGGATAGATCCATCAGCTGCCCAAAAATCCTAAAAATTTTTGCCCATGATTCATCTATGGAGAATCCAGAACAACAGAAGAACACGTCCATGCATTCAAAGAATTATGCAATCAGAAAGAGATTGCTCATCAAGATGTCGTGTGCCACCTCTTCCCATACACACTAGGAGAGTTTTCATATAACTAGTATTTGAACTTACCATGAGGATCCATTACTACCTGGAAGGAGTTTGAAACAAAATTCTTAAATCAATTCAAACTATATGTGGATCTGACAACTCTCCATCACCAGTTCATTTTGGTAAGAAAGGACCTCAACAAATCTATCGCCATGTTCAACCACCATTTTCACAAGATGTATCAGAAGCTTGAGGCTCCATACACGGTACCGGTTGGCATTGCCATACAAGTATACTTACGTGCCTTGGACCCACTAACGTCCATATTCCTGAAGAGATTGCCTCTAGGAGACATCGACACTAGAGAAAGTGTGTAATGAAGCTATCTTGTTTTCTCAACAAATGGACCCACAAGTAGGAGGACGGTATGGTGTCCCACCTACATTGACAAATGTGGTCACAACTAGTCCTTTTGCAGAAAACAATAAAGTACCAATGTACCAAACTTTGAAGATCAACCTGGTACCAACTCCATATGTTGCTGCCCCACCACTGACCATCACATACTTGGGGTATGACACACACATGGCTGCGTTGTGTGAGAAAAAGGTCGCTATCCTAAATGAACCAGACCAAGCTCTAGTCAATGAGTTGGATGCCATGAAGAAGAAGTTGTCCCAATTAATTGGGGAGATCACATGAATGAAGCTCAACCTAACTCCAAATCAAGGAAATCCCCCACAACCAGCTGTTGCCCTGAATAATTACTCTCAGAATTAGAATCGTGGCCATGACAATTATAAAAACAATAATAACAATAGTGGGGGAGGTTATGGGAATAGCTCTCAAGACAAATAGTTTGGACAAAAAAGGATGAATAGGACTTGGAATACACGCTCGAACAATGGTATTATCCCCGCGGATAATGCCAATTTCTTTAGTTCATCAGAGACCAGCTACACCCAAGGTCCCAGTATGCATCAGCCAGATTTTGAGTATAGGGGGGAGTATGATAATCAAACCCAGGATCCTAAGAGTTCCCATGCCCATTTTAGCGCCATGGAATTTGAGTCATATGATCCAAGTTTGGATGGAACTCAGGTCAATAACATTTCAAAGGAAGAGTTCATTTTCCCATTCAACCAAGAGAGCCAACCAGAATATTCAGAGGTCCATGCTTTCCAAAATGGCAATAGAAATACCCACAATTTGAGAAGTAGAAGGGAGCCCCTGATGGATGGCATTCCTCCAAGTATGCAGCCCACTCCACCTAATCCGAGGGACAAAAATAACCCTATACCACCGAGGGGACCTAATATCACTACTGTCCAGACAACATCATATCAACCAGCTGCATCAAAAGGCCCAGTCGGGGCCAACGAAAGGTATAGTGTGTTAGAGGAACTGAAAAGGGTTAGAATGAACATGTCAATGTACAATATGTTGCAAAGTTGTCCTGCTCAAAGGGAAGCCCTCCTAAAGACCTTGGATCATTCCAAGTCAGCTTCCCCCAACAATAATGCCAACAATCTGTCTAATGTGAATGCAGCAGAGGCAATGCTGACCATGTTCAAAGATAGGGTCGAAGTGCCTCCATTCTTGCTCAGACTCAAAATATTTGGAAAGAACCTACACAACTGTTTGATCAAATCAGGCGCTTCATGTAATGTGATGCCATTACCTATATACCGGAGGTTAGGAATGAATCCTTAGCCAACTAATCACGTGGTGATCCAGCTTGATAAAATGGAAGTCAAAGTCATTGGGGTTTTGAAGGACACACGGATTCAACTAACGGCTGACCCTATGATCTAGGATTGCATTGATGTTCATGTGGCGGACATCCCAAAAACCTATGGCATGTTTCTTAGCTGAGAATGGACATGATCTTTGAGGGGTTGGTTCTCTATAGATTTTACCCAACTTTGGCTGCCATGGAAGGGGCTCAATAATTAAATTAAGATTGATGCAGAACCTAAACTCAAGCAGATGATAACTGAGTATAATTCCCCAAATGAAGTTTTGTTCTCACAGGCTGATTTAGGAGTATATCATTTTGACAAAGCCTTCACATTCAGCCTCAAAGGGGAAGACGATTCTAATAACAGCCTAGTGCAAGGATTGATAGATGACCAAATTTTAGATGAAGTCTTCATGCAATTCATAATAGGCATGACAAAGAACATGAGACACCTTGGTAGAGACGCTGACCCAAATATACTTATGTTACCAGGTTACTATCACCTCCATCAGACCAATCATTCAGAATTTACCCACTGAGACTGTCAACAGGTGGTTATTCAGGTAGTTAGCTAGATGTCAGAGGCACCCCAGCTTATTGGAGACACAACAAAGGGCTCAAAGGAGGGTCTCTCCCTTCCCAAACAACTTGAGGTCCCTACCGGAAAGGTTTTTTGCAAGAAGAATGGAGTTCCTCTGATGATGGTTTCCTGCCCCCATGCGAAAAAATATGGCGTGAGGCCCAGGCAAATCAAAAAATGAAATGGGCCCCTCTATCAAGAAGGGAATGCCCTGATGAAGAGACATTAGAGACCCCAAAACCAAAAGACCTATCCCCCTCCCAACTTCTGGTGAACCCCAAGATAAGATACCTCCATCAGAAGTGATTCCAAAACCCCAAATCAAGATATCCCTCAATAAGAATCACTCTATCTGGAAACTTCATTTTGATGGATCCAAGTGTAAGCTAGGAGCGGGAGTAGGGATCAAGTTAATCAACCCTTGTGGGGGCTCATATTATGTTGCCTACTGGTTGCAGTTCCTTTGCACTAATAATGTTGCCGAGTACGAGGGTCTAGTTTGGGGTCTCCTCGCACATGAGAGGAAGGTAAAAGAAATTGCCATGGAAGGTGATTCACAATTGATCATCTGACAGATCAAGAGCTAGTACTCCTATATGAATAAATGATTAATCTCATACCACAATCATGTTTGGGATTTAATTGAGGATTTTGAAGCTTTCAACATTTGAAGCATCCCAAGGAGAAGGAATACTATTGCCGACGCTTTGGTAGTGTCTGCAAGTTCCTTGGAACCGCTAGAGAAGTCTAAGTTGAAAAAAATCTCCGTAGAACTCATGGCTATGCCTGTTGTCCCTGATAACATAAAAAATTTCCAAGTATTTCATGATGATCAACAAATCCTGGAATTCATTATGAACGCTGGGATCTTTGAAAAATAGAGCATTGATGAAAACGAAGGTGAAACAGAGGAGTCTGATGACTTGGGGATTTTGAACTTGAAAACAAATTCCATTCTGAAAGGCATGGTAGCTTTAGAAAGGATCTTTGATAAAGATGAACATGCTCAAGAAAGAGGGAAAACCCCAGTAGTAAACAGAGATGATTGTGAGCTCTACAACCTAGGCATACAACTTGAACCCAAGGAGGTCCGTATAGGCAAGGTTAGCACACTAGAGGAGAAGAAACAAATGGTCGAGCTACTCACTAAGTACAAAGACATCATAGCATGGTTCTATGAGGATCTGAAGACCTATGACCCCAACATCATAGTCCACAACATCCTGCTAAACCCAGATGCTAAACCTTTCTGCCAGAGGCAAAGATCGATCAACCCCGTGATCAAGCCAGTAATCCAAAAAGAGGTACAAAAATTTCTTGATGCTAAGATAATTTTTCCTATCAGGCATTCAACTTGGGTAGCCAACTTGGTCCCCATAAGGAAGAAAAGTGGAGAGGTTCGGCTCTGCGTGGATTTCAAAAATCTAAATAGATCTTCTCAGAAGGACAACTATCCTTTGCCTTCTCTGGATGAAGTGTTACAAGTAGTCAACGGTTCTCAAATGATGTCCTTTCTAGATGGCTACTCAGGGTACAACCAAGTCATGGTGAAGGAAGAAGACTACTTGAAGATGACCTTCACTATGAAATGGGGAACATTTGCCTACCACCGCATGCCATTTGGTCTAATCAACGTAGGAGCTACCTTCCAACGGGCTATGGATGAGGCATTCAAGGGTCTAGTCAACAAGTGCATCGTTATATACATGGATGACCTCACAGTTTTCTCTAGGAAATGGGGAGACCACATCAGAGATTTGTGAAAATTTTTGAAGAGGTGTCAACGCTATGGGATTTCCTTGAACCCTAAGAAGTGCATTTTTGTGGTGACACAAGGTAAACTCCTTAGGCACATTATATCTGAGACAGGTATCTCAATTGACCCCGAAAGGGTCGAGGCTATCCTTAAATTGGTCCCACCAAGTAGCAGGAAGGAATTGAAGTCCTTTTTTTGGAAAATCAACTTTGTCCAGAAATTTATCAGGGGTTTTGCAGAGATAGTGCATCCCTTGAACGATATGTTAAAAAAGGATACTAAAATTGAATGGAATACTCTGGCTAAAGGGGTGTTCAAGGAAATCAAGACGTCCATTGCCACGGCTCCAGTCTTGGTCAGTCCTGATTATCTTCTACCATTTAAAGTCTACTCTTTTTCTTTAGAACATTCATGTGCAGGGATCCTCATGTAGAAGAAAGAAGGCAAAGATGAAAGGACAATTGCTTTCATGAGCTGCCCACTGAAGAATGTAGAGCTCAAATATCCTAATTTGGACAAACAATCTTTCACCTTGGTCAAGGCTATCAAGAAATTTAGACATTACATACTACGAAGTAAGGTCATTGCTATTGTTCCAGATCCACGAATCAAATCTTTATTAATGCAAAATGAACTCGGGGAACAAAGAGGCAAATGGATGGCAATATTGTAGGAGTTTGACATTGAGATACAACCGATGAAATTGGTGAGGGGTCAAGGTCTCACAAAGATGATGGCTGAAACATAACAAGGTTTGGTGTGCCAAGAGTACACCAATGACAGAATAGTCACTGATGTATGGTATCAAGACATAGTCTACTACTTACTGCAAAACTATTGTCCAGATGGATTTAACGGTTCCCAACGGAGAGCACTAAAGAATAAGAGTAGTTCATACATGCTAAAAAATGGGAAGCTCTACAAATGCAATTACAAAGGGTTATATCTATGATGTTTGGACCGAACAGAAGCGAAGCTAGTTCTCATAGAATTTCATGACAAGTATGGTACGGGACATGGATTAGTAGAAGCCACAGCTCATCAGATACTAAGATCTGGCTATTATTGGCTAACTCTATTCAAAGATGCCCATGAACATGTGTGCTCTTGCCATGTTTTCCAAACCAGCTCCATTCGAGAAAGACACCCAGTGATGCCCTTACAACCAGTATATGAGGTGTGTCCATTCACCCAATGGGGGCTAGATTTCATGGGGATGATCAATCCCCCATCCTCAAAAGGCCACCAATACATCTTAACTACAACCGATTACTGTACATGCTGGACAGAGGCACAGGTTATGAAAAATTATACCACAGAAGTGATCACCAAGTTCCTGGAAGATTTCATCATCACAAGGTTCAACATGCCCTTTTTCCTGGTATGCGATAATGCTCCCTACTTTTCATCGGCAAGTATCATTCAATGGGCTTTCGAGAACCAGGTAATTCTTAAATTCTCATCTAATTACTACCTGCAAGGGAACGGAGTCACTGAGTCCACCAACAAGAACTTGACAATGGTAATCAAATGTTTGTTGGATGATAATCCTAGAGACTAGCACACCCAATTGAAATATGCTCTATGGATAGATCGGGCCAGAATCAAGAATGCCCTAGGGACTTCTCCCTACCAATTAGTGTATGGTTTACAACTCATCTTTTCGATGAACCTAAAAATATCAATCTTGAGATTCATGGACCAATACGTCAAGGGTGAGGACTAGGTGCTTCGCAAGGGGGGGTCAGCATTTTCTTTTCAGTGGTCCTTTCAGGTAGCCCAGGTTAGAGTAGAGCTTCCTTTGGCCTGAACTATGGGGATAGTTCCATCTTGTAGTGAGCCAAGGACAGGGATAGGAGGAAATATTGCTCCTTTTCAGAATCCTTGGGAATGTATGCCTGATTGAAGCATCCTCAACACTGAAACACATTTTAAAAGGAAAATTCTGAGCCACAAGCTTCTCTAGTTGAGATTCCAATTTGTGCAAGGAGGTGCCCACAATCATGAAGAAAGCCTTAAAGTCAGAACCCTTCCCGGATTGGAATATAGACTAAAAAAAAAGAGCAAGAAAATGAAAATGAGGAATGCATAAAGATGAGATAAACAAAGAGATGCTCGAAACTAGGACAACACAGTCTAAGCACTACCTCGGTTTTTCCAAAAGAGAAAGAAAGAGCTACAGAAGGCATTTTGTAAAGCCACAAGGAGCATCGAAGTAGTTTGCACGGAATAAAATTTGTTGATAGATGGGTGCTCTCAAAGGAATTTGCCTAAAGCTTAAAGTAAATCGAGTCTAAGAGCCCTCCTATGAAGTTTAAGCACTTCTACTAAAGCTCATCTACAGTCAGGAAAGGGTGACTTTGACAACCTCTATCAGGACTATCAATGCTTGCCTGGTAATAGAGCAAGGTCAAATTCACTTATGGTTGACTTTTGATTGAAGGGCACTGATTTGGCAATAAGAGGTTGATCATCGAGGGGAGCTCATGGAGAGAGTTTCCTAGGGAAATAGAACTCACATTTTCACACACTGGATGCAGACATCATGGTTTTCTCAACCTTGGTGACGTTAAAAGGCATACTCTATCCGATAATCTTCATACTTGGCTCATTGCGCATCAGGGACTGTCTCCAGATCAACTGGCTATAGGGAATTTTCATCATTTTCCTTTCTTTTTTTGGGCTATTTGTTGTGGTCCCACAACCACGCTCCCCTTTGTTGGCCCTTATGGCCTTAGGCGCCTCCCTTTTTGCTTTTTTCTTGCCTCACTTTTGTCATCTTCGGGGTTGGTGTCCTTAGTTATTTTTTTTTAGTATTTTTGGCCATTTTGGCCTTGTCGACCTTTTTGGCCTTGTCCTCTTCTAGCCCTTTTGGAGGACCAAAAGTGCAAAAGACCCCAGCAGAGCGACAACTTTTTTTTTTTTTTTTTTAGCAGAGTTTTTGGCCATTTCGGCCTTGTCGGCCTTTCAGGCCTTTTGGTGGTTCGCAAGGTCCGAAGGTGATGATGGAGTGATCTCGGGTGGGTGGTCCTTTTTGGACTTCTCGGTGGTCATCGATCCCGAAGTTTGACTCTCACGGGAGTCGACCTTTCAATGTTTTCGGCCTATCCAACGTCCAAGACACCTGAAAAGGCTGAAACCCCAACACGTGGGGTGCTGACATCACTAGTCTTGCATAACCTATAAGAGGTGCGAGGGCCCTTTCAAACCCTCACTTTCCTCACTCACTCCTTTGTCATCTGCCCATTTGTTCTTTCACCGCTAGTTGCTTTTGCTTCATTTGGCTCCTACTTCCTCACTGGTCAGCGTCGGGTTCTTTATCTCTTGGGTAGGTAGTCTTCTCCCCTTTGTCTTTCTTTTTCTAGTTAGCATCCTTTTTTGTCATTTCATGTTTCTTGTTTTAGGTCTAGGGTTTGCATTTTTTATCTTTTCGGCTTGAGTCTTAGGTCTAGGTTGCTTTAGGTCAGCCTTTTCGGCCTTAGGGATTGTCAAAGTAGTCACCTTGCATCCCTAGGTGAGTTTGTGGTTAAACTCACTGTCAGACTCTTTTTTTTCGAGTTTGACCCAAAACCCTAGTTTCGGACCTTCGGGGTCTGAAAATGACGAAGCGTCCACCAGATCGACAAACTCCCAAGTGATCATGTTGTCGACATTTTGGTGTTTGCACACACCAAAACATCACATACCCCTGAAATGTCGAAAACATCACCCATACTTTGTTCTTGGTCTCTCCGGACTTGCGACTTTTTTTACATTTTTGAACATTGCAACTTCTAGGTCTTTCAAAGGTCTAATAACTCTGAGAAGTCTCTTCCCTGCCAGAACCCTTTTGTCCTTTTTTTCCCTCCAAGCCTTTTGGCCTTTCGAACCTTTCGGCATTTAGGATGTTCGATGAGTTCGAAAGGCCAAAAAGGCCGAAATCTCTGGTGTTTGCTTTGAAAGCATGATTTCAGTGAGTGGTGGTGCTTTCCTAGTTTCTTTTCTCTCACTAGGTTGTTGATTCAGGCCTTGTGCTCTTTTGCAGATATGGCTGAGAAGGTACTAGCATTGCCGGCAATGAAATACTAGTTCAAAGGATACCACCCACCATCCAAGGTGACCGACTTACATCCTGGGCTAACTGATACTAATATCAGAAATGTGAGTTGGAATGAGTACCTTAATAAGTGTGCTCAGTAGGTGGGATGTTCAGAAGATTGCACTTCATTGGTCCATTGTTCCTTGGTGAATGCAGCGGCACACCCTGTCTCAATCCAGTCAGCGGAGTTTATTAACACACTGGCCAACAACTATGTGCCAAATGAGCGCATGGTCAGAAATAGCATGGGGGAAGTGGTCCTGGACCTGAGGCCTGACAATATCGAGGATGTTTTCCATCTACCCAAGGGGGTAGATAAGTTCTTCAACTTCAATGTAAACAAAGGGATGGAATTCTATAACAAAGATACACAGAGGGCTCACAACATTGTTAATAATGAGTACCCGATGCAGCCCTTACCCAAGAACAGGCTAGACAGAATTGACATGCAGAGGGGTTACATGAAAGAGGATATCCAGGCTGCCATAACAATGATAAGCAGAGTGTATGGCTTGCCCAAGTCTCATCAATTGGAGCCCCATATGATCTTCCTTATCCAGAAAATAAAAGAAAGATAAGCAACATTTGATTGGGCCTCTATTCTAAGCGACTAGTTGGATGAACAGCTAATTCGGGTAAAGACAGATCCCTACTGTTACATGACATCCTATGTTATATAATTACTAGCCGCTAGGGTGGTATATCCAAGTTTGACCAAGGTTGGAACCATCAGGGAACAAAGCACATGGCCTTTCACTTTGTATCCTCAGTTGGTGCAAAAGGACTTCCTCACACACAATAGCCCAGAATTTAGGATAGTTAATGATGCCTTCATTTTTGCAATCATTCGCTCCATTGAGGGTGATTTTGCTAAAAGGTTATCAGCAGAAGCAATGGCCAAAGTATAGGCCATTGGGGCATTTTACATTCAATTCAGAACGTTCACATACATTCGGGTGGTAGGAAGAACCTTAGCACCCAAGAAGTTCCCAAGGTATCCTCCTGATAGGGTAGTTTTACTGGAGATAGCAAGGCAATTGTCCGATGCTCACAAGCATATCAAGCATAAGAAGAAACACTACTAGGACTTCCCTATTTCAGTCGGTCCTCATTGTGTTCCGAACATGAAATTTTGCAAGTCATTGGTTGGAGGATGGGATGAATTCCCACTAGCAACCTACAACCTGGTGAGGCCACATTTTGACCCCATTGGTACCTATAGCCACATAATGGGAAGACACTACATCCATGAGCTGAATGTTGAAGATCATTGGGCTAATTGTGTGGATGATTATGAGGTGAGAATTCGTGACTATTGCCGGATGAGCTTAGAGTTGGCACAAGGTGCCCTTTCCCTGAATATTCCACAGAAGGCATTAGATGCAGACTCTAATAAAATCATGGATTCCATATATAACATAGATAAGGTATACACTAGGGCCATTTTGAACACAGAGGTAGATCGGGATGAGAATGATAGCATGGACTTTAGAGCCCGCCATGTGATCAAGCTAACAAGGTCTTGGGTTACTTCCTTCGATGGCAACAGTTTTTTCTTGGTAGCATCATCAAAGGAGGATTTCGAAACCAAAGCTTTGACTTGTTTTAAGATCTTAGAGCACGGGTTTCGAGAAAGGATCCTATAGCTACTGGGATCAGAGAGTAAGTCAAGCATCTTGGAAACATAGTCCTCTTTATTCATAATGACTGTGGTGTTGCCTTTGTCTGCTTTGGTGATAATGATGTCATTATTACCAATTAAATGTTTAAAGGCAAGCGTCTTCACTTTAGGGATGTTGGCCTTAGGTGGTTTGGCACATCAGAGAGCGGCCACACAATCTTGTCTAATTTCATCTGCAACATCTGAAGAGAGAGAAAAAATGGCATTCTCAATGTCAAGGAGGAATTGGATGTGAGGGATAGAACAAGGGGCACAAGCAAATTTGAGACCTCGTTTTAAAAAATTGAAAGAAAGGAGGTCAATGGAAGCATCAAACAAGTTGGCCACCAACTTGCTCTCCCAATCATGAACCAAGTAGGGAGAGGGACCAAATGAGGGAGAACCTAACCGAGAACTCAAGGGCTTACTAGGGAGAGACTCAAAATGGTGGGGGGAGTTAGAAGACTCAACTACCTGGCAGCTACCACGAGGAAGGGGGACAAGAGAGAGGGGAGAGGTGGAAGGCCCCGATTCCAAAGATGACACTACAAAAGATTGATGAAAGGACTGCTCAATAATGCCAAGGTTGAAAGGACATCTACCTACCAAAGGAGGGGCTCGAGGAGAGACACGCGCCAGTGATTCAACCTTAGTACAATAACTACAAGATTTGCAAATCACGTCAGGAGAAGAAGTGGGATAGGGGAATGTACCTGAACAATCTCGCAAGGATCCGTTACAAGGAGAGGAATGTTGGGAGTCAGTTGTCTATGTACTAGAACCAATTCAATCCTAGTTCGAAAGAGAGTGAAGTGACCCCATCAATGGTGACGAGGATAGCACAGTTGTCTGATGGCACAACTCTAAACGTGAGTTCTCCTTATGTGTTGAACTACATGGAGAGTGCTCCATCATAACCGAATTGCTAGGAGAGCACCCCTTGTTGGACCTTCATGTAGGGTGATGTGAGGGAGAGCCAAGTTGCTGGTGTCGGGTGTTCATACAGCACAGGATGCTGGCAAAGGAGGGGGCCGAACAAGAGAATTACCAGCCCCCTCCTTTGCCAGCATCCTATGCTATATCAACACCTGACGCTAGCCACTTGGCTCTCCCTCATGTCACCCTGCATGAAGGTCTAGCGGGGGGTCTATGGCACTCTCCTAGCAATTCTGTTGTGAAGGAGCACTCTCCAAGCAATTCAGTTACGATGGAGTGCTCTCCATGCAGTTCAATGCATAAGGAGAAGTCATGTTTAGAGTTGTGCCATCAGACGACTGTGTTATCTTCATCGCCGTTGATGGGGTCACTTCACTCTCTTCTGAACTAGGATCAAATTGGTTCCAGTACGCAAACAACTAACTCCCAACATTCCTCTCCTTGCAATAGATCCTTGCGAGATTGTTCAAGTACGTTCCCCTATCCTGCTTCTTCTCCTGACGTGATTTGCAAATCTCACAGTTATTGTACTGAGGTTGAATCCCTAGTGCGCATCTCTCCTCAAGCCCCTCCTTTGGCAGGTAGACGTCTTTTCAACCTTGGCATTGTTGAGTAGTCCTTTCATCAATCTTCTGCAGTGTCATCTTTGGAATCAGGGCCTTCCACCTCTCCCCTCTCTCTTGTCCCCCTTCCTTATGGTAGCTACCGGGTAGTTGAGTCTTCTAACTCCCCCCACCATTTTGAGTCTCTCCCTAGTAAGCCCTTGAGTTCTCAGTTGGGTTCTCCCTCAATTGGTCCCTCTCCCCACTTGGTTCATGATTGGGAGATCAAGTTAGTGGCCAACTTGTCTGATGCTTCCATTGACTCCCTTTCTTTCAATTTTTTAAAACAAGGTCTCAAATTTTCTTGTGCCCATCATTCTATCCATCACATCCAATTCCTCCTTGACATTGAGAATGCCATTTTTTCTCTCTCTTCGGATGTCATAGATGAAATTAGACAAGATTGCACGGTCACTCTCCGATGTGCCAAACCGCCTAAGGGCAACATCCCTAAAGTGGAGACGCTTGCCTTCAAACATTTAATTGGTAATAATGACATCATTATCACCAAAGAGGACAAAGGCAACGCCATGGTCATTATGAATAAATAGGACTATGTTTCCAAGATGCTTGACTTTCTCTCTGATCCTAGTAGCTATAGGATCCTTTCTCGGAACCTGTGCTCTAAGATCTTAAAACAAGTCAAAGCTTTGGTTTCGAAATCCTCCTTTGATGATGCTACCAAGAAAAAATTGTTGCCATCGAAGGAAGTAACCCCTCGCATCTATGGGGTGCCTAAAATTCACAAGGAAGGGATTCCTGTGAGACCCATTGTCGACACCATGGGGTCACCTACTTATTTTCTTGTCTCCCACCTTGCCAAGATTATCTCCCCACTAGTGGGGAAATTAGACTCTTTTGTTAAAGATTCTTTCCATTTTGTCCAATTTATTAAGGATGCCGAGGTTGAGTGCGGTGACATCTTGGTCAGTTTTGATGTGGTCTCTCTCTTCACCAAGGTTCCTATCTCGGACTCTATTCAAATCGTTAAGAGGAAGGTCAACAATGAGATTGCCAATTTGGTTGAGTTCTGCCTAAGATCCACTTTTTTCTCTTTCCATAATGTCATCTATGAGCAGGTGGATGGGGTGGCTATGGGCTCCCCCCTCTCCCTTGTCATAACTAACCTCTATAAGGAGCATTTTGAGGAGATGGCCCTCCACTCCTTTCCCCTCAAACCTAGATGGTGGAAATGATATGTTGATGACACCAATGTCTATTGGCCACATGGGCCCTAAAAGCTTGAAGATTTTCATCAGCACATCAACAATTTGGCCCCTAACATCTCCTTCACCAAGGAGGTTGAGTCAGATAATCAGTTACCCTTCCTTGACGTTCTTCTCATCAAGAAACCCAATGGTAGCTTTGGTCATCGTGTGTATCGCAAGGCCATCCACACCGACTTATACCTCCACTCATCTTCCCACCACCACCCCTGCCAAAAAGTTGGCATCCTCAAGACTCTGGCTCTTCGGGCCTTTAGAATTTGTGATGATGACAACTTAACCCAAGAGCTTACCCACCTTCCCCAGGTCTTCCAATTAAATGGGTACTCCAATAAGAAAATTTCTAAGGCTCTTAACCAAGCTAAGGCCTCTTTTCTTTCCAACACCATCCCTTTTCCCACCCAGTTTCCGCCCCCCGTGTATGCCTCCCTTCCTTTTGTGGATGGCATCTCCCAAAAAATTGCCAAAATCCTAACTAGAAAGGGCCTTCGTGTTGCCTTCAAACCCCTTTTGAAGTTAGTTAATCACGTTCCCTCGCTCAAGGACTCCAAAGACTCTCTTCTAGACTCTGGTGTCTATAAGATTGTGTGCTCTTGTGGCATTCCCTATATAGGGGAAACAAGTCGCTCCTTCCTCACTAGAATCTGTGAACATAGTGCTGATATTAAGCATGATAGAGTTCACAAGTCCGCTTTAGCAGAACACTCTTCTTCCACCAAACATCAGATCTGTTTGGAGAGCACTCAAATCCTTTCCAAGGAGGACAACTACTTCAAGAGGAAACTTAAGGAGGCCATCGTTATTAACCACCATCCGATCAACCTTAACAGAGATGATGGGTGGACCATTAACCCTTCTTGGCAACCTTTGTTAGCTACACTTGACAACCTCCTTCACCCTTGATTTCTTCTTGGCCCCCTCCCTTGCGCTTGATCCTTGATTTGTTCTCTATTTTTGTTCTGTCCCCCCTCCTCAGCTTGCTTTCTCATATTTTTGGGCTTGTTTTGGTTATCCTTCTTTTTTTGCGCTTTTGTTCTTTTCTTTTTTGTCTATCTTCAGTGTTGCTCTTAGTTGATGACATTGAATGTCATTTATTTTTCTATATATGCATACACATACATACATTATCTATTCATATTTATATATATATGACAATGAGATAATGTCATATACATATCGTTGAATAGATAATGTATGTGTAGGTTTATATATTTTTATCTATATATGTCCATACACTTAAATAGTATTTTCAATATAGACCTATATGTCTATTATAATACTCTTTTATATGTATAGATATATATACTCTTTGCTATATTTTGGTCCTTGCACTCACTTAAGCATTGTTATATATAGACCTATGTGTCTACTCTTATTAATACTCATTTGCTTGTGCGGTTATTTTCATAGGGTTTTTTCTCATTTTTTATTTATATATAGTTGTATTATTAAATATAGACCTATAGGTCTATATTTAATAATACTAGTCTTGTTAGTCTTTTATATTTTTTTTCAGTGGTCTTATCCTATTTCTATAACCTTTTTTGATCCTTTTTCATTACCTTTTTGTTTTCTATTATTCCTTTTATGAGAAAAAGGAATTTTTTCCTTTTTTATCCTTCATTTGAAACTATTTTGTTCTATTATTTGGTCTATTTTCCTTTTTAAATCCTTTATTCATTGTTATTTTAGTCTATTTTTATAATTTTTTGGTCTATATTTTTCTTCTTCTTTTTTTGGACCTTTTTTTATCTTTTATTTCTATACTATTTAAGTAGTCTTATATATATATATATATATATATATATATATATATATATATATATATATATATATATATATATATATATATATATATATATATATATATATATATATATATATATATATATATATATATATATATATATATATATATATAGGTCCATACACTTAAATATTATTATTAAATATAGACCTAGATGTCTATATTTAATAATACTCATTTATTTGTATAGATATTTATTCTCTTTGTTATATTTTGGTTCCTTGCTCTTTAGCATTATTAATAATAGACCCATGTGTCTATACCTAATAATACTTTTTTACTTGTTTGGTTTTTTACATTAGTCTCTCTCTCTCTCTCTCTCTCTCTCTCTCTATATATATATATATATATATATATATATATATATATATATATATATATATATATATATATTCTATTTTTCCTTTTACTCTTTTGTCTTTGTTTAATCTTCCTCTTTCATATAGGTGTGGTCTTCCTCATTTTTCATTTTTGCTAATTTTTATTATTTTTTGTCTTTATGTTTTACCTTATTATATAGGTGTTGGTATATATATATATATATATATATATATATATATATATATATATATATATATATATATATATATATATATATATATATATATATATATATATATATATATATATATATATATATATATATATATATATATATATATATATATATATATATATATATATATATATATATATATATATATATATATATATATATATATATGTATATGTTTGTGTTTCTTCTTTTTTCTTTAGTCCTTTTAGGATTTTTATAGTGGCTCTTTCTTGCTTTTTCTGTATTTATAGTCATTTAAGGCTGTTTTTAATTTCCTTTATATATTCATATCCTTTTTCAATCCTTTTTTCTTTTTGTATGTGTGTTCTTTTATTTTTTTATTTTTCGTCTTGGGATTTCTTATTAATTTATTTAGTTTTTTGTTTTCTTCTTTTTTTTCCCTCTTTGCATAGGTTCCTGGGCCACTCCCTCTCCTTTTATATCTTGAGACTAGCTTGGTCTGTAGCTTTATCTCTACATTCTTGCACTTTCTCATCCTGATGATGGATCACAGAGTGTGATCCGAAACATTGATGCTTAAGAAATATACACAATCTAATCCAGAAGCACATAGAGACAAAGGCCTCCTTGTTAAAAAAATTCATATTTGTCTTCCGTTGCGCTATCCAAGTAGTTGAGACCCAGCCAGAAGGAACCTTGAGATTGATTCCATCAGTCTTCCAAGAGGGGAAGATGCTCATGCAAATTCCTAGCCATTCTCCTCGTGTAAAAATGACACTCAACACCACTCGTAAAAGTAGTAACAACAGATGAGATGTCACCAATTTTTTTTCCCTCGATTGTTTTTAATCTTAGAACCTAGGGGTCATCCTCTTCTTTTAGACTGGGGAAGGTTAGTTTTTCCATCAATGTGTGTTATATTTTTAAAGATATTAACATTATTAGAAAAGATGATTGATTGAGTACCCTTATTTTGTACTTAAATTTTAAATCACTTCAATTTTTAAAATAGTTTACTTATCGATTTATATTTGTAATATAATTATATTTATTAATAATTTACTATTATTAATATTTTATTAAAAGATAAATAATAATATTAATAATTTTTTTATATTATACTCATGTCAAAGTAAAACAAAAATAAATACAATGAGCAATACAGATAAAATGGAAAAATTAGGTCCTTTTCACTTTGGGAGTAATAAATACCAAGAATCCAGTCAAACATGACTGAATAGTCATAAATTATGGCGAGTGACCCTTGTAAGGAACAATACAGAAGCCTTCACAATGCAAAAATAAATGTTTAATATTTATAAAAATGGAAAATGCCATGTAAAACAATTTTAAGTGGAAATATTTGTTTCCATTGAAATATGTGAACACTACCATACAAAATGATACTTGTGTAGAAGTGTGTATAATTGTAGTGCGTAAGGTTCTCCTCAATTGTAATACATTTATTTCACTTCATATCAATTTCTATGACTATTTCTACTTATATAGCTTGTTTAAAATATACGACTCTTGTTATGTCTAATGCCTCACAAATCTGACAAATAATGGGGATAGGGTCGAATCTGGAAACAATATATTTTTTCACAAATAAAATTCATAAAAAATCTGAGTAAATTTTAAAAAATGCGGAACTGAGAAAATAATTAGTCTAATGCATTGATTGACAAGTAACATCAATCAAAAGGGGGAAAATGTAGAAGAAAATTGGTAGCTATTAATTTTTTCTTTGAAAAGGAGACTAACATTATTATTCAAATGATTTTTTCATCACGTCTGCACTTGAAGACATACGACTTTTTCACATTTTCTTTTAAGACATTGTTTGAAAATAAAAGTTACATTCACACTACTTTGACTGATATGATAGTTGTGAAAGCAGTGGGGTCATAAGTTATAGGCAATGTTGTAGGGAATAGTACTATAAAAATGCTGAAAATGTGAAAAATTTGCAAAGTAAAAAAATGATCATTTTTCTATATCAATTTGACATGGAATAATGTTTGTGTGGAGTGTGAACATTATTTGTTACACTTTAAAATAGGACAAAACTCTCATAATTCATAGCAAACAGTTTGCAAAAGTAAAATCATTTTTATAGAAATGCATCAAAGACCCTAAAAAATGCAGTTTACTGAAACATAGGAAATTTTGAGAAATTAGATTTCAGTATTTTCTCAATTTAATCATGATCATGGACCCACTGGTAAGAGTAGTAATAACAGATGAGATGTTGCCAAAAAATTTTTCTCGATTATTTTTAATCTTGGAACCTAGGGGTTGTCCTCTTCTTTTAGACTTCGGGAGGTCAGTTTTGCCATCAACATGTGTTATATTTTTAAAGATATTAACATTATTAGAAGAGAGGATTGATTAAGCACCCTTATTTTGTACTTAAATTTTAAATCACTTCAATTTTTTAAAATAGTTTACTTATCGATTTATATTTGTAAGATATTATATTTATTAATAATTTACTATTAATATTTTATTAAAAGATAAATAATAATATTAATAAATTTTTTATATTATACTCATGTTAAAGTAAAACAAAAATGACTACAGTGAACAATACAAATAAAACAGGGAAATTGGGTCTTTATTTTCACTTTGAGAGTAATAAATACCAAGAATCCAGTTAAACATGACTGAATAGTCATAAATTATGGCGAGTGACCCTTGTAAGGATTAATACAGAAGCCTTCACAATGCAAAAAATAATGTTCAATATTTATAAAAATAGAAAACACCGTGTAAGATAATTTTAAATGGAAATCCTTTTTTCCATTTAAATATGTGAACAATACCATACAAAATGATACTTGTGTAGAATTGTGTATAGCTATAGTGCGTAAGGTTCTCCTCAATTGTAATACATTTATTTCACTTAATATCAATTTCTATGGCTATTTCTCCCTATATAGCTTGTTCAAAATATACGACTCTTGTTATGTCTGATGCCTCACATATCTGACAAATAATGGGGATGGGGCCGAACTCCTAAACAATATATTTTGCCACAAATAATATTCATAAAAAAATTATGAGTAAATTTTTAAAAATGCGGAATTGAGAAAACAATTAGTCTAATGCATTGATTGACAAGTAACATCGATCAAAAGGGGAAAAATGTATAATAAAATTAGCAGCTCTTAATCTTTCTTTGAAAAGGAGACTCACATGATTATTCAAATGACTTTTTCTTCACGTCTGCACTTGAAGTTATACGGCTCTTTCACATTTCCTTTTAAGACATTATTTGAAAATAAAAGTTACATTCACACTACTTTGACTGATATGATAGCTCTGAATGCCGTGGGGTCATAAATTATAGGCAGCGTTGTAGTGAATAGTACTATAAAAATGCTTAAAAAGTAGAAAATTCATAAAGTAAGAAAACAATCATTTTTCCATATCAATTTGACATGGACAACTGTTTGTGTGGAGTGTAAACATTATTTGTTACACTTTGGAATAGAACAAAACTCTCGTAATTCATAGCAAACGGCTTGCAAAAGCAAAATTATTTTTATAGAAATGCATCGAAGACCCTAAAAAATACAGTTTACTAAAACATAGAAAAATTTGAAAAATTAGATTTCAGTATTTTCCCAATTTAATCCTGATCATGGACCCATTGGTAAGAATAGTAACAACAGATAAGATGTTGCCAAATTTTTTACCTCGATTGTTTTTAATCTTGGAACCTAAGGGTCGCCCTATTCTTTTAGATTGGGAGAGGTCAGTTTTTCCATCAACATATGTTATAATTTTAAAGATATTAACATTATTAGAAGAGAGGATTGATTGAGCACCCTTATTTTGTACTTAAATTTTAAATCACTTCAATTTTTTAAAATAGTTTACTTATCGATTTATATTTGTAACATAATTATATTTATTAATAATTTACTATTATTAATATTTTATTAAAATATAAATAATAATATTAATAAATTTTTATATTATACTCATGTCAAAGTAAAACAAAAATGAATACAACAAGCAATACAAATAAATAGAGAAATCAAGTCTTTTTTTTCACTTTGGGAGTAATAAATACCAAGAATCCAGTCAAACATGACTGAATAGTCATAAATTATGGCGAGTGACCTTTGTAAGGAATAATACAAAAGCCTTCAAAATGCAAAAAATAATGTTTTTGATATTTATAAAAATGGAAAACGCCGTGTAAAATGATTTTAAATTGAAATCTTTGTTTCCATTGAAATATGTGAACACTATCATACAAAATGATACTTGTGTAGAAGTGTGTATAGCCATAGTGCATAAGGTTCTCCTCAATTATAATATATTTATTTCACTTCATATCAATTTTTTATGACTATTTCTCCTTATATAGCTTGTTCAAAATATACAACTCTTGTTATGTCTGATGTCTCACAAATTTGATAAATAATGGGGATGTGGCCGAACCCCCAAACAATATATTTTGTCACAAATAATATTCATAAAAAGTCTATGACTAAATTTTTAAAAAGGCAGAATTGAGAAAATAATTAGTCTAATACATTGATTGAAAAGTAACATCGATCAAAAGGGGGAAGATGAGGAAGGAAATTGGTAGATCTTAATATTTAAAAAAAAAAAAGAGAATGACATGATTATTCAAATGACTTTTTCTGCATGTATGCACTTGAAGATATGCAACTCTTTCGCATTTCCTTTTAAAACATTGTTAAAAAATAGAATTTACATTCACACTACTTTGACTGATATGATAGCTATGAAAACAGTGAGGTCATAAATTATAGGCAATGTTTGTGTGGAGTGTGAACATTATTTGTTACACCTTTGAATAGAACAAAACTCTCGTAATTCATAGCAAACGACTTGTAAAAAAAATCATTTTTATAAGTCCTTAGAGTAAAAATAGTTTAGACCCTAATGTTATTAGAAATAATACGAAAGTCGTTGTTTATTAAAATGTGGAAAACGTCATGTTTAAAAGTTTGGAGTGTGAAATTTTTTCAATTAAATTAGCACTTGAAAAAACTTTAAAAATGAGACTGACATGATTATTCAAATAACTTTTTCTTCATGTCTACACTTGAAGTTATACAACTCTTTCGCATTTCTTTTTAAGACATTGTTTGAAAATAGAAGTTACATTCACAGTACTTTGACTGATATGATAGCTGTGAAAATAATGAGGTCATAAATTATAGGCAACGTTGTAGGGAATAGCACTATAAAAATGCTAAAAATATAAAAAATTTGCAAAGCAAGAAAACGATCATTTTTCCATATCAATTTGACATGGACAACTGTTTGTGTGGAGTGTGAACATTACTTGTTACACCTTGGAATAGAATAAAAATCTTGTAATTCATAGCAAATGTCTTGCAAAAGCAAAATCATTTTTATAATTTTTTGGAGTAAAAATAGTTTAGACCCTAATGTTATTAGAAATAATACGAAAGTCATTGTCTATTCAAATGTGGAAAATGTCGCGTTTAAAGGTTTGGAGTGTGAAATTCTCTCAATTCAAATTATCACTAGAAAAAGTTTTGAAAATGAGACTGACATGATTATTCAAATGACTTTTTCTTCACTTCTGCACTTGAAGTTATACGACTCTTTCGCATTTCCTTTTAAAACATTGTTTGAAAATAGAAGTTACATTCACACTACTTTGATTGATATGATAGCTGTGAAAGCAATAGGGTTATAAATTGTAGGCAGCGTTGTAGGGAATAGTACTATAAAAATGTTTAAAATGTGAAAAATTCGCAAAGCAAAAAAATGATCATTTTTTCATATCAATTTGACATGGACAACTATTTGTGTGGAGTGTGAACATTATTTGTTACATTTTGCAATAAAATAAAACTCTCGTAATTCAAAGCGAACAATTTGCAAAAGCAAAATCATTTTTATAAGTTTTTGGAGTTAAAATAATTTAGACCCTAATGTTATTAAAAATAATATGAAATTCGTTGTCTATTCAAATGTGGAAAACCCCTATGTTTAAAGGTTTGGAGTGCAAACTTATTTCAATTCAAATTACCACTCCAAAAAACTTTAAAAATGAGACTAACATGATTATTCAAATGACTTTTTCTTCACGTCTGCACTTGAAGTTATACGACTCTTTCACATTTCATTTTAAGACATTGTTTGAAAATATAAGTTATATTCACACTGCTTTGACTGATATGATAGTTATGAAAGCAATGAGGTCATTAATTATAGACAACGTTGTAAGGAATAATATTATAAAAATGCTAAAAATGTGAAAAATTTACAAAGCAAGAAAATGATCATTTTTCCATATCAATTTGACATTGACAATTGTTTGTGTGGAGGAGTGTCAACATTATTTGTTACACCTTACAATAGAACAAAACTCTCGTAATTCATAGCAAACAGCTTGCAAAAGCAAAATTATTTTTATAAGTTCTTGGAGTAAAAATAATTTAGACCTTAATGTTATTAGAAATAATACAAAAACTATTGTATATTCAAATGTGGAAAATGTTGTGTTTAAAGATTTGGAGTGTGAAATTTTTTCAATTCAAATTAGCACTTGATTTTTTTTTTTAAAAAGACTGACATGATTATTCAAATGGCTTTTTCTTCATGTATGCACTTAAAGTTATACGACTCTTTCGCATTTCTTTTTAAGACATTGTTTGAAAATAGAAGTTACATTCACACTACTTTGACTAATATGATAGCTGCAAAAGTAATGAGGTCATAAATTATAAGCAGCGTAGTAGGGAATAATACTATAAAAATGCTAAAAATGTGAAAAATTCGTAAAGCAAGAAAATGATCATTTGTTCATATCAATTTGATGTGGACAACTGTTTGTGTGGAGTGTGAACATTATTTGTTACACCTTGGAAGAGAACAAAACTCTCGTAATTCATAGCAAACGACTTGCAAAAGCAAAAATATTTTTATAAGTTCTTGGAGTAAAAATAGTTTAGACCCTAATGTTATTAGAAATAATACGAAAGCCATTGTATATTCAAATGTAGAAAATTTTGTGTTTAAATGTTTGGAGTGTGAAATTCTTTCAATTCAATTTAGCACTCGAAAAAGCTTTGAAAAAGAGACTGACATGATTATTCAAATGGTTTTTTCTTCACGTCTACACTTGAAGTTATATGACTCTTTCGCATTTCCTTTTAGGACATTGTTTGAAAATAGAAGTTACATTCACACTACTTTTACTGATATTATAGTTGTGAAAGCAATGAGGTCATAAATTATAGCCAGCATTGTAGGGAATAGTCCTTTAAAAATGGTAAAAATATGGAAAATTTGCAAATCAAGAAAACAATCATTTTTCCATATCAATTTGATCTGGACAACTATTTGTGTGGAGTGTAAACACTATTTGTTACACCTTGGAATAGAACAAAACTTTCGTAATTCATAACAAACGGCTTGCAAAAGCAAAATTATTTTTATAAGTTCTTGGAGTAAAAATAGTTTAGACCTTAATGTTATTAGAAATAATACAAAAGCAGTTATCTATTCAAATGTGGAAAACTTCGTGTGTAGAGGTTTGGAGTGTGAAATTATTTCAATTGAAATTAGCACTCAAAAAAGCTTTGAAAATGAGACTGACATGATTATTCAAATGACTTTTTCTTCACGTTAGCACTTGAAGTTATACGACTCTTTCGCATTTCCTTTTAAGACATTATTTGAAAATAGAAGTTACATTCACACTAAATTGACTAATATGATAGTTGTGAAAGTAATGGGGTCATAAATTTTAGGTAGTGTTGTAGAGAATAGTACTATAAAAATGCTAAAAATGTAAAAAATTCGCAAAGCAATAAAATGATCATTTTTTCATATCAATTTGACATGGACAACTGTTTTTGTGGAGAGTGAACATTATTTGTTACATCTTGGAATAGAAAAAATCTCTCGTAACTCATAGCAAACGGCTTGCAAAAGAAAAATTATTTTTATAAGTTTTTGGAGTAAAAATAGTTTAGACCCTAATATTATTAGAAATAATATGAAAGTTGTTGTCTATTCAAATGTGGAAAATGTCGTGTTTAAAAGTTTGGTGTGTGAAATTATTTCAATTCAAATTAGCACTCGAAAAAGCTTTGAAAATGAGACCGACATGATTATTCAAATGACTTTTTCTTCACGTCTGCACTTGAAGTTATATGACTCTTTCGTATTTCTTTTTTAAGACATTGTTTGAAAATAGAAATTACATTCACACTACTTTGACTGATATTATAGATGTGAAAGCAATGGTGTCATAAATAATAGGAAGCATTGTAGGGAATAGTACTATAAAAATGCTAAAAATGTGGAAAATTCACAAAGTAAGAAAATGATCATTTTTCCATAACAATTTGACATGGACAACTACTTGTGTGGAGGAGTGTGAAAATTATTTGTTACACCTTGGAATAGAACAAAACTCTTGTAATTCATAGCAAACGACTTGTAAAAGAAAAATCATTTTTATAAGTTCTTGGAGTAAAAATAGTTTAGACCTTAATGTTATTAGAAATAATATGAAAGTCGTTGTCTATTCAAATGTGGAAAATATCGTGTTTAAAGGTTTGGAGTGTGAAATTATTTCAATTCAAATTAGCACTTAAAAAGCTTTGAAAAGAAAAATGTGATGCAGTCAAAGATGGTAGATCCAATTAAGGACAGTCCAACCTTGCAGCCAATTAACAACATAGTGGAATAACATAGGACAAATATTGTTTGAACTCATATTTTCATTGACATGCCCGGCTATAAGGCCTTCTGGGTTATGGCTAATTACAATCAAGAAGCAATTCTGCAAGATCAACAAAGATCCAATCCCAACCCTAGCTAGTCCAGTTCTAAAAACAATCAACAACTGATGGAAACCTTAAGGAAGATCTGAACTTGAGCTCGCAAACCTCCAAGAAATCTCCTTGTCTCCAAGCAAACAACCACTAGCTCTGCTATTACAAACTATCAGAAACCAATCTAATCTTCAAGATCTCTTAGGATCCATATCTAACTTCTGTCTTCTAAATCTATTTCCCTTTAAATAACTACCCAAACCTCTTTAAATACTAATCTTCAACCACAAGTCAGCTAGAAGAAATAATTAACTCCTAAGCCAAGTCAGCTTCTACTACAAACAAAAATTAAATGCAATAATAGTTGGCTTTCAAATAGCCTTACAAACATTTAATTCTCCATGTTAGCCTCTAGATCTACATAGGAGAATGAAACAATAGCTACCAACAATAAATGCACCAAGTTGGCCAACCAAATTACAAAAAACTCCAGTCGATAAACTAGAACTACCGAGTGCCAGAGGAACAATCGAGCACCAATGAAACAACCAACCATGCCAAGCATCACTAAGAAAGCACGTTGACCAAGAACTATAGACATCATCAAGTACAAGCTCCACCGAGCACAAGAGGTTTCACTGAGTTCCTTCAGTGACCAAGCTTCCTTTAATAACCAAGACTACCGGTTAAAGATGCAACTGAGTAACACAAAACCAAAACAACACACCACCATGAAGATTCACTGAGTACCCTACAATGCCCCTGCATCAGACACCCCAAGTTCAAAAAGATGTTCTCATAGGTGGGAAGAACATCTTCTGGGATTTAGCACATAAACCCCAAACTGGTTCTTCACATACAAGTCCTCCAACTCTTGGCCTTGCATACTCTTCCACTTTTGTTTCATCTATCTTTTCAAATCCTTCATTGATAGCAAATAATTTTGTTCTCCATACTGATCATCCATCCTCTCAGGATTTGACAACTCAACTCGGCTACCAATACTCAGGCTTCTCCTACCAAGTGTTGTATCCAGCAAAGGCATAAGGGAAAACTTCCTTTCATCCTTCTCAATAGTAAACACATTTTTCACACAATCATACATAGCTCTGCAATCATATTGCCAAGGTCTACTGAGCATTATATGACAACTATGCATCTCCACAATATCACACAACACAAGATCCTTAGACTAGCCAATCTGAATATCAACAAAACATTGTTCCCTCACTTCCAAGGCATGGAAATCTTGCAACCAGCCAATCCTATAAGGATAAGGATGCTTCATTCTCTTTAAACCAAGTTTTTGAACCATGTCCTCAGCAACAAGGTTATTAGTACCATCACTATCAACAATAACATCACAAAGTTTACCTCTAAACTTGCACCAAGTTCTAAACAAGTTACTCCTCTGACAATGTTCCACCTTTGTACCGAGCAATGTTCTTCGAACTAGCAAGTTCTCAGATTCAGGTTCATTCTCAACATTCTCATTCACCACAGCAGTCCGTCGGTCACCAAACTTTTTCTATGTATTGGTAGCCGAGTTGATTTTTCGGATCCTAAGAGGATGGATGATCAGTATGGAGAACATACCTATATGTTATCAAGGAACGATTTGAAAAGATAGAGGAAATAGAAGTGGAAGAGTATGCAAGGACAAGAGTTGGAGGACTTGTATGTGAAGAACCAGTTCAGGGTTTATGTGCTGAATCCTGAAAGATGTTCTTCAAGCCTATGAGAACATCTTTTCGAGCCTAGGGTGTCTAATACAAGGGCATTCTAGGGTACTTGGTGAATCTTCATGGTGATGTGTTATTTTGGTTCTGTGTTATTCAGTTGCAGCTTTAACCGATGGTCTCAGTTATTGAAGGAAGCTCGGTCGCTGAAGGAACTCGGTGAAACCTCTTGTGCTCGATGGAACTTGTACTCAGTGATGTCTATGGTGCTTGATCGATGCTCTTACTCGGTGATGCTTGGTGTGGTCAGTTGTTTCATTGGTGCTCGATTGTTCTTCTGGCACTCGGTAGTTATGGTTTACCAACTAGAGTTCTTGGTGATTTCGTTGGCTGACTTGGTCTATTTATTGTTGGTAGTTGTTGTTGCATTCTCCTATGTAGATCTAGAGGCTGACATGGAGAATTAAATGTTTGTAAGGCTATTTGAGAGCCGACTGTTGTTGCATTTAATATTTGTTTGTAGTAGAAGCTGACTTGGCTTAGGAGTTAATTATTTCTTTCAGCTGACTTGTGGTTGAAGATTAGTATTTAAGGAGGTTTGGGTACTTGTTTAAAGGGAAATAGATTGGGAAGATAGAAGTTAGATCTGGATCATATGAGATCTTGAAGATCAGATTGGTTTCTGATAGTTTGTAATAGCAGAAATAGTGGTTATTTTCTTGGAGACAAGGATATTGCTTGGAGGCTTGCGAGCTAAAGTTCATATCTGCCTGAGGGTTTCCATCAATTGCTGATTGTTTTTAGAACTGGACTAGCTAGGGTTGGGATTGGATCTTTGTTGATCTTGCAGAATTGCTTCTTCATTGTAATTGGCCATAACCTGGAAGGCCTTACAACTGGGCATGTTAATGAAAATCAGAGTTGAAACAATTGTTGTGCTATGTTATTCTGATGTATTTTTAATTAGCTGCAAGGTTGGACTGTCCTTAATTGGATCCACCATCCTTGACTACGTCAGATCGACATGATTATTCAAATGATTTTTTTTTCACGTTTGCACTTGAAGTTTTACGACTTTTTCGCATTTCTTTTTAAGACATTGTTTGAAAATAGAAGTTACATTCACACTATTTTGACTGATATGATAGCTGTGAAAGAAATGGGGTCATAAATTATAGGCAGCATTGTAGGGAATATTACTATAAAAATGCTAAAAATGTGGAAAATTCACAAAGCAAGAAAATGATTATTTTTCCATATCAATTTGACATGGACAACTGTTTGTGTGGAGGAGAGTCAACATTATTTATTACACCTTGAAATATAACAAAACACTCGTAATTCATAACAAACAGCTTGCAAAAGAAAAATCATTTTTATAAGTTCTTGGAGTAAAAGTAGTTTGGAGCCTAATGTTATTAGAAATAATACGAAAGTCATTGTCTATTCAAATGTGGAAAATGTCGTGTTTAAAGGTTTGGATTGTGAAATTCTTTTAATTCAAATTAGCACTCAAAAAATATTTGAAAAGGAGACTGACATGATTATTCAAATGACTTTTTCTTCACGTCTGCACTTGAAGTTATACAACTCTTTCGCATTTCTTTTTATGATATTGTTTGAAAATAGAAGTTACATTTACACTACTTTGACTTATATGATAGCTATAAAAGCAATGAGGTTATAAATTATAGGTAGCGTTATAAGAAATAGTACTATAAAAATGCTAAAAATGTGAAAAATTCACAAAGCAAGAAAATGATCATTTTTCCATATCAATTTGACATGGACAACTATTTGTGTAGAGTGTGAACATTATTTGTTACACCTTAGAATAGAACAAAACTCTCATAATTCATAGCAAACGGCTTGCAAAAGCAAAATCATTTTTATCAGTTCTTGGAGTAAAAATAATTTAGACCCTAATGTTATTAGAAATAATATGAAAGTCGTTGTCTATTCAAATGTAGAAAATGTCGTGTTTAAAATTTTGGAGTGTGAAATTATTTCAATTCAAATTAGCACTTGAAAAAACTTTGAAAATGAGACTAACATGATTATTCAAATGACTTTTTCTTCACATCTGCACTTGAAGTTATATGATTCTTTTGCATTTCCTTTTTAAGACATTGTTTGAAAATAGAAGTTACATTCACACTACTTTGACTGATATGATAGTTGTGAAAGCAATGGGGTCATAAATTATAGGTAGTATTGTAGAGAATAGTACTATAAAAATATTAAAAATGTAGAAAATTCACAAAGCAAGAAAACAATCATTTTTCCATATCAATTTGACATGGACAACTATTTGTGTGGAGTGTGAACATTATTTATTACACCTTGTAATAGAATAAAACTCTCATAATTCATAGCAAAAGGCTTAGAAAAGTAAAATCATTTTTATAAGTTTTTGAAGTAAAAATATTTTAGACCCAAATGTTATTAAAAATAATACAAAAGCCATTGTCTATTGAAATGTGAAAAACATCGTGTTTAAAGGTTTGGAGTGTGTAATTCTTTCAATTCAAATTAGCACTCAAAAAAACTTTGAAAAGGAGACTAGCGTGATTATTCAAATGACTTTTTCTTCACGTCTGCACTTGAAGTTATACGACTCTTTCATATTTCCTTTTAAGACATTGTTTGAAAATAGAAGCTACATTCACACTACTTTGATTGATATGATAGCTGTGAAAGCAATGAGGTCATAAATTATAACCAGCGTTGTAGGGAATAGTACTATAAAAATGTTAAAAATGTGGAAAATTTGTAAAGGAAGAAAATGATCATATTTTCATATCAATTTGACATGGACAACTATTTGTGTGGAGTGTGAACATTATTTGTTACACCTTGGAATAGAACAAAACTATCGTAATTCAAGGAAAATGACTTGTAAAAGAATAATTATTTTTATAAGTTCTCAGAGTAAAAATAGTTTAGACCCTAATGTTATTAGAAATAATACAAAATTCATTGTCTATTCAAATGTGGAAAACGTCGTGTTTAAAAGTTTGGAGTGTGAAATTCTTTCAATTCAAATTAGCACTCAAAAAAGCTTTGAAAATGAGACTGACATGATTATTCAAATGAATTTTTCTTCACGTATGCACTTGAAGTTATACGACTCTTTCTCATTTCCTTTTAAGACATTGTTTGAAAATAGAAGTTACATTCACACTACTTTGACTGATATGATAGCTGTGAAAGCAATGGTGTCATAAATTATAGGCAGCGTTGTAGGGAATATTACTATAAAAATGCTAAAAATATGAAAAATTTGCGAAGCAAGAAAATGATCATTTTTCCATATCAATTTGACATGGACAACTATTTGTGTGTAGGAGTGTGAACATTATTTGTTACACCTTGGAATAAAACAAAACTCTCTTAATTCATAGCAAACAACTTGCAAAAGAAAAATCATTTTTATAAGTTCTTAGAGTAAAAATAGTTTAGACCCTAATGTTATTAGAAATAATGTGAAAGTCGTTGTCTATTCAAATGTGGAAAACATCGTATTTAAAGGTTTGGAGTGTGAAATTCTTTAAATTCAAATTAGCACTCGAAAAAGCTTTGAAAAGGAGAGTGACATGATTATTCAAATGACTTTTTCTTCACATCTGCACTTGAAGTTATACAACTCTTTCGCATTTCCTTTTAAGACATTGTTTAAAAATAGAAGTTACATTCACACTACTTTGACTGATATGATAGCTATGAAAGCAATGGGGTCATAAATTATAGGTAGCGTTGTAGGGAATAGTACTATAAAAATGCTAAAAATGTGAAAAATTCGCAAAGCAAACAAATGATCATTTTTCCATATCAATTTGGCATGGAAAACTATTTGTGTGGAGGAGTGTCAACATTATTTGTTACACCTTGGAATAGAACAAAACTCTCATAATTCATAGCAAACGTCTTGCAAAAGAAAAATCTTTTTTTGTAAGTTCTTGGATTAAAAATAGTTTAGAGCCTAATGTTATGAGAAATAATACAAAAGTTGTTGTCTATTCAAATGTGGAAAACCCCTTGTTTAAAGGTTTGGAGTGTGAAATTTTTTCAATTCAAATTAGCACTCAAAAAAGCTTCGAAAAGGAGACTGGCATGATTATTCAAATATCTTTTTCTTCACGTTTGCACTTGAAGTTATACGACTTTTTTGCATTTCCTTTTAAGACATTATTTGAAAATAAAAGTTACATTCACACTACTTTGACTGATATGATAGCTGTGAAAGCAATGTGGTCATAAATTATAGGTAGTGTTGTAGGGAATAGTACTATAAAAATACTAAAAATGTGGAAAATTCACAAAGCAAGTTAACAATCATTTTTCCATATCAATTTGACATGGACAACTGTTTTTGTGGAGGAGTGTGAACATTATTTGTTACACCTTGGAATAGAACAAAACTCTCATAATTCATAAAAAATGACTTGCAAAAGCAAAATAATTTTTATAAGTTCTTGGAGTAAAAATTGTTTAAACCCTAATGTTATTAGAAATAATACGAAAGTCATTGTCTATTCAAATGTGGAAAACAACGTGTTTAAAGGTTTGGAGTGTGAAATTTTTTCAATTCAAATTAGCACTCGAAAAAGCTTTGAAAAGGAGACTGACATGATTATTCAAATGACCTTTTCTTCATGTCTGCACTTGAAGTTATAGAACTCTTTCGCATTTCCTTTTAAGACATTGTTTGAAAATAGAAGTTACATTCACACGACTTTGACAGATATGATAGTTGTGAAATCATTGTGGTCATAAATTATAGGCAACATTGTAGGGAATAGTACTATAAAAGTGTCGAAAATTCGCAAATCAAGAAAAATTTGATTTTTCCATATCAATTTGACATGGACAACTATTTGTGTGGAGTGTGAACATTATTTGTTACACCTTGGAATAGAACAAAACTCTCATAATTCATAGAAAATGTCTTACAAAATAAAAATCATTTTTATAAGTTCTTAGAGTAAAAATAGTTTCAAATGTATTTATTTGTCATATAACTTTTTTTTTAATGTATGATATAAAGACTACTATACATATTTATATTGATCAATCTATATTAATTTATGAAAATGTGCTTCACAAGTATACTAATTTATTTTTTATAGTCATAGTGTTTAAGACTATCTAACACATTTATTTATTATTATGTAGTTTTCTAAATATATAGCTATTTCTCCTTATAATTCTAATACATCAATTAATTAATTTTCTAAAGTTGCAACTATTGTGTCATCATATTGTTGATGCATCTGTTTGCAAGTAGTGAGCTATAGGAAAAATAAGAAACAACATCCTAAATCTACCTCTATAAAAAACAAAGTATTGGTTACGACCAATCCACCAAGCATAGTCATAGTACCACATATCCCGAGAGTAAAACAACCTAATCTAATAGTGTTCACAGTCTTAGCAGAATTCAAAAGATATAACATGTGCAAAAAGATAGAAGGACTAACCATCTTCATCATGATTTTTTCTCAGTCGGCATCCTTGATAGAAAACTATGGCCCACTCCTCAATAAGGAATTGAAACAGATCTTTCTAGTCACCATCTTCCTTCATCTTGCCACTATTCACATGTTCCTATAGAAAACACAAGGTGGTAGAAGAATCATTCATCACATTCAATGTGAACTACTCATATCATGTAGACGCTTGTCTAAACTTGTAAATTTATCCCTCAGGTTCTCAAGGCCACTTTCAATACCAACAACCTATTGTTTGATATTGCCAATGATACCACCTAGGGCATGACTTTGGCTAGTGGTATCTTTATTTTGGTTTTCCTCTGCCACAACATTGTTCTGGGTAATTTGAGGTGAGATCAGTAATCACATGTTGTAAAGATTACCACTAGAGTCACAGTCATGAAAATGACTAAGTCCAGAATCAGGACGACAGGGTACAGTGCTATAGTTTTGGTCAGCGATGAAGATATATGAGGTATTTGTCAGAATAACTGAGAGGGAGGTGAATCAGTTAGATCAATTATCCAATAGTCCCAATTTAAAAATGTATCACTTTAAACAAATTCAACAAGTTTCTGCAGCTCGGTAACATAAAATACTAAACTGTCTATGCCTTTACTGATTACCAGTTAATTACTCACAGTGATTACCAACCAAATCGAATATGCAATATGTAAAGTATGACAGAAAATCAATCATTACATAAACACATAACACAAAGATTTAACGTGGAAACCCTGTTAAGGGAAAAACCACCTAGGACCGGTAACCCAAAAAATTTTCACTCTTCTGAAGTGATCTCGGTGAAGAGCCAACCCTGTTAAAGGTTACAAACACACTGTTAGGTGTGATCTTGTTAGAGGATTTAAGACTAACAATTATCGTTCAACCAACATTCACTATGGGGTTGATAGGATAACAATGTACATTCATTGAATGACATGGGGTGTATCATAAGACGGTTAAGTCCACTCTATTAAGAGATTTTTTTTGTATCAATGGTTAAACTGAAACAGTAGTTAATTTGATTACAATACAACTCAAATTGTAGATGTTCAGATCTATTCTAAGCCCATACAAATCCTCTAATCAATATATCAATTCACTTCCTCAACTTACTATCACTCGGTAAAAGCTCTCTGATGCTCGGTGTTGTTCTGCAGTTCAGTTCTTCTTCAACCAGTCTGATTAGGCATGCATGAAACTATATTCACGTGAAATCTCTGTAATCTTCTATCTTCTGGCATATTTCAATAAAGAAACTCATATCTCTTATATAGACAGATAAACTATTTTCATATCAACCATCAGATTTTGCCACTTAATCTCCTTCATAGATTTTGCATCTTAAAATTTCCTCGGCGGTTGTGTTAGTAACATGTTTCAATTCCATCCTTTAGATCTTCTCTAAATTTTGTCAGCTATGGATCTTGTAACAAACTTTATCCTCAATCTCCAAATCATAACACTTTACAGCTCATCAATTTTTGTCGTAAACTTAATCATTTAATATTTTCATCCATACTCGGTTAATGAAGAAATGTGTTCGTGAATACAAGCTCAGTTAATACTGTCACTCGGTATACACTACACTGGCTCAGTGTATACTGAAGTGCTTCATTTACCGTCCACACTGCTTTGTTAACTTTTTCTTCCAACTTCATAACAGATTAATGCAACATAATCAAGTCAACTATATGAAGTCATAGACTCATCAATAAGTTACCCAAAGTATTCCTTATCCTCATTTGTCATATCCATCTTTCTCCATGTAGATATCTCAATTCTTCATCTTTTCTCTCCTCTTTACAAATGTTTAGATATTTGCAACTATCATGCTAAGTACTGTCAAAACTAGTTAACATCAATGACAACAAAATAACTGATTTAATTATCTTACATATCATTTCAATCCTTGATGATCTCTAATCACTAATCTTCAAGTCATTCAAGTATACAATCAGTTGTAGTTCATCAATCTCTCCCTTTGGCATTGATGGCAACACAAGCTATATGAAATATGCCATACACATAACAAACATATATTTTACAACTATGTAAGAAAATGATGTATCTCAATAAGCTCTCCATATCTTTTTTGGATTGGAGAGATATGGTACTGAGAGGGGAGGGGTGAATTAGTACCCACAAAAAATTTTAACTCATAAACCTTAAACAGAAAATAGTAGTAACCTTCCTATATCACTTGAGTCCATTGCATGCATCATTCATTCATTGAACTATCAAAGGTAAATAGCATGAAATCAACAATATATCATCACATAACACAAGTATTTTGGTAACGCAGAAACCCTTTTTAGAAGGTAAAAATTGTGGTGGGGATTTGACACCCACAAATTCTTTACTACTGCAGATAGAAAATGTTTTCCTGTTAGGGCTACAAGTGGTGATCACTTCTGGTGATCTTACCCTGTTAGGAGTAACATTTCAGATCAATTAGATCTACCTAGTGATAGGATTTTAACAACACTACTTGAGTGTGCACTCAGTTAAGAGATTTACAAAAAGACTGTTAGGTCTACTCTATTAAGAGATTTTACCAAACTCTATTACAATGATTAGAAAATAACAAGAATATATCTGCTAATGACAACTCAACTTGTCTAATATAGATCTATGAAATACTGAATAGATATCACCTTTTCATGTGAAGATCTCTGCTCTGAACTACTTGGTAGCCTTGTCTGATTCTGTCAAATCTGAATGTCTTTGTATTCTATTCTTCTCTATATGATAACTGATATTCTTGAAGTTGGCTAATGCTTCAAGAACTTCTTTTCATGTTCTCAACTTCCTTGTCAACCTTCTCTATCACGCATACAAAAATAATATAAAATTACATTTATATAGCATACTGGTTTTGCCGCTTAACAAAATTAGGTTGCAATATCTTAGAGAAAACCCTAAGATCTACAATGTACAAAAATAACCTAGATCTAGCAATTACAAAAAGATCATCATCACAATTAATGATGGAATCTTACAATAAATGATCCTCAATCTTGGTAAAATGTTTTTTGATTCTATTGTAACTGTTTGCATAGATAAATGTGTCATTCCTGATTACTATGTCATTTTCTATCTTCCTCGGTAAACATTGTATATACTACTCGGTAATTGCACCAGTGCTTAGTTTCTAGTCTACTCGATGTTTACTGTCACTCGGTATCGGTGTAAACAGATGCTTGGTAGAACTGGCCTGGTGCTTGGTGCAAAGACTTAACCGACTAGCTTGAAGTGCATGCAGTTACTGACTAGAGTAGCATAGGTAACCAACCAATGTCTTTGATATTAATGACAATCTTTAATGCTCAAATAGAGATAACAATCTCCCCCTTTGGCATTAGTATCAAAACCTTATATGTATATAGACCTTATGTCTCAAAAAATTTCTATTTCCACCATATATACATAGATACTTATCAAACAAAATTTTATATACTCCCCCTTGGTGCACGATCTTGATAATGTGTAGTATACTTGGCATTTGTTTACATATTTGGCATATACATTGTTATCCCCCTTTTTGATATTAATGCCAAATACAAAAATGTATACTTACAGCTTATCAAAAATGTCCTGATGGGTTTTCTTCAAGGATTCTAAGAGGTTTTCCCATTCCTCTTTCAAGTTGGTGAGAGAAATGTGCTCAAGACTGACTTGTACATGCATGTCAAAGCTATTTTCCAACATAGAAATTTCTAGTGTTGCAACAAGTGTCTCTGCTTTGACAATGTGTTTCTCAAAAAATTTTAGGTAGGGAAGCAACTCAGTTTGTAGTTCTGTGACTTGATCACTGACTCTTTCTTCCTATTTCTTGAGATCTTCTTTTAACTACCTAAGTTCTTGAACTTTCAAGATGTGCTTTGCAAAAGCTTGTGGCTCGGTTAAAGCTTCGTGTGCACTAGCTTTGATTTCATTATCAAGCTCTTTGATCTTTTCACTAATCTCGGCAGTGAAGGTTTCTACAGTGCATAGCTTTATCAAAATTTGACTTATTAACTGAGTGATAGATTTGATCTCATTGATTGCCTTAGTTAAGTTTACCTTGTTGATTGCCACTTCTTGGCTGATCTTTTCTGCCACTTTGTCCTAAATTTTAGATTCTACCCTTTGTTCTATTCTCTTATCTGCTTCTATATCTGGGGCATTTATTTCTCTAGCAAGTGTAGCAAGTTGGTCCATGATCAGAGTATCTTCATCTATATGTACCTCAGGTACAACCTATTATAAGATATCTCTTACATTTTCAAGTATCTCCTTGCTCTTGCATTCTTGTCTTAGTTTTTCTTGTGCTACCTTCCTTGTACATAGCTCCCCATATTTTCTCAATTCCTCAGGACTTAGGGTCCTCAGGCCACGGTCTAATATAACTGTAACTTCTTCTAATGTGACCAACCCTTTTCCTTTCTTTTTCTTCTTCTTCTTCTTCGGTTCTTGAGGTGAGCTCTTTATAAGTGGTACAATGTCCTTTACCTCAGAATGTTGTGTAACCTCCCTAGGTGACATTGTATCTACCTTCTGCTACTCTTTGGTGACCTTTGTGTCAGTTGACTAAGTCTGAGCCTCTGATGTAGTGTCTGGTGGAGTGGCCTCGGTTACATTAGGATTCTCTTGATCCTTTGTTTCTATCTTGTTGCCTCTTTCTCTTCAGACTTTTTTTATTTCAGCAAGTATCTTTTCTCCTTGTTCCGCTATTATATCCTTTGGTTTCTCAGGGTCTGAGCCATTGGGTTGTTCCTGTGATAAAATTTCAACTGCTTCTATAAGAATAGGAAGCTCACCTGATAATGATGTGAATGCAAACTCGTTAAATTGACCTTCATCCCGTGTATTATCTGGTGCAATGTTCACATCTTCATCTTCATCTCTATCATTAGGATCCCCATTTTTAATGTTCTCAATGAGTACATCATCATCATTTTTCTCTTTAACTTGAATCTCTACTCGATCCGGTGAATCTTGTGAAATTGTTATAACTTCATTTACAAGTGTTGTATCAATCAGCTTGGTAAATGATACATTTGATTCTTTTTTCTTCTTTTCTACATCACCATCATCTATGTAAATACCTTTGCCTTTTGATCTTTGTCTCTTCTTAGACAGATTAAGAAATGCATTTTTCTCAGCTTGCTCTTTAGCTGCAAAAATTGATGTCCAGATGAGTTGGCCCGACTCGTCAATATCTGCCAGATTTTCATCTAAAAATTGCATAGCCCAACCTTTTACTTTTAATCTCTTATAGTAAGTGTTCATATACTCATCATTTTCATCAAGAGATAAATTTGGAGCTACCGAAACTAGGGCTTGTTCCCTCATTTTCTTTTCGGTGTCCAAGGCATAGGACCACTTCTGATTTATTCTTTCTTCTAATGCCTCAGGTAGTTGCTTAGCAAACTCCAATGGAACTCGTTTAAAGCTTATCATCATCTGGATGACTGCCTCCTCAATTTTATTCTGATCCTCGATAGACATGTTATCAAACCAACTAAGTTTCAGATCTGTGAGTGTTCCATGCTCAATTATATCAACAACTTCATCTATAGTTCTATTCTTATTACTGACAACCTTGAACTCATTATTATCATCTTCTTCGTCATCAAGGTTTTCTCGTCCTCTAAGTAATCTTCTCCTTTTCTTGGGTGCCTTAGCTACAACCTTAGTTCCTCTTTTTGTATATGTTTTGGTCAGTGTAGCTAATTTAGGTTTTGTTACCTTTCCAAGTCCCTTTTTTTGAGGTGGTGAAGCTCTGGTTGTTGACCTTGTTCGTGCTCTTGACTGCACTAGAAACTACTTCTTTGGAGTTGGGGTGGGAGAAAGTGGTATTGAATCTTTTTCTTTTTTGGACTCAATTTCCTCACTATCATGTGCTTTGTCAATCAATAGTAACTGACCTTTGATTGCAGGTTCAACCGATGACTCGTCAAATGAGTCAAATTCATCTCCAAACTATTCAGTTAAAAATTTCTTCATTTTCTTAGCTTATCTAGTTATTTTGCCGATGACAAGACCTATTTTGATTCTTGTTTTTGCCTCTTCATAGGTTCCAAACCTTTCATCCTTCTTTTCCTTCGGTAAAGCTAGTAATGCCTTGATTGATTTCAAAGCAAAATCAAGATCCATTTCATATCCCATGGGGGCTAGCCATTTATTTCTTGGCTCAACAGCTTTGATTAAAGTGTGGTCAGTGTCAACTAAGAAAAAAATGTCCATCTCATACTTCTTGACCAGTGAGCTTGGAATCCTACTTCGAAGATTCATCTTAATCTTAAATTGCTCAAAGTACTCATCTACAACATTGTTCACATTATCGCCCAGACTTGTCATAAAATCAGAAATTTGACTAGTAATTGGTTTTTCGATAGGCCAAACTATGTTACCGGCATAAGGAAAGAATTTTTGGAGATAGAAAAATAAACACACCAACAGTGATCCGAACTTATAGGTATTAGACTTCACCGACCTGATTGTTTTCATATTCTCTTCAACTTGTTGCAGGAGTATCTCGGCAAGGTCTAACTGGTGTCCCTTCTTTATCATTTTGAATGTCATATCCATAGCACTACATGGTACATTGTTTAGTCTACTCGACTGAGAGAAATTATAACCTATTACATGTGCTACAAACTTAACTTTTGGATCCTCAATAGAACCTATCTTTAATGCTCGGCCATCCCATGTTGCGCCTATATTTTTCTCAACTTTGGCTCGGGAGGAACTTCAGAACACTTTTGCTTTATCAGTTGTAGGATACCCTGTAACCCTATGAATCCTTCTCTTTGTAATCTTAATCAGACTATCCAGCCAAAATGTACCCTCATGATATCAACTTAGTACAACCCTAATCCATTCATTTTTGAAATTCTTTGGAAAATTTAGGGCATAAGTGAGTCGAATTGTTCCAACCTATTTATGCTCTGGTTTTAGCTTTCCATCTTTACTACAAAGTTCCTGGTATGAAACATACATGTCAAAATCTCCTATTTCACCTATCTTGCAGTGAATGTATGATCGAATGTCTTTGACTAATAAAACCCTAGGTGGGATGCTTGAGAAAGCACCCGCTGAATCAATTTTTGATACCACTTCTGGGTGCAACTTGTATTTGGGTTCACTATAATTTGTTGACACAATAAGATTTACTTCCTCTTCTACAACTTTAGAAGTGTTCACAGTAGATGCCATTTCAACAAACTAGGTTTTTAGTAAACAATGATTAATGTGCTCAATAAGGATTCCAACTTACTTGGAATATGCGAAGAGTGTGCTTGGTTCGATCTGCAACAAATTTAGATAATCTTGAAAATTCTTTGCTTGAACTCGCTCTGTGAAATAATCTCTCTTTGAAATTTTTGTGTGAAAATGAACTTAGTTCTTCATGTATTTATAGCTTTTTCACATTCTCGCTCAACACTTTATGTCATTAATGCTTGACCTACTACCAGCTCGGTGAAAACTGTCAACTCGGCAAATATTGTGAACTTTCATCTTCTTGGTTAACACATGATTTCTCACTTAGTTGATACTGATACTCGGTTAACCTTGGATAGTGATTACCAATGGGTAACCATTTTCTTGGTCTAACATTTACCGACTATATGACTTTGTTAGCTCAAAACATATAAACCATAGTGCATCTTTATTCATGCAGATTTGGTACATGCTCATCATATATAAGGAGTTGTATGTAAAATAAGATCATTTTGAAATGTTAGTTCCATACATACCTATATCATCTTAAGTAGAGGTACTGATTTCACCTAATCCAGTGGACAAGGTTTCACCGACAACATTGCTTGACTCTCCATTCTCATTTGATGCCTTCTTCCACACAGTGTTCCTGATTCTCATGATATCTATAATAGTGTTTTCACTCTCAAATACATGTCCTTCTTCTGGTGCTCGGTCTCTACAATCCTTTCTTAGATGACCAACCTTATGACAATGTAAGCATGCCATTTCAGTGCTTGTCCAGCTTCGTGATTGTCCAGCCCATCTTTTCCTCATACAATTTTTTGCGATGTGTCCATATCTACCACATGCAATACAATTATCTCAAGTGTTTTAATCCCAAACATAAGAATTACCTTGTCTCTTCGGTTGATATGGTTTGGGTTTGCTCTTCTATTTGGGCATCCATAATTGCTTCATCTTAGCTTTACACTCTTGTGTAGTGTGTCCATGTTTGTTATAAGTATAACAAAGTTTCTCCATGGTAGGATTGTTAGCATTCTTATTCAATTTTTCTCTACACTCATAAGCTTGATGACCAAATTTTCCACAATAATAACAGTAACCATTAAACTTAGGAGTGACTGGAGGTTTACCTTGTGCTTTGCTTCTGCAAACATTTGAGGTATGTCCTAATTTTCCATAGTGATAACATGACAACATCTTAGGTCTTTGATTTTGATTTTTGTTGACTTGTTCAACTTGTTTGGATGATTCTCCTTCGTTGATATAGCCTAATCTAGCTTTACTTCCAAATCTTCTTTGATTAGTCAGAAAATCATCAATCTTTTTAGAACTATCTTTAGCCAATTTCATCATTTCATTATGCTTTTGTTGAGTTTTTATTTCATTTCTCAATTTCTCATTCTCTTCCCTGAGTATTCCAATATCTTCAATTTTTCTTGATAGTTCACCATTTACTCGGTTGACCTCCTGATTCACAATCATCATCTGATTGGATATTTCAAAATGGTGCTCGATGAGTTTTTTTATCTCACTTTCTTTAGCTTGAAGTTGTTCAGTTATCTATCTTCGGTCTTCAACAGCTAGATTCCTATCTTGCTCAGCCTACCTAGCATTGTTCATTACATCTATCATTCTCACCATCTGTGATTCCTGACTAATTTGCAGAGCTTTCACTTGTTCAGTTAAGTGAATATTTTTTCAGACAAATCAAAGATTTCACTTTCAAATCCATCAAAAATACTTCCTGAACTAGATCCTATGTGATCAAATAAATCATCAATCCCTTCTTCATGGTAACTAATGTCATTCTCCATAATAGCCAAGCTCTTTCTTTGAACCAGTAACTTTTTCAAATCATCCTTAGCTTGCCTATACTGCTCAACAAACATCTGCATTTGAATCCTTTGATTCTCTATTGTCTTATCCAACTTATATCTCTCCATGGTTATATCTTTACTCTTCAGTGGTTAAACCATCCAATAAGAAATATGGCTCTGATACCAATTGTTGGATTGGAGAGATAGGGTATTGAGAGGGGAGGGGTGAATCAGTGCCCACAAAAACTTTTAACACATAAACCTTAAACAACAAACAACTTAGTAACCTTCCTATATCACTTGATTCCATTGCATGCATCATTCATTCATTTAACTATCAAAGGTAAATAGCATGAAATCAAAAATATATCATCACATAATACAAGTATTTTGGTAATGCAGAAACCCTTGTTAGAAGGTAAAAAATGCGGTGGGAATGACACCCACAAATTCTTTACTACTACAGATAGAAAAGGTTTGCATGTTAGGGCTACAAGTGGTGATCACTTCTGGTGATCTTACCCTATTAGGAGTAACATTTTAGATCGATTAGATCTACCTAGTGATAGGATTTGAACAACACTACTTGAGTGTGCACTCGGTTAAGAGATTTACAAAAAGACTGTTAGCTATACTCTATTAAGAGATTTTACCAAATTTTTTTACAATGATTAGAAAATAATAGGAATATATCTGCTAATGAAAACTCAACTTGTCTAATATAGATCTATGAAATACTAAATAGATATCACCTTTTCATGTGAAGATCTCTTCTCTGAACTGCTCAGTAGCCTTGTCTGATTTTTCCAAATCTAAATGTCTCTATATTTTGTTCTGCTCTGTATGATAACTGATATTCTTGAAGTTGGCTAATGCTTCAAGAACTTCTTTTCATGTTCTCAACTTCCTTGTCAAGCTTCTCTCTCACACATAAAAATATTATGAAATTTCATTTATATAGCATACTGCTTTTGTCGCTTAACAAAATTAGGTTACAATATCTTAGAGAAAACCCTAAGATCTATGGTGTACAAAAATAACCTAGATCTAGTAATTACATAAAGATCATCATCGTAATTAATGATAGAATCTTACAATAAATGATCCTTGATCTTGGTAAAATGTTTTGTGATTCTATTGTAACCATTTGCATAGATAAATGTGCCATTCCTGATTACTATGTCATTTTTTGTCTTGATAAATAGTGTATATATTGCTCGGTAATTTCACTGGTGCTCAGTGTCTAGTTTGCTTGATGTTTACTGTCGCTCAATATTGGTGTACATAGATACTCAGTAGAACTGCCCTGGTGCTCAGTGTAAAGACTTAACTGACTAGCTTGAAGTGCATGCAGTTACCGACTAGAGTAGCATAGGTTACTGACTGATGTCTTTGATACTAATGAAAATTTTTAATGCTCAAATAGAGATAACAAGCTTAATATGTTTAATCACTACATTACATGACATCATTGCAAGTGCAGACTTTTCTCTACAAATTTGATCTTTTTAGCTCTCAGATTCCTTCTATTCTCAGCAACAAATATTCAAAAATCTCCCTGACTTTCTCAGATTATCTCTCCCTTTGACAACAATGCCAAAGAAAAACATAAAACACACAGCTCTACAATAGCCAAGTGACTCTTTATGGTTCAGTGCAGACAATATATCTCGGTATACTGATATGAAAATCTCTATTGTAGTTCCTCAAATCTTTCACAACCTTACATAGAATCCAAAGTGTGAGCTATGTTGCATCAAAATGAATGATCTTCTGATAAGATTAGGCTGATGCAACCTCCAAATCACATTAGTGACCGGTAGACAGGGGACAGACCCCAAGCCTAGTCCTCAAGTATTTAAAAGTATCCTTCAGTAGAGGCTTGGTAAAAATATCAGCAAGTTGCTCCTTTGATGTAACATATTTTAGTTTGACTTGCTTCTCTTGTACTTTTTCTCTTAAGTAGTGATACTTAATAGAGATATGTTTTTTCTTTGAGTGCATTACAGGATTCTTTGAAATATTTATTGCACTAGTGTTGTCACAGTATATAATCACTGACTCAGCGATTACCTCATTCATCCCTTCCAACACTTATTTGATGTAAGCAATGTTTGAACAGTTTGTAGCAGCAACAACATATTCTGCTTCGGCAGTAGACTGAGAAATACAAGGTTGTTTCTTACTTGTCCAGGTAACAAGTCTTTCACCAAAGAAAAATTCTCCTCCAGTTGTGCTCTTTCTATCATCTATATTTCCAATCCAATCTGCATTGATGTAAACTCTTAGTTCAAATTTTCCTTCCTTAGAATACCATAAACCATATTCCTTTGTTTTCTTCAAGTATCTTAGGATTCTTTTTACTGCAACCATATGTGAATCCTTTGGATTGGCAGAAAATCTAAAAACAATCCCCACTGCATGTGTAATATTTGGCCTACTATGTACTACATACATCAGTTTACCAATCATATATCGGTACAATGTCTGGTTTACCTCTATAGATTCATCATCTTTTGTTAATTTGTAGCCTGTGACCATCAGTGTTCCAACTGGTTTAGCATCTTCCATGCCAAATGTTCTTAATAGTTCCTTTATATACTTTGATTGTGTGATGAAAATTCCATCATTCTATTGAATAACTTGCAAGCCTAGAAAGAAATTAATCTCTCCAAACATAGACATTTCAAATTCTTTTCTCATCTCATCAGCAAATGATTTATAGATATAATCTTGTCCTCCAAAAATTATATCATCCACAAATATTTCAGCAATCAAAATAGTATCATTTGATCCTCCTTTGATATACAAATTATTGTTTTCACTAGTTCTAACAAAACCAATACTTAAAAGATAAGTATGTAGCCTTTCATACTAGGCTCTAGGTGCTTGCTTTAAACCATACAAAGCTTTGTGTAGTCTACATACCATGTCTTTCTGATTTGGATCAACAAACCCTTCTGGTTGTTCTATGTAGACCTCTTCTCAGTGCAGACACCTGTCTTGTTATGCCATGCTCATTACAATAGTTAGTGAATTCATCAAAAATAAACTCACCACCTCTATTAGATCTCAAACATTTTAGTTCCTTCCCGGTTTCTTTTTCTACTATTTCTTTGTACCATTTAAACATCTTAAATGCCTCATATTTCTCCTTTAAAAACATTACAGTCATCAATATAGTGTAATCATCAACAAACATAATGAAATATCCATCTCCATAAAAGCTCTAAGTTCTCATGGGACCACATAGGTCGGTGTGAACTAACTCCAAGATTCTCTTTGTTGAATAGTCTTTACTCTTAAAACTAGATTTTGTCATTTTCCCCTTTTGACATTCATGACACATAACATGATCAGGCTTTGCTAGGCTAGGTAGAACTCTAACCTTTTTCTGTCTACTAATCTTAATAAATAGGAAGACTCAACATTGTCAAGATAAAACAAGTTACCTCTGGATTTTGCTCCTGTTCCAACAAGTTTTCCTCCATCATCATATATCTTTACCTTCTTTCTCTCAAAAGCTACTTGGTGACCTAAGTTGTTAAGTTGTGCCACACTTAGAAAATTTTAATTTAGTCCTTCTACCCAATAAGCATTATCACATTTGATTTTATCATTTATCATTAAATATCCTTTTCCTCTAACCATACATGGTGTATCATTACCCATTTTTACAAAACCTCCATTATATTGCTCAAGATGATCAAACTTTTCTTCATCACCAGTCATGTGATGTGTACAACCACTATCAATTATCCATGTATCATTTTTATTAACTTTAGAAATGAGTGTTGTTTCTACATACCTTTCTTCTTCCTCAGGATCATCCTTCATCACAAAAAATACTACTTCAACATCATCATCTGTGTCAATATCAGTATCATTCTCTTCAGCAATGTAACATACCTTTTTGCCCTTATCATTGTTATCTCGGTTATCTCTATTGTAGTGTCGGTAACTTCTATTGTTTCTCCTCCCATAGCTTCCTTCACCAGATCGATCTTTGTTTCTGTCATCTTCTTTCTTGTTTGGGCATCTAGCAGCAATATGACCAACTTCTTTGCAGTTAAAATATGCTAAAGGTAATTTACCCTTGTATCAACCTTTACCTTTAGGTAATCTCTAGGCCATAAGAGCTTCAAGTTCATCAAGCTCATCATTAGTATTATTGTCATTGTCATCCCTATTATTTCTACTGCTAGACTTACCGATCTTGAGAGAAGACATGAAAGCAAACTCAACAGTCGGTACAATACCTTTATCAAAATTATTCAACTCAAAAGTTTTTTTCTTACCAATTAGACTATCAAGAGTAAGAGTGTTGCCAAGTGCAGACCTCATTTCATGTATAGCTGATATTTTGATTGCATAAGCAGGCAGCATGGTCCTTAGAATTTTATTGACCATTGTATCTTCATTAATGACACCACCAGATCCTCTTATAGCAATGACTACCTCCTTTATTCAGTTTGTATACTGTACTATGTTTTCTCCTTCTTTCATTTTCATATCGTCAAACCTGCCTCTTAGGCTTTCAGCTCAGGTTCTTTTGACATTAACATCACCACCATATACTTGAGCTAGTTTATCCCACATTTTCTTTGAAGTAATTGCAGTCTTTGACATTCTCAAATTTTGCATCAAATAGAGCAGTAGCAATCTCTATCATATTCATGTTGTGTTCATGTCAATCCTTCAGTTTATCAAGAGTCAAAGGTCCAGTCAATGGTTGTAAGTAGCCATTCTCAAGTAGATGTAAGGCAGAATCTCCGATTTTGGATATGTGAAGTTTCATTCGACTTTGCCACATTATAAAGTTGTCCTTGTTCAGCTTTGGCACTTCCCTCTTATACATTTTGTGATCTTTATACTGAAGTCCTTAAAAATCTATTCCAAGAAACCAATTCTCTGATACCAATTGTTAGAATAATTGAGAGGGGGGTGAATCAGTTAGATCAGTTATCCAATAGTCTCAATTACAAAATGTATCACTTTAAAAAAATTCAAAAAGTTTCTTTAGCTTGATAACATAAAATACTAAACTGTTTGTGCCTTTACCGATTACCAATTAATTACTCACAGTGATTTCCGACCAAATAAAATATGCAATATGTAAAGTATAACAACAAATCAATCATCACAAAAACACATAACACAAAGATTTAATGTGGAAACCCTGTTAAGGGAAAAACCACCTGGGACCAATAACCCAAAAACTTTTCACTCTTCTAAAGTGAGCTCAGTGAAGAGCCAACCCTATTAAAGGTTACAAACACACTGTTAGGTGTGACCTTGTTAGAGGATTTAAGACTAACAATTATCATTCAACCAGAATTCACTATGGGGTTGATAAGATAAAAATGTACATTCATTGAATGACATGGGGCATATCATAAGACGGTTAAGTCCACTCTATTAAGATATTTTTCTGTATCAATGGTTAAACTGAAACAGTAGTTGATCTGATTACAATACAACTCAAATTGTAGATGTTGAGATCTATTCTAAGCCCATAAAAATCCTCTGATCAATATATCAATTCACTTCCTCAACTTATTTTCACTCAGTAAAAGCTCTCTGACGCTCGGTGTTGTTCTGTAATTTGGTTCTTCTTCAACCAGTCTGATCAGGTATGCATGAAACTGTATTCATGTGAAATCTTTGCAGTCTTCTATCTTCTGGCATATTTCAATAAAGAAACTCATAACTCTTATATAGATAGATAAACTATTTTCATATCAACCATCAAATTTTTACGCTTAATCTCCTTCATAGATTTTGCCTCTTAAACTTTCCTCAACAGTTATGTCAATAACATGTTTCAATTCCATCCTTTAGATCTTCTCCAAATTTTTTCAGCCATGGATCTTGTAACAAACGTTATCCTCAATCTTGAAATCATAACACTTTACAACTCATCAAATTCTGTCAGCTAAACTTAATCATTTAATACTTTCATCCATACTCAGTTAACGAAGAAATGTGTTGGCGAATACAAGCTCGGTTAATACTGTCACTCGGTATACACTACACTGGCTCAGTGTATATTAAAGTTGACCACACTGCTTAGTTAATTTTTTCTTCCAACTTCATAACAAATTAATGCAACATAATCAAGTCAACTATATGAAGTCGTAGACTCATCAATAAGTTACCCAAAGTATTCCTTATCCTCATCTATCATATCCATCTTTCTCCATGTAGATATCTCAATTATTCATCTTTTCTGTCCTCTTTACAGATTTTTAGATATTTGCGACTATTATGATAAGTACTATCAAAACTAGTTGACATCAATGACAACAAAATAACTAATTTAATTATCTTACATATCATTTCAGTACTCGGTGATCTCTAGTCACTGATCTTCAAGTCATTCAGGTATACAATCAGTTTTAGTTCATTAGTATTATGGTTTGCAAAGTTAACTAGAGGTATTTTGAGATGTATGCATGCTTTAGTTAAGAGCGCATACATTTTGGTTACCAAATCTGTGAGATACATTGTTTGAAAGGTATGTGAAGACAGTAAAATAGTGTAACAGGGTACATGAATAGTTACAAAGATTAAGGAAAGCATAGTGGATATGATAACATGCTAAGACAAGTGAATAAATTATATTGTTGACTCTTTAGTAATGTAATAGCACCGACTCCATAAATATCATTTGCATGAGTTATTGTTATGTTTTGCATGGTAATTGTGAAGCCAACTAGAAGGCTGATTTTGTATAAGTATAGATTGCTTTTGTGAAAGTGATGCATGGTTATGGTTATGATGATGGAGTAAGGTTGTGAATGTAAGAGAAGAGATCAAATGCAAGATCATTAAGAGGTCGAGCTATAACTGGAACTATCTAAGCAAGATAAGTGCTTGTATTTTTCCCCTTTTCAGAACTCTTTTGAGACAATTATTGATTGTAAGAGCTGTGTGCTCACCACCTTTAACTAGGTATTTTGTATACCCCTAACAGGGTTTTGTATTCCTCTAACAAGGAAATGTACTATGTAACAATCAGCTCCTAACAAGGCTAGGTTCCCTAAAAGGGATATTATATTTTAGTACATATTTTTGGGTACCATCCCCACCAGGGTTTTCCCTTTGGCCAGGGTTTCCTCGAGAAAAAATCATGGTGTAATGAGTAATGTGTTATGCTTATATGTCCTTTTCATTTTTGCATTACTTTGGATTGTTTATAATTATTTAAAGTTGAAAAGATCAAAGTTCTGTAATACTGATTCACCCCCCCTCTCAGTATTACCTAATCCTAACAGAAGGATGGTATTAGTCCCAGGGACATGGGATATGTAATGTCTAAGGCTCTCTTACACATGGGATGAGGAGTCACTCTTAGAATCATCTTCACCATTACTCTGAGTCACCTCAAAATCTTCAAGGCTTGGATTTTTCACTCTTCTTTTAATCTATTCCTAAGCAATTCTATTGAAGCTGTGGGGAATGATAATTTCCTCCATAATTTTTGCCTTGTAGGTGGAATTTTTATCTTTTTTATAGGGTTTAGTCTCGAGGCTATGATTATCATCTTTTTTATTCTTATATTTACTAGTAGAGTTGGCCATGGGAGAAACCTCCATGAAAACTTTAAGTCTAAGGGGGTTTTTGACACACCTCTTTCTACCCATGCCCGATGGAGGGAGGAGAATAATTTTAGGAAGGGAGTAACACTGTGACGATGGGGTAGGAATCACAGAAGCATGATGGGCTCAAACATTGATAGGAGGGTACAAAGCCAAGTAGAGCTTATAGAGGTGAAACATCAAACCCCAATAAAGGATAACAAAGTTTTTCCTTGTGATTTTAGCTTCCGCAATTTTAACAACATTACTTTCCATTGAGTGTGACAAGAAAAAGGGAATGCAAATGAAATCCTAGTTCTGAAGATGATTAAGAAAAGGGAGATGGTAGAAATATAAAACACCATATCTACCCTCCAAAGTGAAATATTTCATGACTATTGCAGTCATATCCACCCTATCTTTTAACTAGTTGTTAACTAGGTTGAAATAATTGGTTGAGACTAGCCTGGTCTGGAGTGTGACTAGTTTTCTTCAACTTTCATCCTTGAGAAGATAACCCAGTGGCTTTGGTAATAACATCCTCATTGATCTTAAAATAAATTCCATTAACATTTACCCTTCTCTTGTTCTAGGTGGATATAAACTGATGAGAGACATTCTCGTTGCACCTAGTCATATTCTTGATGAAAGAGAGAATCCCCCCTTCTCTGCAAATGAACATAACCATTGGATCATTTTTTATTTATTATCAATGTGGTCTGACTCAATCCTTAATCTATGACTCTCCATAGCTTTCACATGAACAAACACCAAAGCCTAGAACTTGTTAAATTTATGGCTCAATGGCTATTTGTTTTAAGGTATGGTATGATTTGAAAATTAAAATTCATTATATGATCATTTGGAATTGTCAAATAATTTCAAGACAATGTCAAAAAATTTATTAGAGATTGATTATTTTATTGTCTTTTCTTTAGCATTTAATACTTTGTGTCAGTTTTATCAATCATACATATTAAATATCCTAAACCTAAAACATTGGGACACAAATAATTTAGTTAAAACTTTTGTAGTGAAATATAGATATGTATATCTTTGTTTGAATTAAAATAATCTTTAATTTGGTAAGTTTCTAGATTTACACAAAAAAAATATTTAATATAATCTTTGTTTATAATTATATTCTCTTTTGAAAAGCATTATAATTTAATATATATTTATAATAAACATTATAGAATCCCATGCATGGTACATATTAATATCACTAATATTTGTTAATAATAAATATCAAAATTTTAAATTTAATCTATTATACAAATTTTTAATTCATATAGGATGCTAGTGTACACTTATATTACACCTAGTTGTCTACATAGACTTATAAGCCTGGTTAGGTTACTTGACACTACACTCAAGAAGTGTCTAGTTAATTCTAGGTTTATGAGTGGTGTCAAATTGTATTTGACACATCACCCTATTTTGTTGGGTTGTTCTTTCCACCACTCTTGTTTGAGGAGTCCATACCTCATTTCATGTTGGCACTCACGTATATTTGTATACTTTCTTCTTCTATTATTTAGTGTGATATTTTCATTGCATTTGTGTGTGCATTCCAAACTATTTGATTTTTCATGATATTAGAGATATTATTTTTTGTATGCAGGTCGCTAAAAGACTCTCTTTATCTAAAAGTTTGTTTAACTCTCTTTTCTAGTTACATCCTCTGTTATTTTTTTATCATGCCAAGTTTTCAAGGGGGTGAGATTTATTTGAAGGGTACATAGAGTGGGGGCATTGCGTGGCCTCTTTGCTCCATGGCCCAAGAAGAAAAGATTTTTTTTCTTTCTACAGGTGTATTGAGTAGATGTATAATGTCTTAACTTTTACACCCTTGTGTAAATTTCCATTTCGCATTATTCCTAACTTACCATAAGACTCAAATTCCACATAACCCTCATCATCCATCATATTCACCAACTCATCACCCGCTCTGAAATTATGGCCATGAAACCTATATGGTTTAGGAAATTTATATGCTAGGAAGACATCTTTGTGATGCACTAATGTCTACAAATTAGGAGACATGCACATTATTGTTGGAGCATTACAAATTTAAAAAATGTATTTGTAAATTTTGAATGATGAGCTCACCTCTATGGGATTCAGTAGACATGCATTATAGTGCATTATTTGGCCTTTGGTTGGCCTTCTTGAATCTCTCTTGGATGTTTCTTGACCTTTCATTCGCTCTATCTTGATCTTCTTGGCCACATTCTATAGACATTTAGTTGCAGTTTTTCAAACTCATACCATTTATAAGCCTTCAATCTCTTATCATTATAGTTGTGTTGTCTCTATTACCTCCATTAGACTCTTTCCTCATTGAGGGAATTATTCTCACCTCATCTATTTGTGTCTTTGATTGCATATCATATTCTTTATCTACTTCTTATTGTACATCAATTCAACTTTCATATTTCATTGTGCCCTTCCACATATCTTCGGCGTACCCATTGCACACCAAAGTGAAATTGCTAGTTAATAATGTTTTGATGGTGAAAGAATGGTGAATTTATTAATTAAATAATGGAGAAAACTCATGGAGTATAATTTTGGGAGAAGAAAATTTGCAAGGGGGTCACATACTACCTTTTCATAAGGGAGCCGAGTCAAAATGGAGATTAATTTTAAAGAGATCGACAATAGGAGGTGCCACATTTTATTAATTAAGAGGATAAGGCAGATGTTGGAATTCCAATGGACAAAATTAAGGCCAAATCAAACAAGGAGATGGAGTGATTCGGGCAAGCAAGGACAAGATTGGGATTCTTGATGAAACCAAACAAGATACTGCTAGGGAAAAGACAAACAATCATGGATCCTGGAGGAAGAAGGAGATGGTAGCCAAAGAAACCCTTTGTTGCCTCAAATGGGAAGTTAGATTTCCAATAGTAATGGTGAAGATATTTGTAAAGCCTTGTTATGACTTTGAAATTCGTATCTAGGGGTTTAAAATTGTGAATGTCCATTACTCAAAGTGCATTACTCATAAACAAATCGAGTCCACTACCATTTTATTTCATGAAAGTAGATGATAGTGCAATAATCACCTCTAGAGCCCATGAATTGTGCTTTATTATCTTGTATAACTTGCCCATGTAGGAGACACAAGTTTGGTAATGCACCTACTCACTATGGATCCCAAATCACTAATTACGGGCAATTCATTGCACAAATGCTTAGAGAATAGAGTCAAACATCCCTTCACTCCATTTTTTGTTCCATAGAATACTTTCCCTCAAGGACACCAATAAATGGAGACTAAATGATTCACTTACCTCATTCTTCGCATTGTTAAATTCTATTTCCTGGGATACAGACTATACAAAGTGTATTTCACTTAGGGATTTTGATTTCATGCATACACGCGCATGTGCACACACATATACATATATATTTTCATGACTTAATGTCAAACAAACATGTACGGGTTAAAAACCAATCATGTGTTTACATGTAAAAATTTGATTGCATTTTTTATAATTAAATTTGTGTACTTGTTTAGGCTTGTACTTAGGCTTGGATGACAAGTCTTTGGCTTGGGAACTTCATCTCCCTCTTGTTGTTGACGTATTTTTTTCTTCCAATTTGATTTCTCAACTTCATCGTTGTCAAGTTTACTCGTTGTTGTGGGTATTTGTAAAACTACCACCATAATTTCTCACATCTCCTAAATTTTCTAACTATATAATTTTTGTTAGATTTAAACAACACTAACATATTAGTCTTTAATTTCCTTTAATAGTGTCTGGAGACATACATGTACCATTTTGTTTAATAAATTTTTACTTACTTTTTCAAATTTGCATTAAATTATATATTATTGTCCTACACTTCATTCATTGTCATTTTAGAAAAAAATCAATTTTTGATTATTTTGGTACAAGTTATCTCTCACACATGAACAAGAACCTAATTTTCAAAATACTAAATGCAACTAAAAAAAATTATAGAACACATCAAACACTGTTATATTTTGTTGAAAAAATAGGATCAATCTTTTATGTGAAAAGGATTTGATCCCCCTAATCTTATCTATTTAAAAAAAACTTGAATAGTTTAGAAACTAGATTCAGACTACTACAGTTCATCTTCTTTTGGTATCTTCAAATTTTGAGTACACAAGTTTCAAATCACTCCTCCAGGTTAAAGTTTACCTGATTTCAAAAAAGGGTGGCCACTTACATCCCTTTTTGTTCACCACATGTCTTACCACTTTGTCAGAAATGACAATAGCATAAATTATTGGTTTTGACTGTAAACAAATGTGTCCTTTGTAATTCTGCAGCATGTTGTTCAATTAAGCACAAATCTTGTCAACAATAAGGAGATGATCATAATATTTTGTGTACACAAATCATGGAATGGATATCAACGACAATTTTACCATTTGAATTGTGTTTGTTGCTAACTTTCAGTAGGTGAATACCATTCATGTCTGATTTATTTTTATTGCAAGCATTCTAATTGAACATGAAAAGGTGTTGTATAGCCAGAAATTTTAACAGATATCAATCTCTTGAATATTAATCTCTTTAAAATTTAAATTTAAAAATGTTAACCTATTAGGAATAACAGTCCACAATACAACTGAGAGGCGGGGGTGAATCAGTTGTATGACATATTATTAAACTTTAAACTTTGAAAAGAAGCAATATCAAATCCAATGAACACAATGAATTGCAACATAATAACACAACATTTTGGTGTCAGGGAAACCCTGTTAAAGGTAAAAACCCCAGTGGGAATTAGCACCCACAAATGATGTACTAAGAGTATAGTATCCTTGTTAGAAGATTTAGCCCTTTTAGGAGCTTATTGAAACATTACAGTACGTAGTCCTTGTTAGAGGATAGACCTTGTTAGGATTCAAGAAGAAAGGAAGGGCTCATTCCCCAAGGCTCACTGCCCAAAGAAGGTTAAATCCACCTTCAGAACTCACTATTCACAACACAAGTGTATATGAAGAAATACACAATATTTTTGAACTATTCGACGACAACTGTCTTTTATTGATTAGTTCCAATGAAGTCCACCAGTAAACCTCTGTTCTACATACAACAAACACAAGCTCGCAGCTTTTTACAACCTCTCTATATCACCTTTTTCTCTTACATATCTTTTCCAAAGAAAAGACCTTACATATATACCCCATTACAATTCTTCATGATCAAGTTGGCCCATAAGGATTTCCTAATTACAAACAATTACATAAACCCTTGCTAAGATACACACAGTATCTAAAACAAGTATACAATGATTACATTACATCATTTAAGGACCAACATCCTTAATTTATGTTTACCAAGAAAAACACATGCTTCATCTCCTGAGTCATCTTTTGAATAAGCCTTCACCAGAACACATGCCACAGCTGACATCGCCAATCATTCCATACCTTGCGCTAACCAACGAACATCCTTTAGTACCTTGTCTATCATCCCTCAAGCTCGCATACCTTGAATCCATATCATCTGGAAGATATACTAGAAACATAGAGACTAACTCTGTCATTTCTCACTGTCAAAGTTCAATGACCAGTCTCCACCAAATCATCTACAAATTATCCAATATGAAACATTTCATGATGCAATCTTTGATATAAGATCACAATATCTCCCTGAGCTCTCATCTGACTTTGTAGCTTCTGAATCATCTATACAGTGTCCGTACATTGTGATAACTAGCATGTTCTCCTCATAGAAACATATGTTGACATCAGTGACAAAACACAAATGACAATAGTATGAGTTCCCATTTAGTAACGTAGTGATTAAACAAATTAAATGTCTCAATCACCTCCCCATGCATTAGCAATATCCAACAATCTCCCCCTTTGCATTGATGTCAACATATGGGAAAATCCATCATTCTAAAGTTATATCAATCCAAAGTTCTACTACATACAATCTCCCCATCCCCATACAGTAGGGATTTTATCATAGCAACACTCCCCCTTTGACAACAATGGAAAAGGGTTCCATGAGTCATCAACTATTTTCCAACATCTTTCTTCCATGATCACTCCCCCTGAGGAGTAGATCCTTGCATCCAATCCAAAATATGATAAGGCTCTAAAAACCTTTGGATTGATGCATCTCTGCATCATTTAATTCTGACTAGGAGGGGCCTGAACCCCCAACATACCTTTGAGATATTCAAAGGTATCTTTCGGCAGCGGCTTTGAGAAGATGTCAGCAATCTATTCCTTAGTGCTAACAAATTCCAACTTTATCTCCTTTTCTACCACCTTGTCTCTCAAGAAGTGATATTCGATAGAAATACGTTTGGTTTTAGAGTGCATCACTGGATTCTTTGACATATTCACCATACTGGTGTTATCACAATGGATAACCACATGCTCATCAAAATTTATTCCAATATCCTTCAGCATTTGCTTCATCCAAACAATTTGAGTGCAATTAACAGCAGTAGCAACATACTCTGATTCCGTAGTAGATTGAGCTATGCAATCTTGCTTCTTACTTAGCCATGAAACCAACTTTTTCCCAAGAAAAAATGCACCGCCACTAGTACTTTTTTTGTCATCAATGTTTCTGCCCAATCAACATTAGTATAAGCATAAAGTAAAAAACTATCATTCCTATCATACCATAGGCCATATTCAATTGTCCCTTTCAGATATCTGAATATCCTTTTCACAGTAGCTAGGTGTGTCTCCTTTGGCTCTGCCTGATATCTAGCCACAATTCCAACAACATTAGCAATATCCGGTCTGGCATGAATTAGATATTATAATCCTCCAACCATTGATCTGTACTTAGTCTAAAATACACACTGATTCTCATCATTACATGATATCTTATTACCGCTCACCATAGGTGTTCCTACTGGTTTACAGTCTTCCATTCCAAATTTCTTTAGCATTTTTTTTAGATACTTAGTCTAAGAAATAAAGATACCATTCTCATTCTGAGTTATTTGCAGTCCAAGAAAGAATTTCATTTCACCTATCATGGACATCTCAGATTCATTTTCCATCTCTTTTGATAATTTCTTGCATAGATCATCATTTCCTCCAATGATTATATCATCAACAAAAACTTCAATTATCACAACTCCATCTTCACTAGTTCTCAAATATAAGTTATTTTTAGCATTACCTTTTTTGAATCCAAGGTGAAGTAAGTATTTGTCTAACCTTGCATACCAAGCCCTTGGAGATTTCTTTAGTCCATTCAGTGCCTTCTTTAACTTATACCATGTCTCTATCTTCGGATAGGGGAAATCCATCTGGTTGTTCTATGTATACCTCTTCTTCAAGATCTCCATTTAAGAATGCAGATTTCACATCCATCTGATACATCTTGAAGTCTTTATGAGTAACATAAGCCAAGAACAATCTCACGACCTCTAATCTAGCAACAGGAGAAAATGTTTCTTCAAGGTCTATGCCTTCTTGCTGTGAATATCCCTTACATACCAGTCTTGCTTTGTTTGTTACAATAGTTCCTTCTTCATTCATTTTATTTCTAAAAACCCATTTTGTTCCTATTATTTTTTTTTTTAGGTCTAGGAACCAATTCCCAAGTTTTATTCTTCTTTATTTGATCTAACTCTTCCTTCATAGCATTTATCCAAGATTCATCTTTACATGCTTCAATTATAGTCTTTGGTTCAATATGAGCAATCAAACAAATTTCTTCTCTAACCTTTGATCTAGTTATTACTCCATGATTCGAGTCACCAATAATTTGATTTTTAGGATGATTATTTTGTACATACCTCAGAGTCTTAGGAATCTCAATAGCTCCACTTGTGTCAACATCACAAGTTTATTTTTCACATTTTGTTTCAACAAGTTCTTCTTCAGCAGTAGTAGCTTCTTTGATCTCTGAATTCTAATTATTGTCATACATTCTTTCTTGTATCTGAAACTTTTCATCTATCCTTACATTGTTACTGTCAATCATCTTTCTTAATCTCAGATTGAAACATTTGTAAGCCTTTCTCTTGGTAGAGTAACCAAGAAAAATTCCTTCATCACTTCTAGCATCAAACTTTCCTATCTCATCATCTCTTTTAATATAATAGTTGCTACCAAATATTCTAAAGTATTTAACAATAGGAGTATGATCAAACTACAATTCATAAGAAGTTTTATTTGTACTTCTCTTATTTGAATTCTCTTTAATGTGTACACTACTGTCCCAAGAGCCTCTCTCCAATGTATATGAGATACATTTCCTTCAATCATCATTGTCCTAGCAGTATTAAGTATAGTCATGTTCCTTCGTTCCGCTATCCCATTCTGTTATGGAGTCCTAGGAGCTGATTTCTCTCTTAAATAAGTAACCCACATCATTCTAGAAAAGCCATCAACAAAAAGTATGAAATACCTTTCACCATAGTATGATCTTGTTCTTGTAGGTCCACATAGATCTGTATGTACTAGATCCAACTTTCCTCTTGATGTATATGCTTTTCTTTTATAACGATTCTAGTTTGTTTTCCCATAACACATTCTCTGCATACAGTGTTAGATGGTTTCACAATCTTTGATAGATCTCTTACTGCATTAGCCATACTTTCCTTCACAATGTTGTAAAAATTAACATGACAAAATCTTCTATGCCATAACCAACTATCATCTACCTTCACAACAAAATAGGTTTCTCCAGATGTGTTTAATTCAAATACATTACCTCTAGATTTTGTACCGGTTGCAATCAGCTTTCCTACCTTACTTCTGATAAAAAAATTTCCATTAACAAAACTTAATTGAAAATATTTATCCATCAGTTGTCCAACACTTAGCAAGTTATGTTTCAGTCCATCATCAAGCAGCACATTATTAGTATTAGTCTTTCCATCCAAAGTAATAGATCCTACACCTATGATAGGTTTAGGAAGATTGTCTCGGAATCTTATAGCACCACCATCATACTTTATTAATTTAACAAATTTGTTTCTATCTCCAGTTATATGATGTGAACAACCACTATCTATTATCCATTCAGTTTTCTTATCAAAATGAGATACTAAAGCCTTCTCCTCATGCACTGGTTCATCTTTAATAGCAACAAATCCAATCTCTTCATAATCTAAATCATCATCAGAAATGCCTTCACTAGCATAATAGAATTCTTTATCCTTTATAAACTTGTAAGAATTAGGTTTGTACTTAGGAACTCTTGTAGGACATCTAGATGCAAAATGACCTACCTTATTACATGAAAAACATTTCAAGGGTAACTTTCCTTCAAATTTTCCCTTACCTCTCTTTTCTCTTCTAACAATCAGTGCAACAAGTTCATCCATCTTCCTTTCCTCAGCCATTATTTATTCCCATTCCTTAGCATACTCACCAAGCTCTTCTTTTAGGTCTTCATTGCTAGTTCTAGGAAGTGCAAAAAATTTCTTGTGTGCAGATGCCTTAAATGTAGATTCAACTTTAGGTACAGATTCTCCCAATTCTGTAGCTTCAAAAGTAGTTATCTTTGCAATCAACATCTCCCTACTAAAGTTTGGAGTCAGAGGTATATTTTCTTGAATAGACATAGCCTTGAACTTATAAGCAGGTGTTAATGATATGAGGATCTTTGCAATAACTTCTTCTTCATCATAAGTGCCTCCATAGTTTCTGATTCCAACTACAGCATCTGTAACCCTTTGGATATAATCCCTAATGCTTTCATCCTCATTCATTTGTAGCTTATCCATCTTTGTCTTCCAGTTTGGTAACTTCACTTGTTTGGTATACTTGTCTCCCTCATATAGTGCTTCTAATCTTTCCCAAATTTGGTATGCCAAATCCAAGTCTTTAACTTCAGTAAACTCTCCTTCAGAGAGTGCGTTGATCAATGCTTCTCTTGCAATCATGATAAGTGAAAATATCTTCTTTTCATCCTTAGTAGTAGTTATCAACTCATCTTTAGTCTTTATAGCTATCTTGTTCCTTGTAATCAACCAATAGTCAATGCCTAAACAAAATAGGTGAGTTCGCATCTTGTTCTTCCAATTGTCAAAGTTTTCAGGATCAAATTCTGGACTATCCGTCCTATAGAATGCCATCTCCAGGATCACCTCAAGCTGTTAATCTTTCTCTCTAAGGACCACTTTCTCTGATACCAATTGTTAGGAATAACATTCCACAATACAACTGAGGGGGGGTGAATCAGTTGTATGATATATTATTAAACTTTAAACTTTGAATAGAAGCAATATCAGATCCAATGAACACAATAAATGCCAATACAATAATACAATATTTTGGTGTCACAAAAACCCTATTAAAGGCAAAAAACCTGGTGGGAATTAGCACCCACAAATGATGTACTGAGAGTATAGTATCCTTGTTATAAGATTTAGCTCTATTAGGAGCTTATTGAAACATTACAGTATATAGTCCTTGTTAGAAGACAAACCCTATTAGGAGTCAAGAAGAAAGGAAGGGCTCGTTGCCCAAAGAAGGTTAAATCCACCTTCAGAACTCACTTTTTGCAACACAAGTGTATATGAAGAAATACACAATCTTTTTGAACTGTTAGGTAGCAACTATCTTTGCTTGATCAGTTTCAATGAATTACACCAGTAAACCTCTGCTCTACATACAACAGACACAAGCTTGTATCTTTTTACAACCTCTCTATATCACCTTTTTCTCTTCCATATCTTTTCCAAAGAAAAGACCTTACATATATACCCCATTACAATTCTTCATGATCAAGTCAACCCATAAGGCTTTCCTAATTACAAAAAATTACATAAACCCTTGCTAAGATACACATGGTATCTTTAAAAAGTATACAATGATTACATTACATCATTTAAGGACCGACATCCTTAATTTATGTTTGCCAAGTAAAACACATGCTTCATCTCCTAAGTCAGCTTATGAATAAGCCTTCACCAGAACACACACCACGGCTGACATCACCAATCATTCCATACCTTGTGCTAGCCAACAAGCATCCTTCAGCATCTTTTCTATCATCCCTCAAGCTTGCATACCTTGAATCCATATCATCTGGAAGATATACCAAAAACACAGAGACTAACTCTATCATTTCTCACTGTCACAGTTCAGTGACTAGTCTCCACCAAATCATCTGTAACTCATCCAATATGAAACATTTCATGATGCGATCTTGGATATAAGATCACAACATCTCCTTGAACTCTCATCTGAGTTCATAGCTTCTGAATCATCCTTACGATGTCTGTACAATGGGATAACCAACTTGTTCTCCTCACATAAACATATGTTGACATTAGTGACAAAACAAAAATGACAACAGTATGAGTGCCCATTCAGTAACATAGTGATTAAACATATTAAATATCTCAATCACCTCCCCATACATTAGCAATATCTAAAATAACCTTCATATCATCAAGGTTTAAATTATCACTTTGTTTCATTAGCGTTCTCCATGGTGTTATAGGCACAAACACAAGTTTTATGAATTCATTTTCTTGTCATTGTTTTTGATATGTTCTATTCAATCAAATTTCTAAAATGTCAAGGATTTTGTGTTGAAAGATCATGCAATGGAATATTAATGTCAATTATAAGATTTTGTGTACTTGAAAGACCATACAATGGAAAATTAATGTCAATTATGGATCAAAACTTACCATTTTAATTTTGTTCGTTAATGACTTTCAGAAGTTGAATACCATTCATATCATATTTATTATTATTGCAAACATTCTAATTTCAAAAGCATCAAGGAGATCAATCATCAAAGGATTATAAACATTAGGTTGTTAAGGCTTTTACAGTATTGGTTTATTTTTCTATACGCTTCTAGGATTTATAATGTAAGGATTTTTAGGTCACTTTCTACAAACTCTTTCAAATTTATCAATTCTTTCATGGTTGACATGTTTGATAATTTATTTGACCAGGAAAGACAAAGTCAAATTTGAAAGCTAAAGAAGCAACATCTCTAACTAAGAATTGACAAGCAAAAATATGTAAGACTATTCCTACAAATTAAATTAGAAAAAATATCATGGATATCAATTCATGATTTAAGAGGAAAACATTTTATTCAATTGTCTCATGAAAAGAAACTAATAGCCAACTTTAAGTTTAAGAAATATTGAAGGGAATGGAGGACCCATATTTGAATTTAGGTATCCATTAAGTACTATGAGGTCCTACCATAGAAAATACACTAAAGTAGACCCAAAATCATCCTTAAATTGTACACAAATTAGGTGCTTACAATTTAGGACTATACAGGTAGTAAATACACAATCAAGTTTTTGACCTCAAATAGTGATATCATGGATAGTATGATTAGGGTCATGATGGATATGATTAATGACATTAGCATTATTGTGCTACCCAGATCCAAATGCCTTACCTTTGTCATGATTATGAAGTGGAACCTTAAAGATAGTGTGATCATTATTTTTTGTTACTAGATTGTCTTTGACCTCTATCTCTCCCCTTTCAATTAGATATTGAACAATATGCTTAAGTTGAAAATAGTTTGTAGTTTTATGTCCCTTTGTGCGATGATATTCACAAAACTTGGTGTCATTATACCATGATGGATTACAAGGACCAAGATCATAGTGTCACACTTCTGGAAATGTGGTAGCACTAGATTGGATCAACTGTTTTAGAACCACCTTTAGTGTCTTAGTACGAGATGTGGAAATGCATTGTGGTTTTTATCATCTTGGTGCACATTGTTGTTCATTAGTCACATTGGCTAATTGATTATTATGTTGAGGGACATTATTATTGGTGTTGACCATGTTAAGAGGGGGTTCTCCTAGGAGACATATGATAGGTTGTGCAACATGTATATCATTGGCACCAACAACACCATCATTTGTGACATTTTTTTTCAAGACCAATATTTAGACTTGTCAAAAGATTGGTTATATTGATTGATCCTATTGGTGTCTTTGTTTCCTTTAAGTTTCCCCTTGATAGTGAGTCCTCTTTCAACCCTTAGACCTTATTCACAAACTTTAGAAAATGTGTCTATACGCTGGGAGTGCAAACACACAGTATGTCATTTTGGCAGTTCTCAATAATCATCTAGATCTTATCTTTCTCAGGAATAGGAAAGGGTGCTTTTCTATCCATGTTCCTCCATCGTTGTAGGAAGGTTACAAAGGTTTTCCCAATTTTCTATTTGGTGTTACATAGATCCATGATTGTGACTTCTATGCTGGAATATTATGAGAATAGTTTGATATGAATTTTTCTTCCAATTCACCCCATGACTGTATTCCAAATGGAAGATGTGAGAACTTGTTAGAATAAAAATGTCCTAATCAACTGAGAGGGGGGGTGAATTAGTTGATGTCAACAATAAATTTAACTTCAAACTTATTGTTGAAACCAAAATACTAAACTAAAAAGTAAATGCAGCAATAATATACATACACATGAACACCAAGATTTGTTCTCGAGGAAAACCCAGTTAAGGGAAAAACCTTGATGGGGATGGTACCCAAAAATATCTGCACTATGAGTATAATAACCATGCTAAGAGTTATGACCCTGTTAGGAGTCGAGTATTACAATAGGAAAGTGTTGGTTAAAGGAAAAACCCTATTAGGAGAATGTTACAATGTGATCCATGTTAAGGAATTGACCTTGCTAAGAGTCCAGCCCTTCTAGAGGAAATAACCCTATTACCATCAAGTTCTCCAAGCCTCACAACTTCAAGAGTAAGACAATTATGATCTGAAACTGCTTCCATTACTCAATCACTGCCAAGCAAGCTCCAACTTGTGCCCAAATGCACAACTATTGTTTTCCAAAAAGAAACCAATGTAGCCTCAAGCTCGCATTCACCTCTAGAATTCGCATATGCAGTTTCTTCATCTTTTCATACTTATTTTCCAATGATTTTAATCCTTATATACAAGTTACAATAATTAAATCTGGGTCAGCCTACATAGGATAAATCCTATTTACAAAATACAAATAGACCCATGCAAAGATGCACACAAAACCTCTTACAATGTTACAACATAACAATTACATCAATTAATCATCTAAATTTGTAAATCAAGCTCGCTCATCAAATTACTTGAAACGTCTTCCAAGTCATCCTCCAAATAGGTATTCGCCAATACACATGCCATAGCTGACATCACATGTATGATCAGAACTCCATATGATTGCAATAAGCTCTCTAGCCAGTGTCCACCATGAACCTATGTTCGCTCATCATGACTTAAACAATCATGAATGCTATCCACAAAGTTTTGCAATCAACTCTGTGAAAACCTCATTTTTTGTCTCCAAAAAATGAGTCATTAGTAAATCATCCATAACTCTATCAGATCAATTCATAAGAATGTGTGATCACAGCAAGTAACCCAAGATAGTATGTGGATACTTCATCTAAGTTTGCACGTGCTAATTCTTTGTAATGTGTCCATATGATTCTCTACAACCTGTCTGCAAGCTTCTAAATAACATATGTTGACATCAATGACAAACTTTTTCATGAATGCAACACACAATTACTGTAACATGTCTGCAACACTACTAGGATACTCCCCCACAGGAATACCATCAACATTCATGCTAACAATCTCCCCCTTTTGCATTGATGGAAACATAGATGAAAAACATCTAAGTTCCATAAATACCAAACATACCTTTGTTGCATCTTCTTTTCCATCATACATAAGCAAGGTGTTAATATTCCCCATACATCAACATCTTTGCAAATCCTCTTCATTAATCATCAAATTCTCTTCATCAATCAATAAGAATATTTTGAATATTTCTCTCCCAAAGGATGATCCTCTCATACTCTTCTCTCCCATTGATATCAATCCATTCATATCAAAGGATGTTTTTTATGTGTTATTCTCTCCCCCATTGAGATCAATGTCAAAGGTACCATTATGTTTGTCCGTCTTCAAAGACATTGTTAAATATCAGTACAAAGAGTCCTCAGTGACTCAACTCAAATACGTATACTCCCCCATAGGAGAAGCATAAAAAATGTCTTCTATTTTATCTTTTGTATTCACATATTCTAACTTCACTTCTTTCTCTGCTACCTTATCTCTCAAGAAATGATACTTTATTGCTATATGTTTTATATTAGAATGCATAACAAGATTCTTTGACTATGTATTGTGCTAGTATTGTCACAATGGATAGTGACTGAATCCTCAAGACATACTCCAATGTCTTTCAACATTTGCTACATCCATATGATCTGTGTACAATTGATTGCCACTGCAACATACTCTGATTCTGTTGTAGACTGAGAAATGCAGTCTTGCTTCTTGCTAAGCCAAGAAATCAACCTTTTACCAAGGAAGATTGATCCTCCACTTGTACTATTTATAGCATCTACATTCCCTCCCCAATCAGCATTAGTGAAAGCATGAAATGTAAAGTCCTTTGATCTATCATACCATAGACCAAACTCAATTGTACCCTTTAGATATCTGAATATCCTTTGTACTGCCATAAAGTGAGATTCTTTAGGATCTTCTTGAAATCTTGCAACAATTCCAACTGCATTAGCAATATTAGGTCTAGTATGTGTTAGATATTGAAGACCTCCAATCATTGATCTATAATTTTTCTATGGTAAAATATTTGCTTCATCCTCTAAAGATAACCTACTTATAGTTACCATAGGAGTTTCAACAGGTTTATTGTCATCTATGCCAAACTTTTTCAATAGTTCTTTAAGATATTTGGTCTAAGATATGAATATCCCTTTCTTATTTTGACTAATCTATAATCCAAGGAAGAATTTCATCTCCCCAATTATATACATTTCAAATTCACTTTTCATCTCATCTAAAAACTTATTACTCATTTCATCATTTCCTCCAAAAATAATATCATCAACAAAAACTTCAAAAATCAAGATACCTTCTTCATTGATTCTTAAGTACATATTGTTGTTAGCATTACCTTTCTTGAATCCCAAATGAATTAGATACTTATCCATTCTTTCATACCAAGCTCTTGGTGCTTGTTTCAATCCATATTGATCCTTTTTTAATCTGCAAACTAGATCTTCATTTCCTGATAAAGAAAATCCATCAGGTTGCTCGATGTATACTTCCTCTTCCAAATCTCCATTAAGAAAATTTAATTTCACATCCATCTAATATAGTTTGAAATCCTTATTACCTTACTACCTCAATCCTAGCAACATGTGCAAAGGTTTCTTCAAAATTAATTCCTTCTTGTTGTGAATAACCTTTTACAAACTAATCCAGCTTTGTTTCTAACAACAATTCCTTCTTCATTTATCCTATTTTTTAATACCCGCTTAGTACCAATCACATTTTTGTCTTTAGGCCTTGGAACCAATTTGTTATTCTTCTAAATTTTCTCCAGTTCTTCCTTCATGGCTTTGGTCCATGATTCATCTATGCATTCATCATCTGTGGTTTTTGGTTCTACTTGCGAGATCAAGCAAATGACATTTGTAGTTTGTGACCTTTCCTCTCTACTCTGTAATCTTGTTCTAGTTCACATATTGTTGTCACCAATGATCTGATCCTTAGGATGATTTCTTAGAACATATTTGGGTGTGGTCTGCTCCTTTAACTCCACACTTATGCTATTGTCAATCATCAAAACATCTTGAGATGTTTCATTCCCTTCATTTTCATGATCATTCTCTGTTGTCTTCATATTATCCTGATTTGCATTCTTATTTTCAAATGTAATCTCATAGGGATTAAAGTCACAATACCTTTCTCTAACCTGAAACTTTTCATCAATTCTCACATTAACACTTTCAATCATCTTCCTAGTTCTGAGATTGTAACATCTATAAGCTTTTCTTCTAGTATAATAGCCATGAAATATTCCTTCATCACTTCTAGCATCAAATTTTCCCATACATTCATCTCTTAATGTAGCATTTTCTTCCAAATATTCTGAAATAACTAATAGTAGGTGTCTTATCATACCATAGTTCAAATGGTGTCTTGCATGTACCTTGTCTTATTTGTGCTCTATTCATTGTGTATATTGTTGTATTGACTGCTTCTCTCCAATGCATATATGGAACTTTTCCTTCTATCAACATGTTTCTTTCTGCATCAAGAACTATTATGTTTCTTCTCTCAGTAACTCCATTTTGTTGTGGTGTCCTAGGTGCAAAATTATTTCTCATAATACCATGCTTCTCACAAAAGGTATTGAATTCATGTGAAGTGAATTCTCCACCTCTGTCTGATCTCGAACACTTTATATTCAAGCATGTCTCATTCTCAACTTTTTCCTTGTAAAACTTAAAAGTTTCAAATGCTTTTGATTTTTCTTTAAGAAATCCAACCCACATCATTCTAGAGTAATCATTAATGAATATGATAAAGTACATGTCTTCAAAGTATGACCTGGTCTAAGTAGGTCCACAAAGATCTATATGAATCAGCTCCATCTTTTTGCTTGTTGAATATCCTTTGCTTGCAAAACTGCTTCTTGTCTGCTTTCCCAAAATACATTCTCTACATGTAGTGTTAGCAGGTTTCACAATCTTAGGTAGATCTCTGATAGCATTATTGTTAGATGCCTTTACCATGTTATCAAAATTGATATGACAAAACCTTCTATGCCATAACCAATTGTCATCAATCTTTGCAACAAAACAATTGACTTCAGTAGTGTTCAATTGAAATATATTACCTCTGGTCTTAGTACCATATGCGATCAATTATCCATTAGCTCCTCTAATAGAGAAATGACCATCCTTGAATTCCAGATGATAACCCTTATCCACAACATGTCCAACACTTAACAAGTTATGTTTTAAACCATCCACAAACAGTACATCATCCGTGTTATTCTTTCCATCCAAAGTAATTGATCCTTTACCAAAAATCATCCTAGGATTATTATCAACAAACCTTACAACTCCACTATCAAACTTCTTCAGATGAATAAATCTATCCTTGTCACCAATCATATGGTGTGAACATCCACTATCAATTATCCAATCGGTTTTCTTATCAACATGAGAAACTAAATCTTTTTCTTCATGGACATGATCTTCTTCTTTGATAGCAACAAAACCCAAAACATCATTGAATTAATCATCTATATCTTCAGATCCATCACTAGCATAGTAGCATTCCTTATCATTATTGTACTTACCATATTTAGGCCTATGCCTAGGTACTCTAGTTGGACATCTAGATGCAAACCAACCTTATTGCAGTTAAAACATTTCAAACATAATTTTCCTTCAAACTTACCTTTACCTTTCCTTTATCTCTTGGTGATCAGGGCCATGATTTTCTCATCCACTTGGTTGTCTAGCCTTTGAATCTCTTCTCACTCTTTAGCATATTCTCCAAGATCTTCACTGTTCTTATTTGTTCTACTAGATCTAGCACCAATAGATCCAGTTCTCTGAAAAGTAGCCTTAAATGTTGTCTCCACCTTAGGTAGTGCATCCTTTAGCTCTGCAGTCTCAAATGTAGTCAAATTAGCCACTAACATTTCTTTGGTGAAATCCTTGTATTGTGGTATTGTCTCCTCCAAAGCAAGAACTTTGGGTTTGTAGGCAGGAGTCATAGATCTAAAAATATTTTCTATGAATTCATATTTTTTATAAGTACCTCCATTGTTTCTGATTCCAATCACACATTCAAATACTCTCTGAACATACATCCTTATTGTTTCATCATCCTCCATCTACACCATCTCCATCTTTGTTTCCAATTCTGTAACTTTTCTCTCTTATTGCATTCATCTCGTTCATAGAGTGCAATTATTCTTTTCCATATATCACTTGACTTTGTTAGATCTTTGATCTCTGTAAATTCATCATCAGATAATGCATTAACCAAAGCTTCCTTTGCAACAACATTACACACAAAAAAAATTCTTTCTTCTTCAGTTGTAGTAAGTATCTCTAGGTCTTCCTCCTTTATGATAGACACATCTTTCCAGGTAATGAGCCAATATTCCAATCCCATGCACATCAAATGATTCTTTTTCTTTTCCTTCCATGTGTCAAAATTATCTGCATCAAAATTAGGACTCTCCTTTCTAAATAAGGCCATCCTGATCTTTACCTCAAGCTATTAGGCTTCCTGACTAAGGACCAAAAGCTCTGATACCAATTTTTAGAATAACACTTTCATAATCAACTCAAAGGGAGGGGTGAATCAGTTAATGTCAATAATGAATATCTTTAAAATTTAACTTCAAACTTATTGTTGAAACCAAAACACTGAACTGAAAAGTAAATGCAGCAATAATACACATAACCATGAACACCAAGATTTGTTCTCAAGGAAAACCCTATTAAGGGAAAAATCTCAGTGGGGATGCCACCCACAAATATCTGCACTATGAGTATAATAACTATGTTAAGATTTTTGGCCCTATTAGGAGTTGAGTATTACAATAGGTAGGTCCTAGTTAAAGGATAAACCATGTTAGGAGTCTTTTACAATGTGATCCTTGTTAAGGAATCAACCTTGCTAGAGGAAATAACAATGTTAGGGGTGTAAAATAGATCAACATGATCAAGAGATTTGAGAGTTAAAGCCACCATCAGGTTCTCCAAACCTCACAACTTCAAAAGTAAGACAATTATGATCTGAAACTACTTCCAGTACTCAATCACTGCCAAGAAAGCTTGAACTCGTGCCCAAATGCACAACTACTATTTTCCAAACAGAAACCAATGCAACCTCAAGCTCGCATTCACCTTTGCAATTCGCATATGAAGTCTCTTCATCTTTTCATACTTATTTTCCAAGGATTTCAATCCTTGTATACAAATTACAATAATTAAATCTAGGTCGGCCTACGTAGGATAAATCTTAGAATGTTACAACATAACAATTACATCAATTAATAATCTAGATTTGTAAATCAAGCTCTCTCATCAAATTACTTGAAACGTGTTCCAAGTCATCCTCCAAATAGGTCTTCTCCATTACACACACCATAGCTGATGTCACATGTACGATCAGAACTCCATATGATCACAATAAGCTCTCCAACCAGCATCCAATATGAACCTATGTTCACTCATCATTACTTAGACAATCACGAATGCTATCCACAAAGTTCTACAATCAACTCTGTGAAAACCTCAGTTTTTGTCTCCTAAAAAACTAGTCATTAGTAAATTGTCCATAACTCTATCAAATCAATTCATAAGCATGTGTGATCACAGCCAGTGACCCAAGATAGTATGTGGATACTTCATTTAAGTTTTCACGTGCTAATTCTCTGTAATGTGTCCATACAATTCTCTTCAACCTGTATGCAAGCTTCTGAATAACATATGTTGACATCAATGACAAACTTTGTCATGCATGTAACACACAATTACTATAACATGTATGCAACACTACTAGGATACTCCCCCATAGGAATACGATTAGTATTCATGCTAACATAACTATTCCATGGTAGCACTAGCAAGACTTCATGGAAAGAGGTACATTAAATAAGTGCCATTGTGAGAAACTTTGATACAAGTCATAAAGAACTCTCGAATATGGTCCCTTGGATCACCTTTCTCCTTATATCTGTCAAATTTAGGTTTTTTAAAATGTGGAGGTTCAAGGGTGGCATGTGCAATGTTTTGTCAAAGGGGTAGGGACTTAAGTATTCTATAGTGTACATTTTCTTTGTGTTGCTAGTCTATATAGTGGAAAATTGTTATTGAAGATCTTGCACCTACTATGCTAATATCTTAGTAGGTGTTAGAGGTACATTTGTGTTGGAACCAACATTAGGATCAACAAATAGAGTTTGATGGTGATAGATGGGTGTCTAATTATATGCATAAGTGTGTTGGGGTCTTGGATTTGAGGCATGCATGTAAGTAGGGACATAGGTGGACATGCTCTGAGGTGTGAAATATGTAAATGTTAGATTGGGTTGAGCATAAGGATTTGTGTGATGAAATTGAGGTGTTTCTCTAACATTTTGTCTACTTGGGATTTGATTAAAGGAGGCCTCAAGAACATTGGTGTTCATATTGCTAGGGTGTTGGTTGGAAGGTGCCCCTTGAAATTTGACATGTTGACCACTAGAGTTTTAATTAGAAGGTGCCCCTTGAAAGTTGACATTTGGATCACTAGGGTTTTGATTGGAAGGTGCCCCTTGAAATTTGACATTTGGACCACTAGGGTTTTGATTGGAAGGTGCCCCTTGAAAGTTGATAGTTTCACCACTAGGGTTTTGATTGGGAGGGCCCCCTTGGACATTGATAGTTGTACTACTAGGGTTTTTGTTGGTAGGTGCCTCTTGAGTCATTGTATTGATTGTAGAACTTACTCTAGGGGCTGATGGAATTGTTGTGCTAGGTTTCATAGTAGTAGCTAGTATAGTTTTCAATATGGTACTTGTAGTTGTTTATGACATACTAGAGGGCACACTATAATTTTGGTTTTGACCTATGGACATGGTGTTGAAAAGAGGGTTTGTGTATTATATCCTATACAATATTGTTGAAGTCGTAACCCGTGTGGCAGGATGGGTTGTGTTACTAAATGGTAGACTCATAGAGACTTGGGATGAGTGTGATTGTGTAACTACACTAGGCTCATTTGGTTACCCTCCACAATGGTCTAGGTGTCAAAACCAGATGGTAATTTAGCCCCATTTTGAGTAAGTAGATGGAAGTATCCATTAAGGTCTACTAATAATAAGGCATTCATGACAAAAAGGACCTTAGGATCTTGTGATGCATCATCTATCTTTTCTTGGGTGTAGTTTTCTCAAATGTTTTACAAAGAAAAATCATCACTAGGAGAAGGTAAGGTATCCCCACTTCTAGGTGATCTTTGTGAACACATTGGAGGGTTGAAATTGATATTCAATTAACTAGTAGGATTGAGTGTAGGGTTCTGATTTAGGTCCATCATTCCTTTTGTTTTTTTTTATCAAGTAAATGGCATTGAGAAGTACAAGAGTGAGACTATGAAAATGCAAGGTGGACTATGATGATTTGACTATAGTAGCAATTAAGAAGAAAAAAAAAAATTGGGGGGGGGGGGGGGGGGGTGTGGGGTTTATTTTGGGAAATAACTAATAACAATGCAAGACTAGATATGATTTGACTATAGTAAAGAAACTATGTTTTTGGGATGTTTTGATTTTGGGAAGTGACAAATAACAATGCAAGACTAGCTATGATTTGACTATATTAAAGAAACTATATTTTGAGAATTTTTAATTTTAGAAAATGACTAATAACAATGCAAGACTAGCTATTATATGACAACTAAAGATGGACAAATAAATCTTTAAGGGAAAAGTTGAAAATTTTGAGATTGTTACTTCTAGGAGCAACCCTAAATAATGAGGAGAAACATTTCGACCTCCAGATTGTATTGACAATGACAAGACAATTTTGATAAAAGGAATATTTTGATAGGAGAGGCCAAAAAGAACCTACCAACTACTTATAGAAAGATCCAAAAGAAAGTATATACTCTAGTGTTCAAGAGATAACCCTAAGAGATAAAGAAACCCAAGTTTAAGGTATGCAAGACCTAAATGGGATCTATGAGCTATGCAAGGTAACCCTAAAATGATGATGTGCAATGAAGGCCAAAACCTAATGATGCAACAAAGTAGAAACCCAAAAATGCAAACTCTAAATGAAAGATTGGTTCTCTAATGCCAAACATAGAAAATGTATTTTGGGACAGTATGTAAGTCTGTGAATTTACCCTGGTTTTGTTTTAGAATTGTTTTAATCTAAAACCCTAATTTTACCAGGCAACTGTGTTGAATTATTTACAAATGCATCATTTTGTCTATGACAAGCAATTGTCTAGACTGACAAAATGTGATATGATATAGAGTGTCTTGGTATGGTAAAAAAGATAGGCAATTATGTCGCACAATATGGCCGATTGCAACTTTGTATCTGGTGAATGCATTGCAAAATATTACAATTATGATTTTAAAAATGACAATTGTGTCCCCTTAAACAATAGATGTGTCATTTCCTCTGTGAACAAGTTTGACAGTGATTTTGATTTTTGCAAACACAAAAACATGCATGTACAAAATTATAGTTGTTTGACAATTCTAGGCTCTGGTACACTTTATGTATATTCAGTGAATTTCTCAAGCCACAAATTTTTCATTGGTCATATTACAAATGAAAGCATAAATAGGCACCTATTAGCCTAAGGTCATAGTTTCCTTGTAATATTTCAGGCCCGTAGCCTAGATTTTCATCAACTCGAATAGTAGTGTCACACCTGAGGGTGCACCCATTTTTTTGCCTTTTATAGATCTTGATCAATGAGGATTTCTCCCCAATTGAATCAATTTCTTGGGAAACATATGGTGAGTTTTTTGGGGGTAGATTCTTCCCTCCCCTTGCACTGAAATAAAATAATATTCATAATTTAGAATGGGCAACATCTACCTTAGGGATTTTAATAATGTTTGGTAGTGCTAGCCTAAATGAGATTCATAGGTGAGACACTAAAGTCTCTAGTCAACCACATCGACTCCTTAGGCACGTAAGCTTGATCTGAGCTATCATTAATACATGGAGCCTGAGAAGTTTAGTATAAAACTAAGATTTATTTGCAACCTTATTTCTATAGTAGCCCAAGGTTTTTACCACTTTAAGATCATTCCTTGGGGTGATGAAATCCTTTGGCAAACCTCTATAAGAAAATGAAAAGGTTCTAATAACAATATGTGCAAGTGCACCAATCACACAAGACAAATAGATTAATTGTTAAGTCCAAAACAAGGCGTGATTTAATCTAAAAATAGACAAAAGATAGAAAAAGTCAATTTCATAGTACCAAATGAAGTATTATGCATTTAAATATGCAAGTTATTTCTATGGTACATGCTCCAAATCTAATATTAGTAACACAAAATCCCTAGATAATAATATTTGTTAAGAGATTCTTGTTCCAATATGTCATTGTGATCTTCTTCTACTACAAGTGTACATCTATTGTCTTTGTTGATCTGATTCTCTTCCTTCCTTCTATATTCAAACTAACAAATAATTTGTCCTTCTTTGGTTTCTATGTTTTGGACATTACCAGGTAATTGTGTCATTTAAATCATAGATGTGGCTCTATATTATGAGGTTACGACTTTAAAATTCACAAATGCATCTATGTAATATGCAGATGTGGCAAATCCCTACCAATTGTGTTGTATAATCTTGTAGACACAAAAATAGTAAAATGTTGTCAAAAAACAAAAGATTAGTATGTCAATAAGGAACAGTCATGTATGTGAAACATGCAATTGCATTGTTTTGTCAATATGTGCATCGAATAAACTTGTGCACAACAAGCACAATAAACAGAGCATTGTCAAAACACAAAAAAAAATTGTGATGAATAAAAAGCACATGCAAAAATTTAACATGCACATGCGTCAATTAATTTTTGAATGTCATAAGATTTTGTTCTTGCACAGAAAATAAAAGCCATAAAAATTTAGAAACAACTAGTGTTTCAGGTCGGGTTCACCATTTGTAATAAGGGTAAAATATTAAAAATAGTATACCTGCAACAACAGAGATTAGATCCAACCACAAGATCTAAATTGCTACAATCAATGCTCCTATTCAATAGAGAAATGACACAATTCAATGTATAAATTAAATAATCCAAATGAATAAGCAAGCATCAAACCAATAAATCCTCCCTTGTCTTTTTTCCTTCTCTTTACATTTGTAAGCTCTCATATTTGCTCCAATTATGATAACATGATAATTTCAAAATTGTTGTTGTAAATATGAAGTATTACCTTCATTATATAGACTTTTCCTTGGATTTCAATAGATAGTTCTGATTGATTGATAATGAATAGTTAGACTAATTTAGACTATACTTGATTGAATAGATTACTCAGACTAATGAGGAGTTAACTATTATCCAACACATTTGATTGAGCAGAAGACTAAATAGATTGGACAAAGGATTGATTGGAATGATTGGAGGACTAATTAGATTGACCAGTTAAGAGAATTGATTGACCAATGAATTAAATTGATTGGAGAGAAGACTAGTTTGATTGATTAGTCAGGAAAATTGATTGGACAAATGAGAGACTAGATTGATTAGTCTGATTGAAAGTTAGTATTAGTCATAGAGGTGGAACTAGAAGAATAATTTTTTTTAAATAAATTCAAAATTTATTTAATTATACATGATTAAGAATAATTTAATTGCATAATTTATTTATTTTAGGAAGACTTAAGTAACATCCTGGAAGTGGAATAATTAAATAAAATAACTTTTTATTCAATTATAAAAGATATAGTTAGTAGATTAAATAATTAAAATAATTATTTGATTGTGGTGACAAGAAAGAGAAATGTTAGTTTAACTAAATAATAAGAATTATTCAATCAAAATTGGGGAAAATATTAATTAAATTATTTAATTAATATTAAGAAGAGTTATTTGATGAAATTAGATGAGAATTGAAATATTAATGATGTGGGTATTAAATAATTAAATAATTAATTAAAACCATTCAATTATTGATTTTGGAGAGAAAAGACGAATAACATAAATCAATTAAATAATTAAGATTATTCAATTAATTAAAGATAAAAATTAGTGTTAATATCGTGCACATGCGATGGGACAATTTTAGGTGTCTACACTAACTGCAAGCAATTCATTGCACAAAATGCTTAGAGAATGTAGTCAAGTAATATCCCTTCACTCCATTTGTTGTCCCATAAAATACTTTCCCTCAAGGACAATAATAAATGGAGACTAAATAATTCACTTACCTCATTCTTCGCATTGTTAAATTCTATTTCCCAAGATATAGATTATACATACTACATTTCACTCAAGGATTTTGATTTCGCACATACACATACACATACACATACACGTGTACACACATATTCATATATATTTGCATGACTTCATGTCAAACAAACATGTATGGGTTAAAACCCAATCACGTGTAAATCCAATCACATTTTTTACAATTAAAACCATGTATGTGTTTAGGCTTGGACGACAAGGTGGGAGCTTCATTTTCCTCCTATTGACGTGTTTTTTTCTTCCAATTTAGTTTATCAACTTCATCGTCGCCAAGTTTACACGTTGTCAAGTGGATATTTATAAAACTTCCACTATAATTTCACACATCTCCTAAATTTTCTAACTATATGATTTTTTTTTAGAGTTGAATAACATTAACATATTAATCTTTAATTTCTTTTAACCATTCTTTTAATAACATTTTACCTACTTGTTCAAATTTACAATAAATTATATATTATTGTCCTATGCTTCATTCATTACCATTTTAGAAAAAAAATCAATTTTTGATTTTTTTTGTGCAAGTTATCTCTGCTACGCAAACAAGAACCTAATTTTCAAAATACTAAATGCAACTAAAAAAATTCTATGACACATGTCAGACAGTGTTATGTTTTGTTGAAAAAATAGAAACAACTTTTGTTGTTGGAAGGATTCAACCACCCTAATCTTATCTATTTTTTAAAAACTTGAGTAGTTTACAAACTAGATTCAGACTACTACAATTCATCTTTTTTTGGTATCTTCAAATTTTGATTACACAAGTCTCAAATCATTCCTCCAAATTAAGAATTAACTGATTTCAAGAAAAATGTGGTCACTTATACCCTTCTTTTTGTTCACCACATGCCCTACCACTTTTTCATACATGACAATGGTGTCAATTAATGGTTTTGACTGTAATTTTGCAGCAAGTTTTCCAATTAAGCACGGAGCTTGTCAACAATAAGGAGTTGATCATAAGATTTTGTGTGGGCAAATCATGCAATGGATATCAATGACAATTTTACAATTTGAATTGTGTTTGTTATTAACTTTCAGGAATTTAATACCATTCATGTCTACTTTATTGTTATTGCAAGCATTCTAATTGAACATGAAAAGGAATTGTATAGCCAGAGCTTTAAACGGGGTATATCAAGCTCCTGAATATTAATCTCTTTAAAATTTTAGTTTAAAAATGTAAACCTTCCTATCATCAAGGTTTAAATTCTCTTTCTCACTTTGTGTCATCAGCATTCTGCATGGTGTTATAGGCACAAACACAAGTTTTATGAATTCATTTGCTTGTCACTGTTTCTGATATGTTCTATTCAATCAAATTTCTAAAACGTCAAGAATTTTATGCTGAAAGATCATGCAATGGAATATTAATGTCAATTATAAGATTTTGTGTTGAAGATCATGCAATGAAATATTAATGTCAATTATGGATCAAAGCTTACCATTTCATATCAGATTTATTATTATTGCAAACATTATAATTGAACCTATCAATCTCCTCAATATTAATCCTTTAAGAATTTTAAATTAAAAATGCTAACCTTCATATAATCAAGGTTTAAATGCTCACATTATTTTATCAGCATTTTACATAGTGTTTTGGGCATAAACACAAGATTTATGACTTCATTTGCCTTGTCCGTGATTCTGATATGTTATATTCATTCAAATTTCAAAAGCATCAAGGAGATCGATCATCAAAGGCTTATAAACATTAGGTTGTTAAGGCTTTTGCGGTATAGGTTTATTTTGCTATAGGTTTCCAGAATTTACAATGTAAGGATTTTTAGGTCAGTTTCTACAAACTCTTTCAAATTTATCAATGCTTTCATGGTTGACATGTTTGACGATTTATTTGACCAGGAAAGAGAGAGTCGAGTTAGAAAACTGAAGAAGCAACATCTCTGACTACAAGTCTACAAGCAAAAATATATAAGGCTATTCCTACAAATTAAAATCAGAATAAATATCATGGATATCGAATCATGATTTAAGAAAGGAACATTTCATCCAATTGTCTCACGAAAAGAAACTGTAACTCGAAATGATTATAGCGATAGAGAGCAATATCTAACTTTTTGGGATGCTCAGACATAATTTGGGTGTAGTACCTGAGACAAATGTTCATGCTGTAATGTTGTAAACAAGTTTGAGGATACTTCAAAACGTTTTGGGATTCTCAGACGTAATTTAGAATTCAAAGGGCATTTACATAAGTGGATTTCAAAGACATTAAATAGCAAAAGAAAGAACAAAGCAAGAGCATGACTAGTGCATTCCCAACAGGAGCAACTTGTACAGACCAAACCCTGTCTTCTGGGAGCTCTAATTTAGAAAAACTGATGGCAGGTTGGTCTTCATTGAAAAGGTTGTTCCTTTACAATTTTCCAGCACTATGGATGATTTGTTAATCAAGCTTCTATATTCTGTATGTCTTTTCTTTCACACCTTATCAAGAAAAAACAATAGTAATGCTATTACTATATATTGACATTCCTTGAAGAGGTGCAGCATTCTCCTTTGTATTTCAATATCTGAAATTGTTTCCCACTTCATGGTGATCATTTACAAATTTCTGCACTAAATTTTTCTCTGAGAACTTAATCATAGAACTGAGAAAAACATGACTTTTGAGCACACTTTTTGTCCTAGACATTCGATAACTCTGAATTTTGACATTACCCCAAGCTCAAGACTGTGCAGGAACTCTGGAGATGAATCTAGAAATTTGAGCAGATTGCGTTCAGACCTATAAAAAAAATTCACTTTACTTTAAATGGAATGGGGCTTTAATTTGATCTTACAAAAAGAGAGAGAGCAATCCAAGTCCCACAAGACAGTCAAACCACTTACACGACTCACTGCCTGTACAGGAAATCTCAACAGCAACCTTAATCATCACCTCAGAGCTTTCTGCTCATGCACTGAAATCAACCCTTCATAGATTTTAGACCTTCATGTTTCTTGAGCAAATGAAGCTTGCATTGCCTGAAATAATTACTCCCTTTAGGGTGAAGCTTTACATATTTTTTCTCAAAGCTTTTCTCTTACAGCCTAATGATGAACATGATAGCGACCTCCGACTTAAGAACATTATTTGTCCTCAGCCAGTTATAAAATTTGTATCTGGGCATGATTCTACGCTCAAGACTGTAACTCCAGTATGTCGGATATGATTCAAGAACTTGGAGTGGGTTGCTTACAGACCTGAAAAGAAAATCAGCTTTCTTTAGAAGTGAGTTCAAACTTTGGCTAAATGCAGAAGGAAACGACCAGAGTATCTTACAAACAGCACAAAATCACAATCCAAGTCCAATCAAATAATTAAATCGCTCCCGCAGCTTACCTGTTGTACAGTGAATTCTCCTGGCAGCTCCATTCATCTTTTTAGAGCTTTTGGCTAAGCCTACTTTCAAGAAAACGTTCAGTGTGTCTTGGAATCCGCCTATGTAAATGTTCATATATTTGTATTTCTTGAATAGTTGCAGAATGCTTTTGTGGAAAGCTGTCAACAACTAGGTCTTTCTTTCTATTAGCTAAATCTCCTCCTTCCATCATTAAGCTTTGTAAATTTTCTGGACTGGCATCCAATAAATAAACTGATTTTCTTGAGCAGATGAAGCATTTTCATATGTCTGCAGGCATTGTCTGAAATAGTTCCTCCCTTTGGGGTGAAGCATTACATATTTTTTATCAAAGATTTTCTCTGATGGCAAAAAGATGGAAGAGACACTTAACTCCGACTTCAGAACATTATTTTCCCTCAGCCATTTATAAAGTTTGTATCTGGGTATGATTCTATGCTCAAGACTATGATTCAAGTACAATGGATATAATTCAAGGAACTGGAGTGGGTTGCTTACAGACCTGTGAAGAAAATCAACTTTCTTTTGAAGTGAATTCAAACTTTGGCTGAATACAGAAGGATGTGACCAGAGTATCTTACAAACAGCACAAAATGGCAATCCAAGTCCAAGCAAATAATTGAATCGCTCCTGCAACTTATCTGATGCACATTCAATGCTACTAACAGCTTTGTTCATCTTTTTAAAGCTTTTGGCTAAGCCTACTTTCAAGAAAATGTTTAGGGTGTGCCTTGGAATCCGCCTATGTAAATGTTCACACATTTGTATGTCTTGAACAGTTGCAGAATGCTTTTGTGGAAAGCTGTCAACAACTACGTCTTTCTTTCTATTAGCTAAATCTCCTCCTTCCATCATTGAGCTTTGTAGATTTTCTGGACTGGTTTTCTCAACTACATCTACTCCATCCAATAAACTAAACTGATTTTCTTGAGCAGATGAAGCATGTTCATATGTCTGCAGGCAGTGTCTGAAATAGTTCCTCCCTTCAGGGTGAAGCGTCACATATTTTTTATCAAAGATTTTCTCTGATGGCTTAAGGATGGAAGAGACACTAAGCTCTGACTTCAGAACATTATTTTCCCTCAGCCATTTATAAAGTTTGTATCTGGGTATGATTCTATGCTCAAGACTATGATTCAAGTAAAATGGATATGATTCAAGGAACTGGAGTGGGTTGCTTACAGACCTGTGAAGAAAATCAACTTTCTTTCGAAGTGAATTCAAACTTTGGCTGAATACAGAAGGGCGCGACCAGAGTATCTTACAAACAGCACAAAATGGCAATCCAAGTCCAAGCAAATAATTGAATCGCTCCTGCAACTTATCTGATGTACATTCAATCCTACTAACAGCTTTGTTCATCTTTTCAAAGCTTTTGGCTAAGCCTACTTTCAAGAAAATGTTTAGGGTGTGCCTTGGAATCCGCCTATGTAAATGTTCACACATTTGAATGTCTTGAACAGTTGCAGAAAGCTTTTGTGGAAAGCTGTCAACAACTAGATCTTTCTTTGTATTAGCTAAATCACCTCCTTCCATCATTGAGCTTTGTAGATTTTCTGGACTGGTTTTCTCAACTACATCTACTCCATCCAAGAAACTAAACTGATTTTCTTGATCAGATGAAGCACGTTCATATGTGAGCAGGCATTGTCTGAAATAGTTCCTCCCTTCAGGGTGAAGCATTACATATTTTTTATCAAAGATTTTCTCTGATGGCTTAAGGATGGAAGAGACACTAAGCTCCGACTTCAGAACATTATTTTCCCTCAGCCATTTATAAAGTTTGTATCTGGGTATGATTCTATGCTCAAGACTATGATTCAAGTAGAATGGAAATGACTCAAGGACCTGGAGCGGGTTGCTTACAGAGCTGTGAAGAAAATCAACTTTCTTTCGAAGTGAATACAAACTTTGGCTGAATACAGAAGGATGCGACCAGAGTATCTTACAAACAGGACAAAATGGCAATCCAAGTCCAAGCAAATAATTGAATCGCTCCTGCAACTTATCTGATGTACATTCAATCCTACTAACAGCTTTGTTCATCTTTTTAAAGCTTTTGGCTAAGCCTACTTTCAAGAAAATGTTTAGGGTGTGCCTTGGAATCCGCCTATGTAAATGTTCACACATTTGAATGTCTTGAACAGTTGCAGAATGCTTTTGTGGAAAGCTGTCAACAACTAGGTCTTTCTTTGTATTAGCTAAATCACCTCCTTTCATCATTGAGCTTTGTAGATTTTCTGGACTGGTTTTCTCAACTACATCTACTCCATCCAAGAAACTAAACTGATTTTCTTGATCGGATGAAGCACGTTCATATGTGAGCAGGCATTGTCTGAAATAGTTCCTCCCTTCAGGGTGAAGCGTTACATATTTTTTATCAAAGATTTTCTCTGATGGCTTAAGGATGGAAGAGACACTAAGCTCCGACTTCAAAACATTATTTTTCCTCAGCCATTGATAAAATTTGTGTCTGGGTATGATTCTCTGCTCAAGACTGAGAGTCAAGTAGAATGGGAATGATTCAAAGACCTGGAGCGGGTTTCTTACGGAACTGAGAAGATAATCAACTTTCTTTTGAAGTGAATACAAAGTATGGTTGAATATATTGGGCCTTGCCCAGAATATCTTACAAAGAGCACAAAAGGGCAATCCAAGTCCCAGCAAATAATTGAATCGCTCCTGCAGCTTATCGGATGTACAAGGAATCATTCTGGCAACTTTATTAACCTTTTCAAAGTTCTTCGCTAAACCTACTTTCAAGAAAAAGTTCAGCTTGTGCATTGAAATAAGGCTCTCCAAAATTTCACAAATTTGCAGTTCTTGTACAGATGAAGAATGCTTCTTTTGAAAGCTGTCAACAACTAGATATTTCTTTCTAGTAGCTGAATCTCCTCCTTCCATCATCATGCTTTGAAAATTTTCTGGACTGCCTTTATTAACTACATCTACTCCATCCGATAACATAAACTGAAAATTTTGTAGATTTTCTGAACTGGCTTTATAAAGTAAATCTACTCCATCCGATAACATAATATGAGTATTTTCTGGATCATCTTTGCAAAGTGGAGTAAGTGGCTTCATGTTCTTGAGATGTTTTTTAATGAATGCAGAGAATTTCTGCTTTTCAAAAGCCATTCCAACTGTGCATTCAAGAAGCTTAATAAATTTACCCCTATAAAAATCAATTTTCTCTCTTGCCTCCTGGTATAGTCCAACACTTGCAGCACCTATCTCCATAGATTTGGCTAGTTCAGAATTCAGAATTTCAGGACAAGTAAAGACAAAGCTGCAAATATTTTCCTTCTGTAGTCCTAAGCTTGACAAAAATTCTATTATACAGCATAGAGATTCTTCTGAGCCATTGTTAAGGAGGTCACTCTTGGTATGAAATATCTTTCTTATCTCATTCCAAGAGCAACCAATACCCACTAAAAGCATCAAGTTTTCCAAAATAATACCCCTGTTGTGCAGATTTGTTTCCATCAAACAAGAATTTCTGCTTTTCTCCAGTTGGAAACCATTCAAACCAATAATAACTACCATGAAGTTTCTATACAGATCATCATTAAGAACTGACGGGCAAGTGCTTATGATTCTCACAAGAGAAGCCTTATTGACTCCAAGATTCTCATAGAATTGCAGTTTATTTTGCAATTGTTTAGAAGGACAATTGAATATATTTGGGTGCTCTCTGTAAAGCTTCCCAAGCTCCTTCCTTGGAAATCCAATGTTATTCAAAGTTGACACTACTGCAAGCAAAAGTTCGTTTTCCTTCATAAACAGTTGATTACGTGGCAGCAAGATATGGATATCACATGGCTTTATACCAATGCTTTCAAAGAAGGGTTCAAACTCATTAATTGGATTGTATAGTAAATGTTTCTTAAGGGGTCGGGTTAAGTTCTTCTGTCGACGCACACAGGATACCAGCTTGTGTATAAAACATGGGGCATTGAGGCTAATATCTCTGGCATCACAAAAGTTGAATTCCCTTGTCTGGTAGAGATAATCTTGAAGCACTTGCTGAGCTTGGTGCTTCACATCCTCGGGGACTTCACCCTGGGGTTTTACCCTTGCTTTCCCAGAGAAGTTAGCAGTCTGAACAAAAATTGAAGGCACCATTTTTAGGTTTAAAGAAAGAGAACCCCAGGTAACTAATTTCCGTTTAGAAAATGTAAATTTAGGATGAAGCAGTGCCCTCTGAAACATGGGTAAGTCATACATTAGGGCTTGATGCTGAAACAGACACTGGAGAGTATATCAAAATGATCAGAGCCAAAATTATAGGTATCGAAAGACTTCTTTAAATGGAACCCCTTTGTGAGCGCGGAAAAAAATTCAACACAAATTGTGAATATAGGTTTGATATTTCGTGGAGTTGCAAAAAATATCGGGTACCCAAAATGAGCAGTAAGTGAAACAGTCATGAGATTATTCCATGAAAATTGAACTTACTTGAAGCAGCATTGCGATGCGGAATAGAGGGCAGAGCTCTGTGATTGTCTTACTGCCCCGTCTCTTCACATTACATGCATGCTCAGGAAGATTGGACTCCGGATTTCAATAAGTGTTTTATCGGGGTTTGGCGTTGGTAGTCTCTAGCTGAGCATTCGTACGAAGTTCTCTTCAATTCTAATGGGATGAAGAACGAAATTACAATAAGCTTGCTGGAGCCTGAATCCATCTTACGAAGTTTTAGCCTTATTACTCTTTGGTATGACAGAGATTATAGCCATCAATATAAAACAAGTACAAATATCTTAGTATATATCTATTTAAGAAATATCTAAACAATTACAATTATTAAGTTTAAAGAGATTTCAATTTTAAAGTATTATTTTATCCAAAAAACAAAAAAAAAAGTTAATTTTTTTAATTTTTTTATGTTTTAATTTTTTAAATATTTATTTCATTTATTATCATTTAATTTTATATTTTAATATTATTTATTTATGTTCAAAATAAATTTGTGTGTCATTTTTTTCTGGTATTATAAAAAATATCAATATATGTTATTTTTAATAAATTTTCTAACTAATAATATTTTGGTGGTGAAAGAATGGTGAATTTATTAATTAAAAAATAGAGCAGGCTCCCAAGGCACACTTTTGCGAGGAGCAAGGAAGAGCACAAACGAAGCAATGAGTGCCTTTTCAAGGGGGAGCAAAGTCAAAATGGAGATTAGGGTTACAGAGATTGACAATGAGAGGCACCACATTTTAGCAATTGGAGGTATGAGGCAATGTTGAAATTCAAGTGGGCGAGAACAAACAAGGAGATGGATTGATTAAGGCAAGCAAGGACATGATTGGGATTCTTGATGGAACCAAACAAGATACCACTAGGGCAAAGAGGAACAAGCATGGAGCCAGGTTGAAGAAGGAGATAGTGGTCAAAGAAGCTCTTTGCTACCTCAGATTTCCTTAAACATAGGAAATACCAAATGTGGAGAGCAAAGCAAAAGAGTAATAGCATGGACTGATTTGGAAATTTTCACCATAAACCCACTTGGGCACAAAGACAAAAGAGGAAACCCTACCCCCCAACCCTAAATCAAATCAAGGGTATATTAGCGGAAGACAACCAACACCAATTGGGAGGGACCATTTAAATAGGGGTATGGATAGTTTTGACAAGAACATAAAAGCAAGGTAGACATTTATGAAAAATTGACAATCCATAGAGCAATCGAACTAGAGGGGAATAAAGGGGAATCGATCAAGCACATGATGGAATGAAAAGGGTAAACTCTATCTAAAGGAGACAATTAGAACAATTCACAAGGTATGTTTCAAGGCCCTACTAAAGCCCCTCTCGTGTCTTTCTTGATAAAAACAAAAATGGAATGCTCATAAGTTGTAAGGAAGATAAGTAGTAGAACAACTTATAGTGATCTTGAGAGGAGGGTAATGTAAAAACTTTATTAGATCTTTATAATGGCTATAGAAACTTAAATAACATATATACCAAAAGATAGTGATTTATGTGGGGCAAACCCTTTAAGGAGAAAAACCCCAAACTACAAAAGCTACCCAATATATTATTCATAAATCAATAACAAATTACAATATACTTTCAGAGAAAGCTTCTCATAGGAGTATCACCAACGGAGATCTAGAGGTAGTTCAATAGTTATCAAACTCTTACAATACATTGCAATGCCTCTCATGCACCTACTATATAGAGATACAAAACAAGAAACTACCAAACAATATTACAAAACCATTGGCTAAATCCACCCATAAAGATGCACAAAATATCCATTGTTGGACCTTTGACCTAGTGGTAAACAATTAAAATTCATAATGACAAACTATATATAATTTTTTTTTTCAAGGGCACTACCTTTTGAAACCACCACCAAGGTGCACTACCCCTAGGAAACCAAGGTCAGCAAGGTGGGAACCCCTTGCCATCCCCAAGTTGTGGAAAATGCCCCTAAATCCTTGTCACTCATGTATCAATAATAACCTATTATTATTGCAATATTGAGACACCATTTTCCTAACATTAGCAATAATAAAAGAAGTAGGGATGCTTATCAAATGGTGAGGAGGTTGGTCATCTTTCAAAAAATTAAGGAGCCGGTGTGATCAAATCTAGGGGAAGAATGGCATTCTTTGATCTCTCCCTAACAAATACTTCCTAGTGGAATTCCCATCTAATTGGGACAAAGGGATTTTAATTATGAATCATGGTCCCTATCTCAAAGATGGTACCATGAACTTTATGAAGAAATGGAGTCCAAACATCAACCAATGGAATAAAGAGATTGAAGTTGGGATAGTGTGGCTATTTATATATCCTACCCTTAGAGTACTAGGATGAGGGCATCCTAGTAAACATAGGGAAAAAACTTGATCCCTTCATTCAAGTTACAACAAATTGGAAGACAAAAGCTTTGGGACTTACATTGGGATATGCTTAAATCTAATGCCAACCCACTCATGCCACAAGAAATTGAAATTCACATCTAATGGAGCATATGGAGATAGAAGACAAAGATGGAAGATTAGATGATCTTATTCCCCAAGTATGGATCAAAAGGCCATGGACAACGGGAGTGTTGGTAAGCAATGGAGGTGAACAATCCAATTCCTAATAACTCATAGTTGGAGAAAAATGAAGAAAGGAAAATGACGCAAGGGCAGGGTAGATACAAGCAGAATCAAGCAGAATTGACTCCACTTGAATCAACAACAAGCCCTACAAAGAGTTACACAATGGAAGCAATATAATATCACATGAAAGAAATGAAATCACAATGGATATGAGACAATCAACTGGCAGCAACAACAGAGAATTTATATTTCTTTCAACATGCCCGGCTATGAGGCCTTCCTGGTTTCGACCTTATACAATGAGAATTATGAAATCAGAATTACAACTTGCATCCTATCTTTGTCTCCAATGTTGTATCTTGATAATCTTTCCTAGATCTACCTCATGATGCCCTACTACATCAATCTAGACTCTTTATATAGCCAGCTAAGCCACAAGTCGGCCAGTCAGGCATTTAATTACATTATAGGTCCAGTCTCAAGATTTAAACCAAAACTAATGCTAGAATGAATATAAATTGATGTGCCTTTGTATTTAGGTCCTTACATGACCCAAGAACATTCTTTTAAGGGCGCAAGGCCCCATTTGATCACACAAAACATTGCAAGAAGAAACACTACATGTTTCACCCGAAAACTGGAAGAAAATAGGTCCCCGAGAAAAATGGGCATAACTTTTTACTCATAATGAATTAGGGCTTGCGCTCTTGGGAAATGATATTATTTTAGGTCCTCTAAAAGTCCTTAAGAGTACAAAGGCTGATTCCTTAAGGATCAAGATCGCCACTATGAACAATCAGCACCAAAACTGCAAGAAAATGCAATTTTGATGGCAAGGAAAATAGCTATAACTTTGAAACAATCCATCCAAACTTTATGTGCTCATAGGAGAAGGTTCCCAAATAGGTCCTCAGCATAATGTAAGCTTTTCACACCATGAAACCAACAAATACAATAATTATAAAGAAAACAATAGCAAACAGGTACAGAAATCAGGAAATGTTTTTGGTTGATGCAAGATTGCTCAAAGACCCAAGATGCTCCTACATCAGACACCTGGGGTAAATAAAGAACTAATATCCACATCAGGCATTGCTCAGATTCTGACCTGAATCATAAATATCCAACTCAACTTGTGTAATCCATGAACTGTCTTCAACTAGCTTGTCTTTCCACTGAACTAGATATTCCATGTAGTCTTTTCCTCTTGTGCTCTTGCTCACTTTGCTATTCAAAATCTTCTCAATGTTGTCTTTGTTCTTCTTAGGATAATCCAGATCATCTTCTATCTCATCATTTGATTCAAAGTACTCAAATATATCAGCAATGTTGAATATAGGTGATATATCCATGTCCTCTGGTAATTCCACTTCATAAGCATTTCCACTGTCAAACTTCTTCAAAATCTTACAAGGTCCAAACTTCTTCATTTTCAACTTGTTGTAGGTACCAACTAGAAATCTATTCTTCTTCAAATGAATCATAAACTCATCTCCAACTTCAAAAGATTTATGTCTCCTTCTCTTGTCTTCTCTCTGTTTATATTTCATATTACTGTCCTCCAAATTCCTTTTGACTTCATTGTGTAAAGTTCTCATGTACACTACAAAATCCTCAACTTCAACACTTCTTCTTGTCTCAGTAGGTAAATCTCTCAACTCTGTGGTTCCCTTAGGATGAAATCCAGTAACAATCTCAAATGGTGTCCTCTTAGTACTTCTATTCACAGAATTATTATATGCAAACTCTGCTTGTGCCAAAACTAAATCCCAATTAGCAGGTTTATCTCCAACTAAACATCTCAACAAGTTTCCCAAACTTCTGTTCACAACTTCAGTCTGTCCATCTGTCTGAGGGTGAAATGTGGAACTAAACTTCAATTCAGTATCCATCTTCTTCCAAAGTGTTCTCCAAAAGTAACCAGTAAAATTAGTATCTCTGTCTGAAACAATAGACTTAGGCAAACCATGCAATCTTACCACTTCCTTGAAGAATAATTCAGCTACATGCAATGCATCAGATGTCTTCTTACAAGGTATGAAATGAGCCATCTTAGAAAATCTATCAACCACTACCAAAATAGAATCATTACCTCTCTGAGTTCTAGGCAATCCAAGAACAAAGTCCATACTCACATCTTCCCAAGGTCTATCAAGTATAGGTAAAGGTGTATACAATCCCAAATTCTGACTAGTTCCTTTTGTTGTTTGGCAAATTCTGCAACCTCTAACCATTCTCTGTACATCTTTGTAAATCTGTGGCCAAAAGTATCTTTCTGAAATCAAATTCATAGTTTTATCAATCCCAAAATGTCCAACAAGTCCACCACTATGCTTCTCCTTTATTATGTTCTCTCTCATAGATCCTCTAGGTATGCACAATTGAACTTCTTTAAACAACATGTCTTCTTGAATGAAATAATCAGTCCACTTATCACTCACTATGTGTTCCTTACAAGATTTCCAAGGTTCTACAAAATCAATGTTAGTCTCATACAAACACTTCAAATCATCAAAACCAAGTACCTCAACTCTCATCTCTATTAGCAAACTTCTTCTTCGACTCAAGGCATCAACAACTTTATTTGACTGTCCACTTTTATGCTTCAATGAAAAGGAAAAATTCTACAAGAACTCAACCCACTTCATATGTCTCTAATTCAACTTATTCTGACTTCCCAAATACTGCAAAGCTTTATGGTCAGTATACAACACAAAATCTTTAGGCATCAAATAATGTCTCCACTTCTTCAAAGCTTGAACAATAGCATAGAATTCCTAGTCATAAACTGAATATTTTCTCTTGGCATCATTCAACTTTTCACTAAAGAAATCTATAGGTTTTCCTTCTTGACTCAAAATAGCTCCAATTGCACTACCACTAGCATCACATTCAACTTGAAAAACTTTACTAAAATCAGGCAAAGCAAGTGTAGGCAACTCTGCAATTCTTTGTTTCAATGTTTCAAAACTCTTTTGTGCTTCATGTGTCCATTTGAAATCCTTTTTATCTCCTCTCATAGTTTCATTCATAGCATTACAAATAGAATTGAAATTTTTGATGAACTTCCTATAAAAACTAGCCAATCCATGAAATGATCTTACCTCTCCAACATTCTTTGGTGTAGGCCAATCAAGTATAGCTCTCACTTTCTTAAGATCCATCTTCAATCCATCAGCTGAAATTACAAAACCAAGGTATACAATCTCTTCTTTCATAAATGAACATTTCTTCAAATTAATCAGCAACTTTTCTGCCTTCAATCTCTGCAATACTTGTTTGATATGTTCAAGATGTTCTTCCTTACTCTTACTAAATATCAAAATGTCATCAAGATATACAATCACAAACTTACCCAAGATTCTTTTCAGAACTTCATTCATTAGCCTCGTGAAAGTACTAGGTGCATTAGTCAAACCAAAAGGCATAACCAACCATTCATACAAACTTTCATTAGTCTTAAAAGCAATTTTCCATTCATCCCCTTCTCTAATTCTAATCTGATGATATCCACTTTTCAAATCAATCTTTGTGAAATACTTTGCTCCACTCAAACTATCCATTATGTCATCCATCCTAGGCAAAGGAAATATGTACTTTACTATTATCTTGTTTATAGCTCTAGAATCAGTGCACATTCTCCATTCTCCATTCTTTTTAGGTGCTACTACAACAATTATAAAGAAAACAACAACAAACAGGTACAAAAATTAGAAAATGTTTTTGGTTGATGCAAGATTGCTCAAAGACCCAAGATGCTCCTACATCAGAAAAGAAGGAAAGTTTCCATTGGGGAGCCCTCCAAACAAAATGATCAAATTCCATAATTAATGGGAAAGGATAAGATGTCGATAGAACAATAGAAAAAACTAATGGACAACCAAGTGGGTTTGACTACTGACACACCAAAAGTAATTATGGACCCTATAGTGCAAAAATCGAATAGAACCTCCTATTAGGACAATACCAAATAACCCCCCATCAGGTGGATGAAAGAATGGGTATGTAAGCCACCAATATTATAGGGGACAATAATAGGAAAGGTGGAGAAATCATAGTGGTTAATGGGTAAATGATTGAATCCATTCTGGACCCTTTGGTGGAGAGCTATGAATAGAACTTCTTATTGGGGCAAGACCAAATAACACTCTAGTATACAGAGGAAAGCAAAGGTATGCAACCACCAATCCTATAGAGGATAATAACAGAGAAGATGGAGGAATAATAGGGGTTAATGGGGATATGGTTGACTCCATAGAGGCACAAAATACAAAATTCCTTTACAAGGGTGAAGGCAAAGATGCTCCTTCACTCTACACCTTGGGGGATGTAACAAATCAATAATTTGTTAATGAATTGATGATGACTAAGATTTGAAATTAGAGGTAAGCTTTGAGAAAGAGGAGGGAGTGAAATTGGTAGAAAGAGGCATTGAAAAAATTGAGTCCAAATTGAAGCATCCAAACATCAAAGTAAAAGGAAAGAGAGGAGCAATGTATAACAAGGAAAAACTAGAAATTGTTGCAAAAGAAAAGGGGTAGAGAAAACTAAGCCTAAGGTTTTTTAAGGAGGAGGTTCTCCTTCCCTAGGGTAAATAAGGCTCCTAAAATGGAATGTTAGGGGTATTAATGCCCCTAACAAATGACACCTGATTAGGTGCCAGATAGAACAAAGCAAGGAAGATTTAGTATTTTTCTAGGAGACAAAGTGGACTAACGATCAAAGTATGAGAAGGATGAATATATGAAGACAATTAACTGGTATTTTTTTAGTGAAATGGTGTTACTAGAGGGCTTTGGATGATATGTAACCCTATAACCGTATCATATGCTCTTGAGGAAGGAAATTAGAGCTAGATGACAACCATATGTAAAATTGTGTAGAATAATTTTAGCTTCTCCTTGATTAAAATGTATGGACCAATCTCTACTATTGATAAAAGAAATATATGGCACCAAATCACTAACAAATTGAGAGACTATGGTAAGGAGAAAGGGATAATTGGTGGAAAATTTAGTGCAACCTTAAACTATTGTGATAAATGGGGAGGGCTACATAATCTATCCATGATGTAGTTGGACTTTTAGGCCTTTGAATAGGCTAAGAGACATTCATACTAAGTGTACCATCCTAAAAAGTTAGCACCCATAATTGGATACTCTATCAGGCCCCATTTTGGTGATTTATAGATTTAATGTTTGTTATGCTTGATCTTAGCAACCAGATTCTTATTTTCTCGCATATTTTTAACCATCTCGATACCCAATTTGAATTTTGGTTAAATATCCTAGGTATAAAATGTTTGAAACATTTTGTACCCAAGAACGGAACATTTCAAATGTTCTTTACCTAGGAAAAAAATGTTTCAAAGATTTTGTATCTAGGAACATAACGTTTCGAACGTTCAATTCCTTTTTGGCCCAAATTTGGTCAGGAGCCCTAAGTTAGGGTGTTAGTGGGCAATCAGATCCCCTAGTCATCTTGGCTTATTTTTTAATCCTATAATTATGGATGAAGTATATAAACACCCTATCTCTCCTCATTTTGATATCCATTACAATTCTCAAGCATGCGTGATCAAGAAGCATTCAAGCAATCAAGAGCAATCAAGCATTCAAGAAATTGGATTCAAGATTTGAAGGCAATCATCCAAGATCTAGTTTCTCCAATTCGTTCAAGTCAAATCCAAGGAAATATTCTCTATTAAATAAAATATCTCTCCCATAATGGCCAAGTAGAGGAGTTCTCAATCAATCAAGAAGATCCTTCTTTCCATTTGCTTTCATCTCTCCTTTATTTCAAGTGATTATCAAGAATATCTACATTGAATATCTAGGAGTGGTGTTCATAGATACATGCATTTATGATAGAATCATTGATTTCTATTCTACATTTCAAGGTCAACTCCTTGACTTCAAGCACTTTCAAATATCTTTATGGGTATGAGCAATTTCTACATCTATTCATGAGGGTTTATGCAAAGTGAATCAAACATTCACCTTTTTTACATACTTTCCTTTATGAAATTTATTTTAATTTTCAAGGTTGATTCCTAAATAGGGGTTTACCAAGGCATCCCCTTTTTACCCAACCTTTTTCCTTTTTTTCTGTGTGCAGGAATAGGTCGCAGAGCTATCAAAACTTTTTTAGGCAAATTAGAAACAATTGGAGGATCCTTGAAAGTTTTAGTCAAAAGTTCCAAGTATAGAATATCTAAAACATTTTGTACCCAAGTAAAGAACATTTAAAACATTATTTACCCTAAAACTTTAGCCCAAACTAAAATCATAGGTCAGTACAACAATTTGGACCCCAATTCAGCTCATTTATGATTTCTGGCAATTAGTTCAGTCTATTATTTCCATTTTTGTCTCTATTTGTCTATTTTGTCATCTACATTGCACCTTTCCTCTTTTCCATTTGCAAATTACATATTTATTGAAGGGTCACTACCCCATTCAACACTTAGGTCCTCACTTGAGCCTATTGGGACATCTTCCTTTCGAGTGTGAAAGTTTGAAAAGGAGAACTAATCAACCCCTTTGCCTTTTCTCCCCTTTTCACCACGTACATCTTTGATGAACCCATATTATGACATTTCCTCTTCTCATTTTGGTGGTTAGATATCCTTCATGTGTATGTTGTACTTCTAGGTTTAATATTTACTACAGTATATGTATTAGATCTCCATGTTTGATTTGATGGTTAAGATATGCTTTTCATCAAATGTGTTGTTGTGCTTAGTTGATTTGAAAGTTCATATTTACATTGGATCTATCTATCTTTAATTTTATTATGCATGAGTGTTATTACATTGAGTCCTACTTATATCATTCTAATTAGGAGAAGTTACAGAATTATGGATTCCTTTGATCCCAAGTCCTCTATGTTTCCTAGGAATCTTGATGAGACCAACATGCCTACTAATGGAATTCCTCTTATTGTTGAGAACAAATCTTCCCACTTTTCTCATACTAAAGATGAGACCTTAAGAGTTCCTCCTATTCAAGACCAAAACCTTTTCCGTGACTTTGAAAATTATGAGCAATGATTAGGACAAGAAAAATTTAATCTCAGGGTTATCATCGTAGTAGAGGATTTGAGGAAGATGATTCATAATGATGAACATGGTGTTAACATCTTGCATAGTATCTCTCATCTCATTGATAACAATGTCAAGCCTATTAGAGATTGTGCCCAAGAATTAGGTTTCATTCCACCTACCACTAGTGTTGAGACCTCCATTCCTATTACTACCTTAATACCTATTGTGTCTACTTATGCTCCACCTCTCATAACCACTTCAATTAAAAACACCAATCTTACACATGTTAGCATTCCTAATCCTTTTTTTCCTCCTCCTTCAAGTGCTCCATGTGCATCCTTACCTTCATCCATGCCCACTTACAATAGTGTTCCATTTTCATATTCTATTGTTTCTTCCATTTCCTATAATGGGCCAAATATTTCACACACATCTCCTTTTATTGAATTTACTATAAATAGTTTGACTCAAACCGTTTCATCTTTGCAGAAAAAAATTATGTCTATGACTCAATCCAAGCTCAACGTTCCCACTTGTGACATTGCTAGTCATTTGTCCTTAGAAAGCATCCCTATTGTTATCCCTCAATACATGGAAATTTCTCATTTAGATACTTTCAATGGTAAGGGTGATCCTTTGACTCATGTTAAAACCTTTAAAACATTGTGTATTTATTTCTCTCATGATCATAGGTTCATGGCTAAATTTTTTACTAGAACCTTTCAAGATAAAGCCTTACAATTGTATTGTTCTTTGCCTCCTTATTCTATTGATATTTTTCAAAAACTTGCTAATGCTTTCATCCAATAGTTTCAAAAAAATATTGGTCCTAAGGTTTCTTTGACTGATTTGGTGTATTGTAAACAAGGTGTTAAAAAAAAGTCACTGATTTCATTGGTAGATTTAAGCATTTGCATGCTCATATTTCTTATCCTATGCTTGATATTAATATTCAACATATTTTTATCGTTAATTTGCAAAAATATATTAGAGATAAGATATTGCTTTCTGATGCGATGATCCAAAATTTTAATGGTTTGACTTATCCTACCCATGGTTCCATTACTTATCCCATAGAAGTTGGTGGTAAAATGCTAGATGTCATGATTTTTGTCATCCCAACTTCCAATCAGTTTCAAGTTAGACTTGGTCTTTCTTGGCTCACCTCCATGAAAGTTGTAGTCTTTCCTATTCATAAGTGTTTGAAATTTATCCATGATGGAGAAATAATCAATGATTAAGCATAGTCTCTATCAACCTTTAGCACCTTGAGGGAACTTTGAACTTGACTTATTTTGACCTTCCATGCCTCAATCAATTCAACCTCACAAAGAAAATATTTATTTTAATCCTATAGAAAAATTAAAATCTAAAATATTTGTGAGCCTAGCAATCCTAAGTATGCTCCATCTCCTTTTCCTAGACGTATACTCCTTCCTATATTTTTCACACTGCCTCTATATGCTTTTGTTCCACCTCCTAGATTCTACAAATATTTCAATAGTGTTACCTCTCAACCTAGTGTGGTGCCTTCCATTCTCCCCCCTAAAGAAGAAAAGATCCTGATGTTGATTGATCTTAAACCAAACCAAATATCAATCAAAACTAAATGTATCCATTGTGCTCATGAGTATGCTTCCCAAAATATTTCCTCCTCTAAGACATCTTATACTAATGCTTGATTCCCTTTGACCAACCTATGTTGGAAAAATGGTCAGCACTCCCCTCAGGATTCGTGACATGGCTTAACCACCTCCTGTGTCTTCTATAAGTCTAGTGGTTGTATCGGGCATTAACATGTTGATCTTTTGGTGCAACGACAACCATTACTTATAACAAGTGGTATCAGAGCTTGGTCACAGGTTCAAATCCCCTTGGGTAACACTGAGTGGGAGATTGTTGGCAAAATGGTCAGCGCTCCTCTCGGGATTCATGACATGGCTTAACCGCCTCCTATGTCTTCTAGAAGTCTAGTGGTTGAATCAGGCATTAACAGGTTGATCTTTTGGTGCAACGACAACCACTACTTGTAACAACCTATGCATAGCCTAAGGGAGGAAGTTAATTTGAAAAAGATGTGTTGTGGTTCCACAACCATGCTCCCTTTTGTAGCCTCTTCACTTCAGGCCCCCCCCTCTTTCTAGCATGTCTTAGCTTGTCTATCTATCAATCGGTTGGTTTTTTTTTTTTTTAAAGTCTAGTTGTTTGTCCTTTTCACTCTTTCGCAGATTCGCACTTTTGGTGGTCCGAAAGTGCGAAAGGTCCGAAAGCCGATCAAGCCTTGGGCATTTCTAAAAACCATGGGTTTCAGACTTTCGGATGTCTAGACACCGAAAGGTATGACTTTCCAAAGAGAGTTGATATTTTGGCATTTCGAACTTTCGGAGGTCCAAGACCCCTGAAAGGCTGATCGATGGGGACGGATGATGTCACCCCCACCAGTTGCCTATATAAGGCAGTGAGTAGTCTTTTACCCTCACTTGTGCTTCTTTCTATCACATTTTTTGAAGCTTGTCAGCATTTTGTCTTCTCAGCTTGTTTCTTCTCTCTAGCTTTCTCGTCTACTTCCCGGTGGTCGTTTGTCTTTGAGCTTGTCTTCCAGGTTGGTGTCTTCTTTGTTCTTCCATTCCTTAGTTTTGGTTTTGTTGTTTTTCTAGTCACTTTAGTTAGGGTTTGTTTGCTTAGTTTAGACAAGGTTCTGTCGGCCGCTAGGGTTTGTTTGCATTGGTTGGCCTAGTCCTACCTTGGGGATCGCAAGGTTGTCCCCTTCGATCCCCTAGCCTCAAGTTCATGGTCGAGCTTTCCATCGGACTCATTTTCAAGTTGTGACAGAAAACCCTCTTTTTGATAGTTTCAGACATTAGGGTTTTCAGACTTTCACAGTCTGAAACTCTCAAGTTTTCTCTAAAATTCATCTAAGTGCCATGTCTTTAGCATTTCAGGGCTTTCTCACTTCAAAAATATTTCACATCCGATTCGCTGAAAGTCATAAATTTTTCAGGCCAAAAATCTTGGGGCATTTTGTCTTCAATAGTTACCAAGACTCCTCTTCAACGTTTTAGAGGTTTCGCACTTCGAAAATACTTTATCTCAGATTCGTTGAAGTCTGAAAGAGTGCCTCTCTGAAACCATCGAGCTTGATCTTTGGCTGGAGGTTCCCCTTTTTCAGCATTTTGGCCCTTTCGACCTTTTGGAGGTCTCATACCCCCAAAAGTCCGAAAGGCCAAAAATTGACTTCTAAGAGCCTTTTGAGGCTCAGTTCTTTCAGGATTTTTCTTTTTTTTTTAGAATTTCCCCTCTTTCATGTGATTTGATGGTTACTGATTCATGTCCTTTGCTCTTTGTAGGAATGGAAGAGAAGATTATTTCACCAGCTATGAAGTATCAGTTTAAAGGTTATCATCCACCCTCCAAGGTGAGCAACTTGCATGCTGAGATCATAGACATTGACATTGGCAACATCAGTTAGAATGACTACTTGGTTAAATGTGCACAACCCATAGGAAGATCCAAGGACTACACTTCATTAGTGTATTGTTCTCTCATGAATGCAGCGGCACACCCAGTCTCCATCTTGTCTTCAGACCTGATCAACACTTTCACAAATCACTACATACCGAACAAAAGAATGGTGAAGAATAGCGTGGGTGAAGTGGTTTTGGATCTAAGGCTAGATAATATCAAAGATGTCTTCCACTTGCCCAAAGGGGTTGAAAAATTCTTCAACTTCTTCATTAACAAGGGAATGGAGTTCTATAACAAGGATTTCGTATTATCTCATAACATTGTGAACAATGAATACCTTATGCAACCCCTACCCAAAAATAGGTTGGATCGGATAGATATGTGGAGAGGGTACATGAAGGAGGATATCCAAGAGACCATCACCATGATTAGTCAGGTATATGGGCTGCCTAAGTCTATTCAGCTAGAACCATGGATGATACTTTTTATTGAAAAGATAAAGGAGAGGCAGGCAAGATTTGACTAGGCCACCATCCTTAGTGACAACTTGGATGAACAACTGATCAGGGTAAAAGGTCACCCGCACTTCTACATGACATCTTATGTTGTGTATCTATTAGCTGCTAGAGCGATGTACCCGGGGTTGACAAAAGTTGGTGTTATGGGAGATCCAAACACATGGACATTCACAATGTACCCACAATTGGTCAAGAAGGAATACTACCCACACAATAGCTTTGATTTCTGCATTTTCAACAATGACTTTGTCTTTGCCATCATACATCCCATAGAGGGAGACTATGCTAAGAGGATGTCAATAGAAGCTGCTGCAAAAGTGAAGGCCCTCGAGGCATTTTACATATAGTTCCAGACCTTTACCTACATCTGGGTGGCAGGATGCACATTGGCTCCTAAGAAGTTGCCAAGGTATCCATCTGATAGAGTGATCCTGTTGGAAATAGCTAGACAGTTGTTTGACGCCCATGAGCACATTCGACACAAGAAGAAACATTGTTGGGACTTCCCAATTTCCATAGGGCCCCACTGTGTACCTGATATGAAGATTTGTAAGTCCTTGTCCTTTGAATGGGATGAATCCCCACTACAAAGCTACAACCTCGTAAGGACCCATTTTTATCCAATTGGTACATATAGTCACATAATGGGAATGCATTATGTACAGGAGCAACATATTGAAGACCATTGGATGAATTGCTTATTTGACTATGAGGTCAGGATCTGTGACTACTTCCAGATGAGTTTGGAGCTGGCACATACCACTTTACTACTGAAGATATCTCCAAAGGTGAAGGAAGCCAACTTTGAGGATACCTTGGATCCTATCTACAATCTGGATAAAGTGTATACCAGGGCCATCTTGAATGTGAAGGTTGATAGAGATGAAAATGATGACATCAAATTCAAAGCTAGACACATCATCAAAGTGACTAAAGCTTGGGTTACCCGTCCATTTCCTATGGACCCCATTCCAATGAAATAGCAACCAGATTAGCCTTCTAAGGAGAAGAAGAAGAAAGGAGAGAAAGTGTTGAAACCACAATTCAAAGAGGTTGTACCATAGAAGCCGGAGACAGTGTATAGACATGAGCATCCTAAAGCATATGGCTTAGCTACTTACTCCAAGAAATCCAAAACTAGAATGACAAGGAGTATAGCACCTCTGAATGTTCCTTCTTCTAGTGGTCCCGAGCCTCCAAATGTACCAAATAAGGCCCCAAGATTCAAGGTAACTGGACCTAGGCCGATAGGGGTGATTAAAGGGAATGTTTACAAGAGGAAGAAAGGCTCAACATCCACTTAGGTGGATACCCTTTTGGAGGACGATGAGGATATTAAGGATCAACTCCCCCTCAGTAGAAGAACTCGCTCTACAGGATCCTTGAAAAGGAGGATACTAGAAGATGATCAAGAAGATGTCAAGGAAGCAATCCAAGCAGAGCCAATAAATCTAGACACTCTGGGTGATGATGATTTTAACATCTCATATTTCAAGGGGCTTCATGGTTTCCAAGAATTTGAGCAACAGGCTCTGACCGCTGGACAATTAGTGTCTTTTGAGTCTTTCCCTACACATTTCAGTAGTCCCCTTAACAAAGTAAGACAGGAAGTCCCATGAGACTTTCAAAGATCAGTTGAGGAAGTTGCAGTTGAGGTCCAGAAAGAGAACATAGAGTTAGGAAGGGACTTTTCTATAGGTATCACCTTGTAGGAGGATGTAGCTACACAAATTCCCTCGGCTTCACACCCAGTTCAGCCTCCACCTCCACCTATTCATCAAACTCCACTCCCATCTCCACATCAAACACCACCTACCACTCCACTTTTGCCTCTAATTCAAACCACTCCATTGCCTCCATAGCATTTACCTTTCCATGTTCCCATGCCAACTCCACCTCCTCCACCAATGCCTTCACCCACTCCCCGTGTTGCCCCTACTCCATCACTTGTTCAGAATGAAGTAGTAGGACAAGATTCTCAAGAGCCTGAGGAAGAAATAGAGGCAACTAGTGAGATGTTGTTAGAAGAACAGGATGGGTTAGAAAAATGGGCTGATGAAGAAGAGAAAACAAATGATGAGGAACAAACACAAGAGGAGGGAGAGCTGAATGCAATGGAGGAGTAGGAAGCAGGAGAAGGAGAGGAGGAGAGTCATGAGGAACAGAGATAGAATGCCCTTTGACTACCTTGACTCTAGAAGCTCCTTATAAATCCCTCAACACCTTTTCAAAACCCACATGGTTCACGAAGGAGATTAAGCCAAGGACCAAGGTATATACCGATGATGAAATAGATATGGCTACATTAGGGTGAGCATTCCATCAAGCTAGATCTAGCACATAGGCAAGGACAATATCATATGTAACACAAGACCAAGTGGGTAGATGGAAGGCTTAGGTGGTTGTCCCTACAATGAGCATCAGTATAGATGAAGTCACCCCAGATGACTACGTTTTGGAGGAAGTAGATTTGGGAGAGCCTACTAGAGAGGGGAGTAAAACTCTGGCTACCCTCAGATTGAAGCATGCTCTAGGTTTTATGGACAAAGATGAAGACAAGATAAAGGCGGTGATGGAGCATAACGAGGCCATGAAAAATTTCATTCTTAAGACAGCAGGTCTCATTGACCCTGATAACCCTGAGGCCTCATTATAGGATATTTTGGAAAAGAGGGGTGATGTAGATATCTCAATGGATGTTCCACATTCTTTCATTCAAGCGTGTGCAGACTGGAAGGCCGATTTTGAGGAATTCGCCAAGGTGTCCCTCAGGAAGATTTTGAGGCCTTTTCGAGGTATTCTTCAATGAATCACCTCCTTGGTAGAGATCATGAGCAAAGAAGATGGTATGGAGGAGAAGATTATAGAGTGGCAAAAGGCACTAGATGACCTTGTAGTAATACAGAAGCAACGCTTCCAATTTTTGGTGAAAGTGTATGAAGGGTCAGAGCTGCAAAAATAAGAGCACATCTCTATAAATTGTGTAAACTCAATGTAATGAGGGTTGGATTTTATCATTAATGCAATAGATACAATTGGTGCTTCAATCGTGGTGTGATTCTTCTACTATCTTTGTGAGATTTATGAATGTGTGAATTGCTCATTTATTTATTTCAAAGAGCCAATTGATTGTGTGGTGGTTTTAAATCTGGGATCCTTAGTTCAATGTTTGTTGATGTTATATTGATTTGTGGTGACGAATCATCGAGAAGATTTTCCTTTTGGTGCTTTGAAGATAAACTTGTCTCACGTGTACGCACATCTATGGTGGCTTTTGTTACTCAATGATTTTTGGCTTATCATATGTTTGCATTCATTTCCATTGATGATTGCATCTTCTTAGTTGAAGATTGTGATTTATTCTGATCTCTATTTTGTGGGTTTCCTCATCTTCTTGGTTTTTTAATTCGCAGAGTAGTGTGATGCTAGTTTATGTCCATTAGTTTCATTTCAGTAATTTCCTTCAAATTATTGTTACCCTACTTCTTACTTTTCTTTGCAAATCGATTATGGTAGATTGATTAGATTAACATTGCTTTCACTCTAAAATTTGAAAATCCAAAAAAGAGAAACATTGTGGTATTTTGAAGTTTATTTTGTAGCCTTCTTTGAGCTATGAACCAGCAAAGGCCTCCTTGTTAAAAGATTCACATTTGTCTTCAGTTGAGCTATCCAAGTAGTTGGGACCCAACCTAGAAGGAACCTTGAGATTGATTCACATCATTCTTCCAAGAGGGGAATTTGCTTGCACAAATTCCTAGTCATTGTCTCATGTAAAAATGACACTCAACAGAAGTGGTGCTAGAAGGAGGGCACTCAAAAGGAAGACCCTAAAATATTGGATCCTTCTCTCTCGAAAGGTTTGAACGAGTCCTCAGATCCTCACCAAATAGGGGGGAATTCCTAGAACTCATAGAAGTTCATAGAACTTGTAGCAATAGAACAAAGCTCACAGAGGATACTTCGTATCATCCCAATCTTCCTCCATTTCCACACATTTCTACCCCACCTGTTGCTGCTCTACCACCAGCTCCAATGGATTTTTTCACAAATGCTCAAAGCTCTCCATTGGACATACAAGGACAACTCCATGAGCTGCCCAAGAATCCTGAGAAATTCTACCCATGTTTCATGTATGGAGAATCTAGGACAATGGAAGAACACATTCATGCATTCAAATAATTATGCAATCATAAGGAGATTGCTCATCAGGACGTCGTGTGCCACCTTTTCCCTTACACATTGGGGGAATTTTCATACAACTAGTATCTAAACTTTCCATGGGGATCCATTTCCACATGGGGGGAATTTGAAACAAAATTCCTTAATCAATTCAAGTTATATGTGGATCTGACCAATCTTCACCACCAGTTTATCTCGGTGAGAAAAGACCTCAACGAACCAATTTCCATGTTCAATCACCATTTTCATAAGATGTACCAAAATCTAGAAGCTCCTTATACTGTGCCAATTGGGATTTCTATACAAGTGTACCTACATTCCTTGGATCCATTAATGTCCATATTCTTGAAGAGGCTGCCCCCAGGTGACATAGACACTCTAGAGACAATATGTGATGAAGCTATCATGTTTACCCAATAAATGGATCCACAAGCAGGTGGAAACTATGGTGTCTCACCAGCATTAGGGAACACTACTATGACTGGTCCAGTCACAACAACTAATCAACTCCCGGTGTAGCACACCCCAAGGCTCAAGTCGGTGCCTTCCCCATACACCACTGCCCCACCACTCACCATCACATACCCAAGATATGATGCACACAATGCAGCTCTGTGTGAATAAAAGGCTACTGTCCTAAATGAGCCAAACCATGCTTTAGTGAATGAGTTGGATGCCATGAAAAATACATTGTCCCAGTTGATAGAAGAGATCACCAGGATGAAGCTTAATCCACCTTAGAACCAGGGGAACTACCAATGCCTGACTGTTGCCCCAAACACCTACTCCCAAAATCAAAATTGTAATTATGGAAATTACAACAATAATAATAAAAATAATGGTGGAGGTTATGGGAATGTTTCTCAAGATAAGCAGTTCGGTCAACAAAGAATGAATAGAACATGGAACACACGTCCAAATAACGGTAGCATACCCTTTGAAAATGCCAATGCCTTCAACTCATCTGAGGTCAATTTCACTCAAGCTCCCAACACGCACCAATCAGATAATGAGTACAGGGGAGAGTTTGACAATCAATAGATCCAAGATCCTGATAACTCTCAAACCCACTTTAGTGCCATGGTCTTCAATTCTTATGACCAAAGTATCAGAGGATTTTTTTCCAATAACACAACTAAAGAAGAATTTGTCTTCCCTTTTAATCAAGAAAGTCAACCTGAATATTCCGAGGTCCATGCCTTTCATAACAAAAATAGAAACAATTATAATCTGAGGAGAAGAAGAGAACCTCTAACTGATGATATTCCCCTAGGAATGCAACCAACTCCACTTGATCCATAGGCTAGCAATAATCCCATGCCTCCTAGAGGCCCCAATGCCACTGTTACCCTAGCAATACAACATCAACCCACTCTGCTAAAAAATCTAGTTTGGGCCAATGAAAAGTATAGCACAGTGGAGGAACTGAAGAAAGTTAGAACTAATATGTCAATGTACAACATGCTATGAAGTTGTCCTTCACAGAGAGAAGCCCTCCTGAGATCACTAGATCATTCCAAATCAACCTCGTCCAGCAGTAACACTAGAAATCCATCCAATGTAAATGTGGTTGAGGCAATGCCAACTATGTTCAAAGATAGGGTAGAAGTACCCCCATTCTTGCTTAGGCTCAAGATCTTTGGAAAGGACTTGCATAACTATTTGATTGACTCAGGAGCTTCTTGTAATGTCATGTCGTTATCCATATACCATAGGCTACGAATGAGCCCTCAACTGACCAATAGAGTTGTGATTCAACTTGACAAAATAGAGGTCAAAGATGTAGGGGTCTTGAAGGATATGCGCATATAATTAAAAACTGACCCTAGAATCCAGGATTACATTGACATACATGTGGTGGACATCCTGGAAACATATGGTATGCTACTTAGCAGAGAATGGACCCGATCTTTAAGAGGTTGGTTCTCCACAGACTTCACTCAACTTTGGCTACCATGGAGGGGGCTCAATAACCAAATCAAGCTTGATGCGGAACCCAAACTCAAATAGATGATAACCAAGTACAATACCCCAAATTAAGTCTTGTTCTCACAAGATGACCTAGGGGTGTATCGGTTCGATGAGGCTTTCAAATTCCATCTCAAAGAAGAAGAGAACTCAAATGATAGTCCCGTGCAAGGGTTGGTGAGTACTCAAATTCCCATAGAGATTCTCTTAGAGTTCATAGGGGATATGATGAAAAATATGAGACATCTTTGCCAAGATGCTGACCCAAACATACTGATGCTACCGGGGTATTGTCACCTCCACCAGAAAAATCACTCAGAGTTTACATGCCAAGATTGCCAAGATGTGGTGGTCCAAGCAATGAGCCAAATATCTTACGTGCCTGAGCTTACAAAGGATACAACAAAACATTTAGGTGAGGACATACCTCCTCTCTGTGAGAAACCTCAAGTTCCCACAATCGAAGGCCCTATACAAGAGGAATGGAGCTCTTCTGATGATGGTTTCCTACCCCCATGCCATGAAGTCTGGCATGATGTGAAAGGAAAAAAAAGGATGAAATGGGTTCCCCTTTCCAAAAGAGAACACTTAGATGAAGAGAACTTGAAGGTCCCAAGTATAGAGAGCCTGCCACCACCTGAAACCCCCGTTGAACCCCAGGTCAATGCACATCTACCCAAGGTGACTTCAGAAGTCCAAGCCAAATCATCTTCCCATAAGAATCACCCTATCTAGAAACTTTAGTTCAACAGCTCCAAGTGTAAACAAGGAGCAGGGGCTGGGATCAAATTGGTCAATCCCCGTGGGGGTTCATACTATGCTGCTTATCGACTACAATTCTACTGCACCAAAAATGTCACCAAATATGAGGCTCTGGTTCATGGTCTTCTCATGGCACATGAGAAGAAGGTGAAAGCGTTAGTTGTAGAAGGTGACTCATAGTTGATAGTCCGGAAGATTTGGAGCCAGTATTCATGCACTCACAAGCAATTGGTGTCTTACCGTAATTGCATTTGGGACCTAATCAAATATTTTGAAGCTTTTAACATCTGAAGTGTCCCAAGAAGAAGGAATGCTATTATTAATGCTTTGGTAGTGTCGACAATCTCTTTACAACCACTAAAAAATCTAAATTGAAGAAATTCTCTATTGAGTTGGTGGTCGTACTAGCTATCCCAGATAATATTAAGAACTTCCAGGTATCCCAAGATGATCAATAGATACTGGAGTTCATCATGAATGCTGGAATCTTTGACAAACAAAGAATTTACAAAGAAGAGGATGAAATGGAAGAATCAAATGACCTAGGGATCTTAAATTTGAAGACTAACTCCATTCCAAAAGGAATGGTAGCCCTAGAAAGGATTTTTGATAAATATGAACATGCTCAAGAAAGGGGAAAAATGCCCGTGGTAGGAGGTGATGATTGCGAGTTGTACAACTTGGGTACATAGCTTGAACCCATGGAAGTTCATATTAGAAAGGTCAGCATAGATGAAGAAAAGAAGTGAATGGTAGAACTGCTCACAGAGTACAAAGATGGCATAGCCTGGAGTTATGAAGACTTGAAGACCTATGATCCCAATGTTATCATGCACAATATACCTTTAAATCTAAATGCTAAACCTTTTCACCAAAGAAAGAGGCCAGTGAACCCTGTGATCAAACCTGCAATCCAAAAGGAGGTACAAAAGTTTCTTGATGCCAAAATTATTTTCCCTATCCGACACTTGACTTGGGTAGCAAACCTTGTCCCAATGAGAAAGAAAAGTGGAGAGGTTTGGCTCTGTGTAGATTTCTGGAATTTGAACAGGTCTTCCCAAAAGGAAAACTACCTGCTACCATCCCTCGACGAAGTGTTGCAAGTGGTCAATGGTTCTCAGATGATGTCGTTCCTTGATGGCTACTCTAGATACAAATAGATCATGGTAAAAGAAGATCGCTTGAAAACAACTTTCATAACAAAATGGGGAAAATTTTCTTATTGTCGCATGCCATTTGGTTTAATCAACACAGGAGCCACTTTCCAAAGAGCTATGGATGAAGTGTTTAGAGGCCTTATCAACAAATGTATTGTTATCTATATGGATGACCTCACAGTTTTCTCCTGAGATCTCATGGACCACATTGAAGATCTACAAAAGGTATTGAAAAGGTGCCGACGTTATGGGATCTCTCTAAATCCTAAGAAGTGTGTTTTTGGGGTGACCCAAGGTAGACTCCTCAAGCATATCATATCTAAAATATGCATCTCAATTGATCCTGAAAGAGTTGATGCTATTCTCAAGTTGGTTCCTCCGAATAGCCGGAAGGAGTTGAAATCTTTCTTTGGTAAGATTAATTTTGTCAAAAAGTTCATCAGTGGGTTTGTAGAGATAGTATGTCTGTTGAATGATATGCTTAAAAAGGATGCTAAGACTGAGTGGAACACTCTATCTAAAGAAGCCTTTGAAGAGATTAAGACATCCATCACCACTGCTCCAATTTTAGTCAGCCTCGATTACCTCCTGCCATTCAATATTTACTATTTTGCGTCAGAACATTCATGTGTAGGTATCCTCACCTAGAAGAAAGAAAGGGAGGATGAGAGATTGATAGCTTTCATGAGCTATCCTCTAAAAAATGTTGAAATTAAGTACCTAAATCTTGATAAACAATCTTGTGCCTTGGTCAAGGCTGTTAAGAAATTTAGACACTACATCCTCTGGAGTAAGGTCATTGCTATTATTCCCGATCTAGCAATCAAATCCTTACTGATGCAAAATGAGCTGGGAGAATGGAGAGGGAAGTGAATGGATATACTATAAGATTTAGACATCAAAATCCAACCATTGAAGTTAGTAAGAAGTCAAGGTCTTACCAGGATGACGGTAGAAACAGAGCAGGGTTTGGTGTGCCAAGTGTACACCAACAAAGGAGTGGTCATTAATGTCTAGTATCAAGACATAGTCTACTATTTTTTGCAAAAATGTTGCCCTGAAGAATTGAATGGTTCCTAGAGTAGAGCACTAAAGGATAAAAGAAGTTCCTATATGCTGAAGAATGGGAAGCTCTACAAGTGCAATTAAAATGGCCTCTACCTAAACTGTTTAGATCGAACAAAGGTTGAGCAGGTTCTCATAGAATTTCATGACAAGTATAGCACTGGTCATGGATCAGCGGAAGCCATGGCCCATCAAATATTGAGATTCAGCTATTATTGGCTAACATTATTCAAAGACACTCATGAACACATGCATTCATGTCATGTTTGTCAGATCAGCGCCACATGTGAGAGACATTCGGCAATGCCCCTACAACCAATTTACGAGGTGCATCCATTTGCTCAATGGGGGCTAGATTTCATGGGAATGATTAACCCTCCATCTTCTGTAGGACATAGATACATTTTAACCACAACTGATTACTGCATGTGATGGATGAAGGTTCAAGTCCTGAGAAACTGTACTACAGAGGTGGTAACCAAGTTCCTAGAAGAATTCATCATTACACGGTTTGGTATGCCATTCTTTTTGGTATGTGACAATGCTCCCTATTTTTCATATGCAACTCTCATTCAATGGGCCTTCAAGAATTAGGTAATCCTTAAATTCTCATCTAATTACTATTCACAAGGGAATGGGGTTGCTGAATCGACAAACAAGAACTTAACAGCAGTGATCAAACACCTTTTGGATGATAACCCTCAGGATTGGCACACTCAGTTGAAATATTCCCTGTGGACTGATCGTATGAAAATAAAAAATGTCTTAGGGACTTCTCCCTACCAATTGGTCTATGAACTGCAACACATTTTTCCTATGAACCTAAAAATACCAATTCTAAGATTCATGGATCAATACGTTGAAGGTGAGGATCGGGTGTAGATTCACCTCATGAATTTGTTGGAACTGGAAGAGAAGAGAACCATGACTTTGGAGCAAGTTCCCAAACATCAAGTTGTCATCAAGTGTTGGTTTGAAAAAAGAGAAACAATAAAGGCCTTTAGGATTTCTAATCTAGTTCTGATGTGGGACAAAGCAAAAGAGAAACCAGGCAACCACACCAAATTTCAACGTCTCTGGATAGGCCCTTTCCAAATTGCAAAAATTCTAGGGGAGAATACTTTCAGGATTAGTTCTCTTGATGGAGAACTGGTCCCATTTCCCATCAAGGACTAATTTCTCAAGCACTACTTTGGGTCTTGATGGACCTTTGTTTTTTCCTTGTACATTCTTGTATCTTAGATTTTTTTTTCTTTTGTTTTCTTTTGGGTCTTGTCATCTGTGTCTTTCTCGTTGGGTCTTTTTTTTGCATCTTCTAGAGGGGTAGGTGTTTCTTGAGCTTAATGATCTGCATCAAGTAGTCTGGGCAAGAGATAAAGGTCTTCTTTAGTCAAACCCTTTGATATAGTTTTGTCTTGCAGTGAGCCAGATACAGAGGTCTAAGGTAAGGTGTTTTCCTCTCAAACTTCTTTAAAGGGTTCATTAGAACCAACCATCCTCAACACTAATGCACATTTAAGAGGGATCCCAGACCATGAGCCTCTTAGACACGATTCCAGTCAGAGTCAGGAAATGCCCATGGTCGTGGAAGAGGTCAAGATTCAACACCCTATCCTAACTGGAATACAGACTAAAAGAAAAGAGAAAGAAAGCAAAAAGGAGGAATGCATAAATACAAGATCAGCAATGAAGAAAGCTCAAAGCTAGGGTAGCATAGTCTAAGCTCTACCCTGATTTTAATATATATATATATATATATATATATATATATATATATATATATATATATATATATATATATATATATATATATATATATATATATATATATATATATATATATATATATAGAAAAAGAGAAAAGAAACAATATCTAATAAAAGCAGAAGGAAATGTCAAAAGTAGTGGAGTTTAAACAAAAGAAGAAGAAAACCATTTAGAACATAATGGTTCAAGAAAATTAGTTTGAAGCTAACATATATCGAGTCTAAGAGCCCTCCAAAGAAGTTTAAAACTTTGAATAAAACTCGTCTGCAGTAGGGGAAGGTTAAATTGACTCTGGGCTGAATTCGGATCAGTGGGCAGTGATATGGCTACAATTGGTTGATAATTGGTAGAAGCTTACGACGAGGGATTCCTGGAAAATTTGTACACACATAAACACACATTGGATACATATGTGACGATATTCTCAGTCTTGATGATGATAGGATAATCACTCTAGCTAAAGGCTGACGTGTCTAGCTCACCGTGAGATGGGATTGTTTCAAGGTAGAATGACTCTGGGATACTCAGGTCATTTCCCTTTCTTTTGTTGGGGCTATTTTTTGTGGTTCCAAAACCATGCTCCCTTGTGTAGCCTCTTGGCTTCAAGGCCCCCCCTCTTTCTAGCCTGTCTTAGCTTGTCTGTCTATTAGTCGGTTATTTTTTTTTAAAGTCTAGTTGTTTGTCCTTTTTTTTCTTTTGTAGTTTCACACTTTCAGTGGTCCGAAAGTGCGAAGTCTGAAAGCTGATTAAGCCTTGGGAATTTCTAAAACCCATGGGTTTCATACTTTCAGATGTCCAGACACCAAAAGGTCTGACTTTCCAAAGAGAATCGACCTTTCGACATTTCAGACTTTCAGAGGTCCGAGACCCCCGAAAGTCTGAAAAGCTGATCGGCGGGGATGACTGATGTCACCCCCACCGGTTTCCTATATAAGGCAGTAAGCGGTCTTTTACCCTCACTTGTGCTTCTTGCAATTGTATGCACCCTAAAATGGTCGCCTAGACTTTGGGCCCCCATTCAACAATTTATCAAATCCTTGAATCAATATTTTTAAATATCAACAATATCAATTATATCAATTTCCTTGATCAAATCATAATCAATTCAATATTTCCTAAAGTTTGAGCCTTATTTAATTTAAAAGAGAAAAAATAAAAATAAAAATTGTATTTAATTAAGAGAACATGCTCCCTTTTAATTAATTAAAAATCTCTTTTAATTAAATAATAAAATCACTTTATCCTAAGCTTTTATTTAGTTAAAAGGAATTTCCTCCCCTTTTATTTAAATAAAAAATCTTTACTTTTCTTCTTATCCTATGTTGCACAAATAAAACATTATTCTTATTTTATAAAAAGGGAAAAAAACATTTTTTGTCTTATGTGGGACATAAAAGTCAACTCTTATTTTCCTATTGGAGGATATTTGTGCACAAGGATCAAGTTTCTATTTTTCTCCACTATTGATTAAGTCTTTTGCCTCTTAATCTCAATGGTCCATTTTCATCTCATTTCTTATAAAAAGAGAGCTCTCTCCTTCATTTTCATATCTTAAATTTTTATGCTAATGTTATGCTGCAAGTTTTCTAGGTCATTTTAGAGCTCTTTGAAGACATTCTACATCCAAGCTTTGAAGATTTGTTATTGCATTTCATTGTAGTTGCATATTTCCTTTCTTAGTTGCATTATCATGGCATATTAGCTTAGATTTCCTTTTATGCAATAGATTAACTTGCATTGTCATATAGATTTGCATTGCATTGCATCCATATTGATTTCATTGGAGATATTGGCATTTTTTCGCTTGTCTTTTATTTGGAATCTCTCATTGTGTGGTTGACTAGCAAGGTCATGAGTTTATAGCTCTAACTGAGAGCAATTTTACAAATCTTGCAACTCCATGCATAGAGAGCTATGGATCGATTTGTGAGGGCTCATTGTTGAGTTTTCTTGCATGTAAAGATTCATAGAAGTGTGGTCACATTTTCACCATACATTTTTGGCACCCACCGTGGGGTAGTACCTATCTCTGGCATGCTGGTTTTGATTATTTTTGGAGCTAACCCTTGTGCAGATTTGTTTGGAGATGAAAAACCCTAGATTTGAAAGATTTGATCATATCTTCCAAATGGCTAGGTTTTTTAGTCTAAATTTTTTTTTTCACATTGGCGACATATTAGAGAAGTTTCAAAAAAAAATTTAGAATTTTCAGAGGTGATTTGTATTTTTAATGATTTTTTCTTGATTTTTCATAAAAAATCAATTTTTGGTGCAAATCAGCATATTTTTTGAAAATTTTTACATTTTTGGAAAGGTCTTGAAATTCTACAATGGTTCCATTCATTGTGTTTTTAATTTAGAAATCATATCATAGCTCATTTGGTCAATTTATAAAAATTGGTCTATTTTGGTAAAATGGGTTTCTAGGGCACAAATGGAGAGATTTTTCTAAAATTTTTACATTTTTAGAAAGCTCTCTATTTTTTGATAGAGGTCTCTTTTCTACATTTTGGGTTTAGGGTTCGAATTCATGTGGTAAAAATTAGATCTTGTTGACTAGGTCAAATGCAAAAAAAATAATTTTTGTGATAGGTATGCACTTATTTTTCATTGTTCAATGCATGATATGAGTTATCATTTGGATTATTTTCTGGTTATCATTGCTCCTAATAATTTATTTTTAGGTCTAACCCTAGAGTTTTCATAAATTGGATATACATTGCATATCTTGTTTGCTTGTTTTCTTTTCTTGTTCATTTGAAGGTGCTCTTGCTTTCATGGAAAATGCTTAAAACAAAGCATTGGACTTGAGGCACTTTGTTCCATCTCTACAACATTTGGATCTTGGGATTAAAATTGAACTTCTCATGTATTTGGCTTGAGTGTTTACATGCTTTCATAGAACACATTTCAATTGATGCTCTTAATGGGAAATGAATGAACATAGATTTGTTTTCATAAAAGTTTGTGTAAGTGAATGTTTGTGTTTAAACCTTAAGTAATTCTTGGTTCCAATATCAAATATCTCATTGAGTGATTGAGGGCATGGATTTATTCTTTGTTTATATAGGGAGTTAAATGCACCACTTTGTGGACTCACTCTATGTTTGCTTGGAAAGTTAAATATTCTATTGATTCAACCCTTTGTCATTTGTGAGTAGTATTGATAAGCAATTTTAGATTACTTTTGATTGATCTTGTTAGCTAAATTGGGTGTTGGACTCACTTATTTCTAATCACCCCTCATTACCGCCCTTTGGATGCAAGCTCAGCATTCATACATAGGGGAGGGGTCTACTTGAAAAGAGCATTAAGTGTTCCACAAAGTTTCCCCCTTTTTATGCTTTCTTGATCTCATTAGTTTTCTAAGGTGTGGACTCACTTTGAGTTTGTGTGAGGAGTTAAATGTTCCACTTTTGGACTCACTTTGAGTTTGTGTGAGGAGTTAAATGTTCCACTTTTGGACTCACTTTGAGTTTGTGTGAAGAGTTAAATGTTCCACCTTGTGGACTCACTTCACATTAACTTGAAGAGTTAAATGTTCCACTTTTGAACTCACTTCACATTCACTTGAAGAGTTAAATGTTCCAGTTTTGGACTCACTTCACATTCACTTGAAGAGTTAAATGTTCCACTTTTGGACTCACTTCACATTTACTTGAAGAGTTAAGTGTTTCACCTTTAGTGCTTTAAATACTTTTGATAGTGAATTACTTAATTTTATTTTTTAGAAGGCCTGCTTGGGGACACACCACCTCAAGGGATGACCTTAACTCCCCTATTTCGATGGAGTATAAATAGCGGGTGGTGAATTGAAAGACACTTCTCTTGGGAATTGAGTTTGATATCACTCTTGGCTAAGCCTCAAAGAACTTTATACCATTGAGAAGTGAAGGAGGAGATTTGGGTTACCGTCTCCCCCCGGCTGTGTGATTTTAGATTCTTCTCATCTACGGATTTGGGTCTCATGTACCTTGTGTATATTGAGGAATCCTTTTAGAAAGCCACATATATCCTTGTAGACAGCTTGTTAAGGTGTTTTTATGTTCTATGTGCTTGCTAAAACATTTTCAAGAACATACACAAGTAGAACCTTTAAGGAGTAGAAATACTAAGTCACTATACTTGTTCATGCGCAAGGTTACTTTGCCCCTTGCTCATTGCTTGAAGACTGCTTGCTTGAACTCCCTGGTTGCTGTTCTATGTGCTTGATCATCATTGCGAAATCTTTTGAAAAATCTAATTGGAATACTGAAACTGAGTTCCGTCCTAGTGGGTTCTCCTTAGAAGCTTGGTCTTCCTTGGTCAGTCCAGATCTCAGATCCTAGGTGCTGTCATGTTTCTCAACATCTCAATGAATGTTATGGTATCAATTGCATAAGATGAATCTTAGTCTTCTTCTTTCTTCTCCATTTCCCATGTTCTTCTAAAGTCTTCTATTCCCATGGGAAATTCTTATTCTTCTTCTTCTTGATTCTTTTCCTCTTACTATCTAGTCTACCTTCTTATTCATCTATTCATTTCTTCCATGCTTGATTCCTCCTCTTTTATAACCATGAATCTTGAATATCTAGTTTTGGAACCTTTATTAAGAATAGATGATCTTGAGCTCATTGATGTATTCGAAAAGTGTTGTTCCTCCAAAATTCTCATGAGTGATGAATTTATGACAAAAATAAAAGAAAAATCAATTAAATCAGACGCCTTTGGTAGAATCATACTCATGATCTCATCCAAATATTCTTCATCTTCTAAATCTTCTCATCATTCCTCACATTCTAAATTTTATCACAATTCTTCTAAACATTATTCTCATTCTTCCTCATCTTCCAAATCTTACCATGACTCTTCTAAACATTATTCGAATTCCTCATTATCCAAGTCCTCTTCCTACACTAAGTCTTTACATTCCTCTTCTTCACAATCTCGTTCTTCTTCTACTTTTCCCAAGAATCTTCCTTCTCTTCAGAAGACATACCATAAAGAGCAACGTGATAGTCCTTGTGATGCCTCTTCCACAAAGAGTGACACACCCACCTATGATGACTATGATGACTATGATGATGGAAAATGTAGTGATGCCTATGAAACCTCTATTCCTAAGAGTCCTCCTAGTTGTGTCCTTGTGCTTATTGGAAATGGGTCCTCATATTGGAAAGATTGTGATGGTGATCCGTATGATTCAGATTTTGAAAGAAACTTTGATAAGTTTTGTGAACAATACCTTGATTATAATCCAGCTACTACTATTGAGGAATCTAAAATGCACCGTACTGATTTGAAATGTAAATATTATAAGAATCCTTCCTCTAGGAACTCTCATGCTGAAAATAAAGATTGCACTCTCAAGCAAGATCATGTTAATGTTGAACCTTTGTCTTGTGACGGTTCCCTTCCATCCTCTACTTCATCCAATTCCCATACATCTACTAAAGCTTCCAAATCTTTCACAAATCCTTCATTCAACAGAAGTCCTAATGCTTTTCATGTGGTTCCCTATAGTTATTCTCAAGGGCCACCTCTTAAAGATACTCAAGCTAACCTTCACTTGGCTGAAAATACTTTCAATAATGCTAAACCTAAAGAGCCTAAGCCTTTATGCGCTATAATTCCTACTTTAGCTAGTCCTTCACCATCTCTTCCAAAGTCTTTCATACAATTCCAACATGCTTCCTTGTCCTTAGAAGTGGCTCCATGTCAAGAGGACTCTAAAAATAAAAAATAAAAGAACATAAAAAAAGATCAAGATCAAGAACCCTTCATCTCATCCAATCCTTTTCATGACGTCTCTGATCCACTTCATGGTTCTTTTGATCCTCTATGCTCTTCCACATTCATTCTACCATCTCCTAAGCAAAATCAAGCTACTACTTACACTGTTGAGCTTATTGATAAATAAAATAACCTTACTACACTTGCGCTTTCCAAAGATGATACTTCCATTAAGGTTATTAAAAATGGTTTTGTTACTTTCAATGTTAAGCCTATTGAAAATCAAAAGAAAAATGATATGTTTATGCTACCCAATGATCCTTATTAAGATCAAAGTCTTCCATCTTCTTGTTCTACCATTCCATGTTCGCTTCCGCTTTCTACTCTTCCTGAGTCTTTGCAAGCTCTGAACAATCCTATCAAAGAAGTTTCTCCTATTCAAGATGTTCATGATCCTATTGAAAATCTTAATGCTCACTCTAAAGATGCTGATGTCCTTGGTTCTCATATAGATGTTGATGAAACTATTGATTATCCTTTTGCATCTTCCATGTCCATCCTTGGATCTCCTCCACCAATACCAAAGGCTTCATGTCTTCCTTCCATTTTGGGCCCTTATGTCCCTTCACTTTCCCCTCCTAACTCTCCTAATTCATCATCCATCTTGGGTCCTTACGTCCCTCCATCTCCTATCTTTCCTCAAGATCAACATAGATACATACCCTTGAATCCTTTTCATCCATCCACCCATCTAAACCAATCATATCGTCCTTCTTCTTCCACAAGTCCTAAGTCTTTTGGAAGTAATTTGAATGTTCAATAAAAGAAAAAGAAGCAATACAAGAATCCATCAAAAAAAGAAGATCACCATGTCTCCTCTAATCGACATGGAGGTATAAAGTCAAAAGAGATATCTAAGAAGAAAATTACAAGACAAGTATGGGTTCCAAAATCCATCATTCAAGATATTCTCTCTAAATCATCAAAAGGAAATGAAAAGACTACGGCTATATGGATTCCAAAGTCTCTCTTGAAAGAGTCTAATGTTGAATAAAAAGTGAAATTGACATTCAAGCTTTCAAAAGCTTCCACTTCATCTTCTTCCAAAAATATTCTTCAATTTCATACGCCTAAACCGCAACCTCTGCTAAACATTCGCCATATTCCTTCACGAATTCCTTCATTCAAGTTTCCTCCACCCTCTTGCCACCCTTCAAGGTGTGTGTTGACGTTGATCTTGTCTTCCTTTCCATCTACCCTTTCACAATCCTTCCATTCATTATCCTTCTACCTTCTATCATTTTTCCTCATTTGTCTATTCCTCATATCTTCCAACCTCACTCGTTTTACATAAAATCTTATCCTCCATTTTTCTCTTCCATCTTCCTTTCCCTATCAGCATATGTGAGCATATCATTTTTAATCCTTGGCATATCATGGCTTATCCTTTCAAGGAGCACTATCTAAAAAGCTTGCCTTCTTCCAAAAAAATAAAAATAAAAAAAAAATTAAAAAAATAGAAAAAATTCAAAAAGAAAGAAAAAAATGAAAAAATTGAAAATGTGCCTTGGTGAAAACTTGGAAACAGGCACCTTGGTAGAAAAAGTAAAGAGAAATAAATTCATCGTATGGTGAAAACCACTCCCTTGTGGTGCCTTGGATAAGTACCATGATGAAAACCTGGCAATCAGGCATCATGCGTAGTTCTTCTACATGTTTCATCCATTCCATTCCATCTTTGATCTTGACAATGTTGACCTATACAAGAACATTTGACTATCTTGTGAGCTATCTTATGATGATCTTGCTTTCATTCCATTCATGTCTAGCTTTTATTTTCCTCCATTCATTCTAGCCTGTCGCTATCTTCTTCCCCTTTGGTCTTGATCTAATAAAAAAAAGTAAAACATGATGCTATGAAGCCTCTTGACATGTCTACTCCTTTGGACTTCATCCTTTCCTTCTTTTGCATTATGCTTTTGTGACTTATCCTATGCTAGCCTTTCATTACTTATCCAAATGTGCTTTGCATGATAATTTTTTCCTAGCTTGGGTACTCTTGAGGAGTTTGATCTTGAGGATTTCTTCCCTCCATTTGCCTTCATTCTCATGTCTTCCATCTCTTCCACCAGCTTGCTTATCCATCTTGTCTTCCACATTACTAGATATTGGGACTACCCAATGTGATCTTGCTCATGAGTTTAATGCCCATTCTATTTGGGGGCATCTTTTGTACATATTTTATGATCCTAAAAAAATACCAAAAAAAAATTGATATATGATGCTGAAAAAATTCTAAAAAGCATAAAAAGTCCTAAAAAAATACAAAAAAAAAAGAGAGAAAAATTGCAATAAAAATCTAAGTGGTGAAAACCTGGAAACAGGCGCTACTTGAGGCCTTTGCACCCCTATTTGTTAGCATGCATCATCGACACTTAGCCACTTTCCATCATGCCTTGACCTTATTTGACTTGGTCTGGAATTGGTCTTTGTCTTTGTTTAGGGGGCATAACTATTAGCATAGGTCCTTCAGGTGCATTTGTCTCTTGGGGCATTTCACAACAGGTGTTTTTCAACACCACCCCAGACAGTGTTTTTCAACACTACCCTTGCGTCGAGTGTTTCTGAACACTTATCAGAGGTCTTACACAATAGTCTAAGTTTGATGCGATATTGCTCATTTGCAGATGTGATACTCAAAGTTTGACTCTATGACCAACACACGCGCACTTAAACAATCAACTTGTTGAGATATGTTGACTTTATTTTTCTTTGTGTGCTATCTATGAGGATTTCTTTAATGAGTGGTCTCTCCCTGAGAAGTTTTCGATGATGCATAGCTAGAAGACTGAGGGTATGAGAACATGTTTTATTTCTTTATCTGCTTGTGGGTATATTTTGTTAGTCCTAACTGTCATGAGCATTTATGTTGGTCTTACTTGACATTATGGATTGACAAGGTATTATCCTTGACTGTTTTGTGAGTGCATGCTTCTAGTTATCCTGACTTTCATGTGTCTCGATACAAGCATAATCTCACCATATCAAATTTAGGTGATCTCACTGCATTAGTCATCTGGACCTACATGTCTTTGATGCCTAGGTGAGATTTTCACATTTCTATCTAATAAAGATCATATTCATATCCACATAGTTATGCTAGTGTGCATTGTATGATTTGATGACGCTACCAATAATGCTCAATGATGATAATTAGATGTCTATAGGCATTGTGACCTTGCAAGTCGACCACTTTCATAGTAGCTTGCATTATTAGGTTCATCATAGTTTAGTGTTTACATCTTGCATATGGAGAGAGCTCTCCTTTTTATCATCTACGGACTAGTTGGTCAACTGTGCTCATTTCCTAATTCTTCTTGATCATATCTTTCATTTCTGGTCTTTCATCTCACATCATTTTCTATCCATTTTCGGACTCGAAATTGAAATCTGAGTCGCGTTTCCAAGCTTTCTCATTCTTCTACACAATTGACTAACCTTTTGAGGCATAATTCTTTGATCTTTGATGGAATTTATTCCTTTTCATGTCTTTCAAACTTCTAGTCTTTCATTCACCCCTTTCGCTTCCTTTCTCTAAGGTTTGACTTAATTTTTATCCTATATCTTTTCGAGTCAAACCTAGTCAACTTGGGGCATGTCTTCACTGTTTGATGGTTATCTTATCATGCTCCATCCTTTGATTATGATTTATTGTGACTTGATCAGGTTTATCAATTTGTTGTTCTCCTTTATCTGATTTCAATTTTGATTCGAGGGGGTAGTACCTATCAGCTTTAATCTTTGATTCAGCTTTATCATTCAGCTCAGCTTGAGATTCTTATTTTTAGACTTGATTATCACCTAGCAGCGATGGTGGTGATTTTGTCTTTCAATTTTTATCTCCTATTTTTCAGACTTGATTATTGCCTAGCAGCGACGGTGATAGTTTTGTCTAAGGCTTGATATGCACCTAGCAGTGACGGTGTTGGTCTCGTCTTTCAGCTGTTGTTTATGCTTGTCCCGATGTGATCCTGAATCGACCTCACATCTGGGTTGTTTTGTGATCCCAAATCGATCTCACATTTCAATTCTTCTTTGACTGCATGTGTTCCTAAAATGATCACACATTAGTCAAAGAGGGGCAAATGTATGCACCCTAAAATGGTCGCCTAGACTTTGGGCCCCCATTCAACAATTTATCAAATCTCTGAATCAATATTTTCAAATATCAACAATATCAATTATATCAATTTCCTTGATTAAATCATAATCAATTCAATATTTCCTAAGGTTTGAGCCTTATTTAATTTAAAAGAGAAAAAATAAAAATAAAAATCTTTTTTAATTAAGAGAACATGCTCCTTTTTAATTAATTAAAAATATCTTTTAATTAAATAATAAAATCACTTTATCCTAAGCCTTTATTTAATTAAAAGGAATTTCCTCCTTTTTTATTTAAATAAAAAATCTCCACTTTTCTTCTTATCCTATGTTGCACAAATAAAGCATTATTCTTATTTTATAAAAATGAAAAAAAAACACTTTTTGTCTTATGTGGGACATAAAAGTCAACTCCTATTTTTCTATTAGAAGATATTTGTGCACAAGGATCAGGTTTCTATTTTTCTCCACCGTTGATTAAGTCTTTTGCCTCTTAATTTCAATGGTCCATTTTCATCTCATTTCTTATAAAAGGAGAGCTCTCTCCTTCGTTTTCATATCTTAAATTTTTATGCTAATGCTATGCTGCAGGTTTTCTAAGTCATTTTAGAGCTCTTTGAAGACATTCTATATCCAAGCTTTGAAGACTTGTTATTGCATTTCATTGTAGTTGCATATTTCCTTTCTTAGTTGCATTATCATGGCATATTAGCTTAGATTTCCTTTTATGCAATAGATTAACTTGCATTGTCATATAGATTTGTATTGCATTGCATCCATATTGATTTCATTGGAGATATTGGCATTGTTGCCGTTGTCTTTGATTTGGAATCTCTCATTGTGTGGTTGACAAGCAAGGTCATGAGTTTATAGCTCTAACTGAGAGCAATTTTACAAATCTTGCAACTCCATGCATAGAGAGCTATGGATCGATTTGTGAGGGCTCATTGTTGAGTTTTCTTGCATGTAAAGATTCATAGAAGTGTGGTCACATTTTCACCATACAGCGATCACATTTTTCAGAGATTGTCAATATTTTGTCTTCTTGGCTTGTTTCTGCTCTTCGGCTTTCTCATCTACTTCCCGGTGGTTGTTTGTCTTTGAGCTTGTCTTCCAAGTTGGTGTCTTCTTTTTTCTTCTGTTCCTTCCTTAGTTTTGGTTTTTTTTTTTTTTTCGATCGCTTTACTTAGGGTTTGTTTGCTTAGTTTAGCTAGGGTTCTCTTGGCATCTAGGGGTTTTTTTACGTCGGTTAGCTAGTCCTACCTTGGGGATTGCAAGGTTGTCCCCTTTGATCCCCCGGCCTTGAGTTCATGGTCAAACTCACTGTCGGACTCATTTTTGAGTCGTGACAAAAAATCCTCATTTTGATAGTTTCAGACATCAGGGTTTTCAGACTTTCACATTTTGAAACTCTCAGGTTTTCTCCAAAATTTGTCTAAGTGCCACGTCTTCAGCATTTCGGGTCTTTCACACTTTGAACATACTTCACATCTGATTCACCAAAAGTCATAAATTTCACAGGCTGAAACTCTTGGGGCATTTTGTCTTTGATAGTTACCAAGACTCCTTTTCGACATTTCAAAGGTTTCGCACTCTAAAAATACTTTACCTCCGATTCTCTGAAGTCTGAAAGAGCACCTCTCCAAAACCGCCAAGCTTGATCTTTGGCTAGAGCTTCCCCTTTTTTAGCATTTTGGCCCTTTCGGCCTTTCAGAGGTCTCGTACCCTCGAAAGTATGAAAGACCAAAAATTGATTTCTTAGAGTCTTTTGAGGCTCAATTCTTTTAGGATTTTGCTTTTTTTTTTAGAATTTCCCCTCTTTCATGTGATTTGATGGTTACTAATTCATGTCCTTTTCTCTTTGGAGGAATGGTAGAGAAGATTATGATGCCCCTTTGGAAATGATGCCCACAAAAGATGCATAAATATGAAAGTTCCTTATGAGAGGATGGACTTTTTTAAGAGTCTTATGAAATATATTTAGTACATATCAGTCCCTATTAGGAGACTTTGAATCCTTGTTAAAAGATTCTAACCCTGTTAGGAGTTATGGAAGGCAGAAGGACCCACTATCCAAACAGCTTCAAGGGAAAGATCACTGAAGACACTGTCCAACTGATCTCTATAATAATCAATAGAATAATACTAGTAGATTACTAATCTCAACAAATTATAAATTCTCTTCTGACTGTACCAAACCGCACCAATTGCTTCATCAGATCTCAATACCAAATCTTTGTACTTCGCATATCCTCTTACAACAAGTATTGCACAAATCTACAATTCTCTTTCAAAAAATCTTATTCCCCTTCTCTTACAACAAGGAAATTAATCCTTCCTTTATACCACACTCAAATAATTACAAATGAGTTGGCGTAACAATTACAAAATAAAATCTTCCACACATTACACAAAATTCCATAATTACATAAAACTATCGACTTCCAATTAAGATAACTCTCCAATAATGCAACCTCTAACATTTTTGTCACATCAACATCACAATTATTAAGTCTTCATCATCTGTACAACTCTGCATGTTCAAATTCTATCCCGATTAGGAGATATCATCTGATTTCTAAAACTGCTTCTCAGAAACACTGCCCGAACACTGCTTCAACTGAATTACACATAACTGACATGAATAGATGAATTTTCATATGCACTCTTAACCACAATCTTATAAAAAATCATAGATTAAATCTTCAACTCTGCATAGCTTGATCTTCAATATCCCACGTGTGCTAACTCAAAAACTATCTGCTTTTCTACTAATTTTCAGTAGATCACTATGTTGACATCAATGACAATCACAGTCATGAATGAAACACCAAATACTATAGAATGGATGTGAATAATCCCCCATAAGATATATTCAGCATTCATTCCTAACAATCTCCCCCATTGGCATTGATGGAAACATATATGAAAAAACATCCAAGTTCCATGAATACCAACACTGCTGCTCTGAAATGATTTTAAAATCCTCTTCATCAATTAAATCTCGCTTCATTTTCTTGTTCAATGCTTAAATATTTTAATTTTCCATTTTATATTGTTTGTATCCTTCTCCCTCAAGTTCTCTTCAATAGATGATTTTTTCATGTATCCTTCTCCCCCATTGACATCAATGACAAATGCTACCTCACTATGTCAACAACAACTTCAATGTCAAAAGACACTTTTCAAAAAATACATTCACTAGAGTCCTTATGACTCGGCTCAAAAACACATACTCCCCCATAGAGGAAGTACCAACATCCAGTCCAGAAGAAAAACAAGGCTCATATACCACTGGACTGATGCAACAATCTGCATCACTTCTCAAAAGTAGGCAGGGGCATAACCCCAAGCATACCTCTCAGATACTCAAATGTATCCTTAGGTAAAGGCTTTGTAAATATATCTACAATCTACTCTTTTGTACTTATGTACTCAAGTCTGACTTCTTTCTCTGCAACTTTCTCTCTTACTACATGATACTTTATTTCTATATGCTTAGTCTTAGAATGTAGTACATGATTCTTAGACATACTAATTGTACTGGTGTTATCACAATGTATAACAACAGGCTCATCAAATTTTATTACAATATCCTTCAACATTTGTTTCATCCAAATTATCTGATTACAATTATTTGCTACTGCCACATATTCTGCTTCTGTTGTGCTCTATGAAATACAATTTTGTTTCTTTCTTAGCCAAGAAACCAATCTTCCTCCAAGGAAAAATGCTCTACCGCTAGTGCTCTTTTTGGCATCAACACTACCTCCCCAATCTGCATCTGTATATGAGAATAGGGTAAAGTCATCAAATTTTTCATACCATAATCCATGTTTAATTGTGCCTCTTAAGTACCTTAGTATCCTTTTTACTGTTGCATAATGTGATTCTCTAGGACCAACTTAAAATCTTGCAACGATTCCAACTCCATGTGTTATGTCTGGTCTTGTATGAGTTAAATACTACAATCCTCCAATTATAGATCTGTACTTCTTCTGTTCAACTGCAGGAGTCTCATCTGTGCTAGATAACTTGTGTCTAGTTACCATAGGTGTGCCAATTGGCTTACAGTTCTCCATTCAAAATCTCTTTAATAAGTCATTCAGGTACTTTGTTTGACATAAAAAGATACCATCACTGTTCTGTGTTATCTACAATCCCAAAAAGTATTTCATCTCACCAATCATACTCATTTCAAATTCAGTCTTCATTTCATCTGTAAATTTATCACTATCTTCATCTTCTCCTCCAAAGATAATATCATCAAAAAAAATAACTACAACCAACAAACCATTTTTAATTTATTTTATATACAAGTTACTGTCTGTTGTGCCTTTAGTAAATCCCAATTTTATCAAATACTTATCCAGTCTTGCATACTAAGTTCTAGGTGCTTGTTTAAGTCCATATAAAGCTTTGTTTAGTTTACATACGATGTCTCCTTCATGTTTTAAAGGAAAACCTTCAGGCTTCTCAATCTAGACTTCTTCTTCTAACTCTCCATTCAAAAATATTGACTTCACATCCATCCGATACACTTTGAATTTCTTATGAGCTGCATAAGCCAAAAAAATTCTTACTGCTTCAATTCTTGCTATAGGTGCAAAATTTTCTTCATAGTCAATTCCTTGCTGCGAGTATCCTTTACATACCAATCTTTCTTTATTCCTTACAACTTCTCCTTGTTCATTCATCTTGTTCCTGAATACCCATTTAGTTCCTATGACATTCTTATCTTTAGGTCTAGGGACCAATTCCCAAGTCTTGTTCTTTTCAATTTGATCTAGTTCTTCCTTCATAGTTTTAATCCAATGTTCATCTTCACAAGCTTCACTAGTAGATTTAGGTTCAATTTGATAAATTAAACACAATTGTTCTTGTACCTTATTCTATGTTAGAACTCCTCTATCTATGCTTCCAATAATCTAGTCAATAGAATGATTTCTTGCTAGATTTCTGTTAGGTGTCACTATCTTAGGTCTTTCTTCAGGTGTAGGTTCTTCCAAAATGAATTCTTCAATGTTTCTTTCTTTCTGCAATTCACTGTTAGCTTCATAGAATAATTCAACATTCTCTGGATTAGTTCTAAGATGAGTTCCTTCATCTAATTCATAATCAAGCATTCTTTCCTAAATTTTGAACTTTTCATCAACTTTAGCATTTGCGCTCTCAACAATAGTTTTAGTTCTTTTATTGAAACATCTATAAGCTTTGTTTTTCAATTAATAAACAAGAAATATACCTTCATCACTTCTAGGATCAAACTTCCCAATGTCATCATCTCTCTTAATATAACATTTACTTCCAAAAATTCTAAAATACTTAACTGATGGTGCATGTCCAAACCATAGTTCATAAGGTGTCTTATTTGTGTCTGCTCTGATCTGAACTCTGTTCATATTCTATACTATTGTATTCACTGCTTCTCTATAGAATACCTTCGCCAAGTCATTTTCAAATAGCATGGCTCTTGCTACTTCAGTTAATGACCTTTTTCTTCTTTCTGCAATACCATTTTTTTCAAGTGTTCTAGGGGCTAAATTTTTTCTCTTAATGCCATTTACTTCACAAAAGGTGTTAAATTCTTTTGAAGTAAATTCTCTTCCTCTATCTGATCTCAAACATTTAATCTTCATTCCAGATACATTCTCAACTTTATTCTTAATCACTTTAACCTTATCAAATGCCTCAGACTTTTCTTTAATAAATGCAATCCACATCATTCTTGTAAAATCATCAACAAGAATCATAAAATACCTTTCACCATAGAATCCTCTAGTCCTTGTGGGACCACTCAAGTTTGTATGAACAATTTCCAACTTCTCTGCTGTTGTAAACTTGCTAGGAAATGAGCTTCTCTTCTATTTAGCCATCACACATTCCTTGCAAATCATGTTAGTAGGTTTCATAATCTTAGGAAAATCTCTTACTGCAAGTGTAGTACTCACTTTCATAATGTTATCAAAGTTTATATGACAAAATATTCTATGCCATAACTAACTGTCATCAATTTTAGTAATCAAACATGTCATCTCAGTAGGATTCAACTAAAATACATTACCTCTGGTTCTTGATCTAGTACCAATCAAATTACCATCCTTGTCTTTGATTACAGAAGTTTTCTCAGTAAACCAAACTTGATATCCCTTAACAACTAGTTGTCCAACACTTAAAAGGTTATGTTTCAATCCATCCACAAAGTAAACATCATCAGTGTTAGTCTTTCCATCAAGAGTAATAGATCCTATCCCTTTGATCAAACAAGGTGCATTGTTTCCAACTCTAACAATTCCTCCATCATAATTGTTAAACTTTATGAATTTCTTCATGTCTCTAGTCATATGATGTGAACAACCATTGTTTATAATCCAATCAAATTTCTTTTCTACTTGAGAAACTAAATCTTTTTCTTCCTTAACTTCTGTTTCAGGACTTTCTTCTTTTATTGCAACAAATCCTATATCATCATTCTCATTATCACTTTCACTTAGAGATTTCTCCATACTAGCTTCAAATTATTCATCATTAGCATAGTAACATTCTTTAGATCTTCTAGGTTTAAAGTTCTTTCTATACTTATTTACTCTCTTAGGACATTTAGATGCAAAATGACCATATTCTTGACATGTCCAACATTTAAAATTTTTCTTACTGTCTAGTTCTCTTTTCACAAGCAAGACAATTCCTTCTTCAATATTTCTATCTTCTTCATTTCTAGATCTGTTGCTGCTAGCATAATCTCTGCTCACACTAGTACTCCTTGACAAAGTAGGGCAAATACTAAGCGCACCGAATGTTGTCTCCATTCTAGGTAGATCTCCTGATTGTCTCAAGTTCATCTCTGCTGCTTTTAGTCTTCTAAGAAGAGTTTTTCTAGTGAAGTTCTCAGTACAAGGTATAATTTTCTCAATCATCTACACTATTTGCTTATATGCAGGAGTCAATGTCCTCAAAATTTTCCATATCACTTCATTCTCTATCTTGTTGCCTTCACATGATTTTATACCTACAATAATTTCTGATATTCTACCAATATAAATTCTAATAGATTCATCTTCCATCATTCTTATGTATTCAAATGCACATATCCAATTATGTAATATAAATCTCTTTGCATGTACATCACCTTCAAAAGTAGATTGTAAAGCTAACCAAATTTCATGAGATGTCTTTAGATATTTTACCTATTTGTACTCATTTTTTGAAAGGGCTGACAAGAGTGCTTCTCTGAAAAGTATGTTACACATGAATATATCTCTCTCCTCATTAGTACATTCTTCAATTTTGTCTTCATCAATGATAGTCTTCTCATTCTTTGTGATTAACCAATATCCTGGTCCTAAAAAAAGAAAATGTGTCTTCATCTTTTCTTTTTAGCTGTCAAAATTTACTCCATCAAACTTAGGGCTTTCTTTCCTAAAATGATTCACCATGGATCTCCTCAAGTTGTTAAACTTTTCCTTCAAGGACCTGCTGCTCTAATACTAATTGTTAGAATGTAAAGTCCACCAAGATAACTGAGAGGGGGGGGGGGGTGAAGCAGTTATCAGATAAATATAACTTTTATCTTCCTTAATAGATTTTAACCATGTAATCAATGTAATCAACAACCATAGAAAGATATACATACACAACAACATAATAACACAAGATATATTGACTAGGGAACCTCTTGATCAAAGAGTAAACCTCGGTGGGAATGATGCCCACAAAAGATGCACTAATATGAAAGTTCCTTGTGAGAGGATGGACTCTATTAAGAGTCTTATGAAATACTTTCAGTACATATCAGTCTCTATTAGGAGAATTTGAATCCCTATTAAAAGATTCTAACCCTGTTAGGAGTTATGGAAGGCAGAAGGACCCAATGTCCAAACAACTTCAAGGGCAAGATCACTGAACACACTATCCAAATGATCTCTATATTACTCAATAGAATAATACCAATAGATTACTGATCTCAAAAACTTATAACTTCTCCTCTGACTGTGCCAAACCACACCAACTGCTTCATCCAATCTCAATACTAGATCTGTGTACTTCGCATATACTCTTACAACAAGTATTTCACAAATCCACAATTCTCTTTTACAAAATCTTATTCCTCTTCTCTTACAACAAGGAAATTAATCCTTCCTTTATACCACACTCAAATAATTACAAATGAGTCGGCATAACAAATACAAAATAAAATCTTTCACACATTACACAAAATTCCATAATTACATAAAACTATCGACTTCCAATTAAGATAACTCTCCACTCGTGTGACCTCTGACCCTGTTGTCATGTCCATGTCACAATTATTAAGTCTTCATCATCTGTACAACTCTGCATGCTTAGATTCTATCCTAATTAGGAGATATCATCCGATTACCAAAACTGCTTCTCAGGAACACTACCTGAACACTGCTTCAACTGAATTACACATAACTATCATGAATAGATGAATTTCCATATGCGCTCTTAACCAAAATCTTATAAAAACTCATAGATTAAATCCTCAACTCCGCATAGCTTGATCTTTAATATCCCACATGCGCTAACTCAAACATTGTCTGCTTCTCTGCTAATCTTCAGTAGATCACTATGTTGACATCAATGACAATAACAGTCATGAATGCAACACCAACTATTACAAAATGGCTATGAATACTCCCCCATCGAATATTTTCAGCATTCATTCATAACACAAACATATGGCCATTCACAATGTACCCACAGCTGGTCAGGAAGGAATACTACCCACACAATAGCTCTAATTTACACATTGTCAATGATGTCTTTGTCTTTTCCATCATACATTCCATAGAGGGAGACTATGCTAAGAGGATGTCAACTGAAGCTGCTGCAAAAGTGAAGGCCCTCAGGGAATTTTACATATAGTTCAAGAACTTTACCTACATCCGGGTGGCAGGATGCACATTGGCTCCTAAGAAGTTGCCAATGTATCCATCTGATAGAGTGATCCTGTTGGAAATAGCTAAATATTTATTTGATGCCCATGAGCACATCTGAAACAAGAAGAAACATTGTTGGGACTTCCCAATTTCCATAGGGCCCCACTATGTACCAGATATGAATATTTGTAAGTCCTTGTCCTTCGAATGGGATGAATTACCTGTACAAAGCTACAACCTTGTAAGGACCTATTTTGATCCAACTGGTACATATAGTCACATAATGTGAAGGCATTATGTACATGAACAACATATTGAAGACCATTAGATGAATTGCTTAGATGACTATGAGGTCAGGATTAGTGACTACTACCGAATGAGTTTGGAGCTGGCACATACCAATTTACTACTGAAGATATCTCCAAAGGTGAAGGAAATTGACTCTAAGGATATCTTGGATCCTATCTACAATCTGGATAAAGTGTATACCAGGGCCATTCTGAATGTGGAGGTTGATAGAGATGAAAATGATGACATCAACTTCAAAGCTAGACACGCCATCAAAGTGACTAAATCTTGGGTCACCTGTCCATTTCCTATGGACCCCATTCCAATGAAATTGCAACCAGATCAACCTTCTAAGGAGAAGAAGAAGAAAGCAGAGAAAGTGGGGAAACCACAATTCAAAGAGGTTGCACCACAAAAGATAGAGAAAATGTATAGACATGAGCATCCTAAATCATATGGCTTAGCTACTCACTCCAAGAAATCCAAAACTATAATGATAGGGAGTATAGCACCTCTAGATGTTCCTTCTTCTAGTGGTCCCGAGCCTCCAAATGTACCAAAGAAGGCCCCAAGATTCAAGGTAATTGGACCTAGGCTGGCTGGGGTGATTAAAGGGAATGTTTACAAGAGGAAGAAACACTCAACACCTACTTAGGTGGATACCCTTTATGAGGATGATGAGGATATTATGGATTAAGTCCCCCTGAGAAAAATAACTCACTCTGTAGGGTCCTTGAAAAGGAGGATACTAGAACATTATCAAGAAGATGCCGAGGGAGAAACCCAAGGAGAGCCAATAAATATAGACACTCTAGGTGATGATGAGTTTAACATATTGAATTTCAAGGGGCTTCATGGTTTCCAAGAATCTAAGTAACAGGCTCCAGTCATTGGACAGTCAGTGTCTTTTGAGTCTTTCCCTACCCAGTTCACTAGTCCCCTTAACAAAGTAAGAGAGGAAGTCCCATGAGACTTTCAAAGATCAGTTGAGGAAGTTGCAGTTGAGGTCTAGAAAGAGAACACAGAGTTAGGAAGGGAATTTTATGTAGGTATAACCTCGTAGGAGGATGTAGCTACACAAATTCCCTCGGTTTGACACCTAGTTTAGCCTCTACCTCCACCTATGCATCAAACTCCACTCCCACCTCTGCATCAAACACCACCTACCACTCCACTTCCACCTCTAGTTCAAACCACTCCATTTCCTCCAAAACCTCCACCTTTCCATGTTCCCATGCCAACTCCACCTCCTCCACCAATGCCTTCACCCACTCCCCTTATTGCCCCTACTCCACCACTTGTTTAGAATGAAGAAGTAGCATAAGAGTCTCAAGATCCTAAGAAATAAATAGAGGCAACTAGTGAGATGTTGTCAGAAGAACAGGATGGGTTAGAAAAATGGGCTGATGAAGAAGAGAAAACAAATGATGAGGAACAAACACAAGAGGAGGGAGAGCTAAAAAAAATGGAGGAGAAGGAAGTAGGAGAAGGAGAGGAGGAGAGTCATGAGGAAACAAAGATAGAACACCCTATGACTACCTTGACTCAAGCATCCCCTTATGAACCCCTCAACTCCTTTTGGAAACCCACGTGGTTCACGAAGGGGATTCAACCAAGGACTAGGATATATACAGATGATGAAATAGATATGGCTACATTAGGGTGAGCATTTCATGAAGCCAGATCTAGCACCCAAGAAGGGACACTATCATATGTAACACAAGACTAAGAAGGTAGATGGAAGGCTTAGGTGGCTGTCCCTACAATGAGCATCAATATAGCTGAAGTTACCCTAGATGACTACGCTTTGGAGGAAGTAGATTTGGGAGAGCCTACTAGAGAGTGGAGTAAAACTCTGGCTACCCTCGGATTGAAGCATGCTCTGGCTTTTATGGACAAAGATGAAGAGAAGATAAAGGCGTTGATGGAGTAGAATGAGGCCATGAAAAATTTCATTCTTAAGACAGCGGGTCCCATTGACCCTGAAAACCCTGAGGCCTCATTACAAGCTATTTTGGAAAAGAGGGGTGATGCAAATATCTCAACGGACATTCCACATTCTTTCATTCAAGTGTGTGTAGACTAGAAGGCCAATTTTGGGGGATTTGCCAAGGTTTCCCTCAAGAAGATTTTTACGCCTTTTTGAGTTATTCTTCAAGGAATCACCTCCTTGGTAGAGATCATGAGTGAAAAAGATGATATGGAGGAGAAGATTATAAAGTGGCAAAAGGCACTGGATGACCTTGTAGTAATACAGAAGCAATACTTCCAAGTTTTGGTGAAAGTGTATGAAGGGTTAGAGCTGGATAATTTTGAGAAGTGGATCCAAGATATAACTGAGGCTTTGACTATTTTTGAAAAGGTACTCAAAAGGATGGATAAAAGGAGGGATGACAGTCTACTTTTTGTAGAGGAAATGCATAAGTTCTTTGATGGATTGGACTTAGATTTATATGATGAGGATGATGATAAAACTATGCATTCTATAAATGTCATCATCAATTAGTACTTGGGTATATTCAGAGGAGTCAAAACAAATGAAGACCTCCAACAAATGTTTTATCAAAAGGAGGAGATCTTCAAAATGTTATCTTGGGAAGAGGAGATACAGGGGTTTGCAATGGAGTTGGTCACCTTCTAAAAGAGACAACAAGAACTCCTCGAAGGGGTCAAAATGATTGACTTTGAAGAGGTGTTAGAGATTGTGAACAGGTTCCACAAAGCTCATCCATAAATACTCCCGAGTCAATGAGCCTTCAATTTGGACTTAGCCAAATTTTATGCAGAGAAAAAGCAGTTTTATACTTAGCCATTTTTGCAGACCCTGTTTTCATCCTTTCAACCCTAGAGAATTTTCGGCCTCCGAAAGTCTGAAGTCAGAAACTTGGAAAAAGAGAATTTGACACTTAGTCAATTTTGGAGTTGTATTTTTTTGGGGCAACTGTCGAGATCTGTGATTTCTAAGCACGTCTGTCGTTCGACTTCAAGTTATCCGAGACTTGATTTTTCCATCAACTAGATCACTTTTATGGGATCATTTTTGCATGATTTGGGGGCC